>OU342739.1:131264072-131765906 GCA_910589765.1 Avena atlantica
TATGAACAACCGAACCAGTATCAAATACCCAGGCACTACTACGAGTACTAGTGAGATACACAAGTCAATAACATGTATATCAGATATACCTTTCTTCTTGATGTTGCCTTTTCTTCAAATCCGCCAGTACTTGGCAATCCGCTTCCAGTGACCTTCTCCCTTGCAGTAAAAGCACTCAGTATCAGGCGTAGGTCCAGCCTTGGTCTTCTTCGCTGGCGTGGTAACTTTCTTACCACCCTTCTTGAAGTGTCCCCTTTTGCTTAGACTTTCTTTCTTGAATTTGGTTCTTATGACCAACAACACTTGGTGCTCTTTCTTGATCTCCACTTCTGCAGATTTCAACATGGCAAAGAGTTCTGGCAACGTCTGTTTTCATGTTCTGCATGTTGTAGTTCATCACAAAGTTCTTGTAACTTGGTGGTAGTGATTGGAGGACACGGTAAATCCCCAAAGCATTAGGAATCACTATAACCAAGCTTTGAAGTTTGTTTGCGTGCCAGACATCTTAAGCACATGCTCACTGACGGAGCTGCCCTCTTCCATCTTGCAGTTAAAGAACTTTTCAGAAGCCTCATAGCTTTCAATTGCCGCATGAGTCTCAAAAAATCAATTTGAGATCCTCGACAATATCATATGGGTCTGAATCCCTCAAACCTTTTCTGAAGCTCCGATTCCAAACCATACAAGATAGCACACTGAACTATGGAGTACTGATTCGCCCGAGCGAGGTAAACATTCTTTACTTCATCGGGAGCATCATCTGCAGGTGGGTCACCCAGCGGTGCATCCAGCACATAGGTCAAATTACCAGCTGTGAGGACAATCCTCAAATTGCGGAACCAATCCACGAAGTTGCTTCCATTTTTTTCAACTTTTCTTTCTCTAGGAACGCATTAAAATTGATGGTAGGGGCTGCCATTGATCTACAACATAGTTGCAATAGTTTAGACTAAGTTTATGACAAATTGAGTTTCAAATTAATTAATAAAGTTAATCTAGGTGAACTCCCACTCAAAACAATATCCCTCACATTGTTTTAGTGATCACACGAAACCAAATCCACTACATCAACACCGATCATCACGAGAGTTGATATAGTTTCAAATGGCGAACAATCGTCATGTTCACCATATCTACTATATGATTCATGCTTTACCTTTCGGATCCGTGTTCCGAGACCATGTCTGTACATGCTAGGCTCGTCAAGATCAAACCTTAGTTTCCGCATGAGCAAATCTGGCTTGCTCACGTTGTATACACTTGCGGAATCTAAACACACCCGATCATCACGTGGTGCTTCGAAACAACAAGCTTTAGCAACGGTGCTAACTAAGGGTGAACACTTTATGACTTGAAATTCATGTGCATGAGGGATCATCTTATAATGCTACCGTCGTCTACTAAGCAATACAAGATGCATAAAGGATTAACATCACATCAATTCATATATATGTGATATGATATGGCCTTCTCTTCGTGCTTCCGATCTCTATCTTCAACCACGAACATGATCTCCATCATCACCGGCATTGCATCAAGGTCAATGACGCCTCTCCATGGTTATCGTCCACCGGTCTTCAACTATTACAACTACTTTGAATAGACACGCGGTCTTAACATAAATTAAAGACAACCATATGGCTCCTGCCGGTTGCCAACTTACAATAAGGAACATTGCATACATCAAATATAATCACAATCATGGCCATATCACATCACTGCACACCCCTGCAAAACAAAGTTAGACGCCTCTACTTTCTTTGCATGTTTTATACGTGGTTTGGGGCTTTCTATAAGTGTCGTTCTAACTTACGAACATGAACCACAACATTGATACTAGTATTGTTAACCACCCGTTGTAAATTGGATCTTAACTATGCTAGGAGAAACTGGCACCCGCAAAGCCACTTATGCAATACAAGTTGCATGTCAAGCGTGGAGCAAGTCTCATGAACGATGTCATGTAATGTTAGCCCGGGCCGCTTCATCCCAACATACCGCAAGATGCAAAGTACACAAGAAGCATCGACAATAAAAGCATCAACGCCACCAATGACCATTGTGTTCTACTCGTGCAACAGATCTACATATAGACAACGGCTCTGATACCACTGTAGGGTTTCGTAGCATGGAAAACAAAAATTTCTATCGCATACAAACAAACAAGCCAAGATCTATCTACTAGATTGTAGCAACGAGTCGATGGAATAACTTACCGTCGAAGATTCCAAAGTGTTTAACGAGAGCGGATTATCGTGGGTGATGTAGTCGTACTCTTCCCGATCTCAAGATCGCGTAGACGATCCTTCCGGCGCTGCGTTCCGGCAGCGCTCCCGCAGTCGGTCACACGTTCGGTACTCGACGAAGACCTTCCTCTCCCTTGTTCCAGCAGGCAGCGGAGGTTGTAGCACTCTCCTCGCGATTTCGGCAGCACAACGGCGTGGTACCGAAAGTAGAGGGGAGATCCCGCAGGGCTTCGCCTTAAGCCGGAGCGAGTATGGTGGAGTATGAGAGAGAACTATTAGTGGTCTAGGGTTTAGACACACCAATTAGAAGGCTCTAATCCGAAGGCTAGGGCAATTAGAAGCTCTAAACCAAAACAGCTCTAAACCGGAGTCTAGGGCTAGGATTTAGATTAGAGGCTAGGAACTTGTGTGTCTAGAGGAGGAGGCCCTGCCCCTACTTTATAGGTGGAGGGGGCCGGCGCGCCAGGGGAGGGAGGGGAGTCCCTCCCCAACTCGGCCTGGTGGAGGCGCCGCCGGTTGGAGGAGGGATTCCCTCCCCAACTCGGTTTTGCCCTCCTCTTGCTTGTTTCCCACAGTTTCTTGTTTTAAGCCGTTTGACTTTCAAACTGGCCATTTGACTTTTCAGTTTTAGGATTCAATTTAATCCTTTATTTGGAACAGCAAGAACACTTAGTACATGATGCAATCATTCCAATATGCAATGACACATTCATGTACCCTTCCCCCCCCCCCCCCCCCCCCGGAGTGCCGGACATTCCGGAACCTTCTAGAACATTCCCGATGAAAACACCGGAATCATTTCCGAACTCCGTAACGGGACTTTCCTTATATGAATCTTATTCTCCGGACCATTCCGGATCACCTCGTGATATCCCGGATCCCATCCGAGACTCCCGAACAACATTCGGTCTCTTTCTCATAATACCATAACTACTCAAACAACGTCGAATCCTTAAGTGTGTCTCCCTACGGTTCGTGAATTATGCGGACATGATCGAGACACTTCTCCGAACAATAACCAATAGAGGAATCTGGAAATTCATATGGCTCCCACATATTTCTACGATTACTTTGCGATCGAATGAACCACTTTCATACGATACCAATTTCCCTTTGTCTCACGATAGTTTACTTATCCGAGGTTATGATCGTCGGTATCTCTGCATACCTAGTTCAACCTTGTTACCGATAAGTACTATTTTCTCGTTCCCGTGATATGTGATCCCTTGTGAGCCAGTCACATGCTTGCAAGCTAATTGGATGACATTCCACCGAGAGGGCCCAGAGTATATCTATCCGTCATATGGATGGACAAATCCCACTCTTGATCCATGTGTCTCAACCAAAACTTTCCGAACACTCAATGCCACCTTTATAGCCACCCAGTTACGGTGTGGTGTTTGATGTCATCAAAGCATCCATCCGGTAAAGGTGATATGCATGATCTCATGGTCGAAGGAATTAGGTTACTATGTATCAGAAAGCATATAGCAATTGAACTATTGAAATGACTTGATCTTTATGCTACGCTTATCTATAGGAGTATGTCCACCATATCATTCTCCTAACGATATGATCTTGTTGTTGATAACATCTCAATGTTCATGATAGGGAAACCACAATCATCTATCAACCAACAAGCTAGTGAAGTATAGAGGCTATACTAGGGACTTCAAATTAAGTTTACAAATCACACAAGTATCAATGTTTCCTTGTTAATACTATTATAGCATGAATGTAAACATTTATCATAAACACAAAGATATAATAATAACTATATTTATTATTGCCTCTAGGGCATATCTCCAACAGTCTCCCACTTGCACTAGAGTCATCTAATCTAGATTACATGGTAATATACCGAACACCCATGGCAGTTTGGTGTTGGTCATGTTTTGCCCTCGGGAGAGGTTTAGTCAACGGATCCGCCACATTCAGATCTGTGTGTACTTTGCAAATCTTTATATCCCCATCCTGGATATGTTCTCGAATAGCGTGAAAACGTAGCTTGATGTGCTTCAGCTTCTTGTGTGACCTTGGTTCTTGCGCATTGGCTATGGCGCCCATGTTATCACAGTAGATAGACATTGGGTCCAGCGCACTAGGAACCACACCCAGCTCTGTAATGAACTCTTTCATCCATATCGCTTCTTGTGAAGCCTGCGAAGCAGCCATGTATTCCGATTCAGTTGAAGATCTCGCCACAACGCTTTGCTTTGCACTCCTCCAGCTAACTGCTGCACCATTCAGAATAAATACGTATCCGGATTGTGATTTAGAATCATCCGGATCGGTGTTCCAACTAGCATCGGTGTAACCGTTAACAACGAGCTGTTCATCACCTCCATAAGAAAGAACCATATCCTTAGTTCTTCTCAAGTACTTAAGGATGTTTTTGACCGCTGTCCAATGATCCACTCTTGGATCACTTTGATATCTGCTAGTTAAACTAACAGCATATGCAATGTCGGGTCTAGTACATAGCATGGCATACATTAGAGATCCTATGGCTGAGGCATAGGGAGTCTTACTCATCCTTTCTCTATCTTCTGCCGATGTCGGACTTTGAGTTTTAATCAAGGTCGTATTGGGCAACATGGGCAAGAACCCTTTCTTGCTATCTTCCATTCCAAACCTCTTTAGAACTTTGTCCAAATATGTACTATGTGACAATGATATTTGGCGTTTTGATCTATCTCTATAAATCTTTATGCCTAATATGTAAGCTGCTTCGCCAAGATCCTTCATTGAAAAACTATTATTCAAATATTCTTTGACACTATTAAGAAGGTCTACATCATTCCCAATCAACAATATGTCATCAACATATAGTATTAAGAATTCTACAGAGCTCCCGCTCACTTTCTTGTAAATACATGCTTCTCCATAAGTTTGTATAAAACCAAAACTTTTGATTACCTTTTCAAAACGTTGATTCCAACTTCGTGATGCTTGCTTCAATCCATAGATGGACCGTTGAAGTTTGCATACCTTGTTAGCATCTTTAGGATCGACAAAACCTTTGGGTTGCATCATATACAACTCTTCATCAATATCTCCATTGAGGAATGCTGTTTTGACATCCATCTGCCATATCTCATAATCATAATATGCAGCGATTGCTAACATAATCCTTACAGACTTTAGCTTCGCTACTGGTGAGAAAGTCTCATCGTAGTCAACTCCTTGAATTTGTCGAAACCCTTTTGCGACAAGTCGAGCTTTATAGACAGTAACATTACCATCAACATCTGTTTTCTTCTTGAAAATCCATTTGTTCTCGACAGCCTTCCGGCCATCCGGTAAGTCCACCAAAGTCCATACTTGGTTTTCGTACATGGATCCAATCTCGGATTTCATGGCTTCTTGCCATTTATGGGAATCTGGGCTCATCATCGCTTCCTCATATGTCTCGGGGTCATCGGTGTTGTCCACCAACATGACATTCATAACGGAATCATACCAATCTGGAGTGGTACGAGTTCTCGTTGACCTCCGAGGCTCTGTAGTAACTTCAACCGAAGTTTCATGATCACCATCATTAGCTTCCTCTCTTATTGGTGCAGGCACCACAGGAACTTCTTCCGGTGCTGCGCTACTCGCAATTTCGAGAGAAGGTTCGACAACCTCGTCGAGTTCTACTTTCCTTCCAGTCACTTCTTTCGAGAGAAATTCCTTCTCTAGAAAGGATCCATTCTTGGCAACGAAGATTTTGCCTTCGGATCTATGATAGAAGGTATACCCAATAGTTTCCTTCGGGTATCCTATGAAGACGCATTTTTCCGCTTTGGGTTCAAGCTTATCCGGTTGTAACTTCTTTACATAGGCTTCGCATCCCCAAACTTTAAGGAACGACAATTTAGGTTTCTTCCCAAACCATAATTCATACGGTGTCGTTTCAACGGATTTAGATGGTGCCCTATTTAAAGTGAATGCGGCTGTTTCTAATGCATAACCCCAAAATGATAGCGGTAAATCTGTAAGTGACATCATAGAACGAACCATATCTAAGAGAGTTCGATTACGACGTTCGGACACACCATTACGCTGTGGTGTTCCCGGCGGTGTCAATTGTGAAAGTATTCCGCATTTCTTCAAATGCTCGCCAAACTCGTAACTTAGATATTCACCTCCACGATCAGAACGTAGAAATTTAATCTTCTTGTTACATTGATTCTCCACCTCACTTTGAAACTCCTTAAACTTCTCGAAAGTTTCGGACTTATGTTTCATGAAATAGATATACCCATATCTACTCAAGTCATCCGTGAAGGTAAGAACATAACGATAACCACCGCGCGATGCTACACTCATTGGACCACACACATCGGTATGTATGATTTCCAATAAGTCCGTAGCTCGCTCCATCATACCAGAAAATGGAGTCTTAGTCATTTTACCCATCAGACATGCTTCGCATCTTTCAAGTGATTCAAAATCAAGTGATTCAAGAAGTCCATCGGAATGGAGTTTCTTCATATGTTTCACTCCAATGTGACCAAGACGACAGTGCCACATATTGTAGGGGTTCGTAGCATGGAAAACAAAAAATTTCTATCGCATACAAACAAACAAGCCAAGATCTATCTACTAGATTGTAGCAACGAATCGATGGAATAACTTACCCTCGAAGATTCAAAAGCGTTTAACGAGAGCGGATTCTCGTGGGTGATGTAGTCGTACTCTTTCCGATCTCAAGATCGTGTAGACGATCCTTCCGGCGCTGCGTTCCGGCAGCGCTCCCGCAGTCGGTCACATGTTCGGTACTCGACGAAGACCTTCCTCTCCCTTGTTCCAGCAGGCAGCGGAGATTGTAGCACTCTCCTCGCGATTCCGGCAGCACAACGGCGTGGTACCGGAAGTAGAGGGGAGATCCCGCAGGGCTTCGCCTTAAGCCGGTGCGAGTATGGCGGAGTATGAGAGAGGCTATTAGTGGTCTAATAATTATACACACCAATTAGAAGGCTCTAAACCAATTAGAAGTCTCTAAACCGAAGGCTAAAGCAATTAGAATCTCTAAACCGAAACGGCTCTAAACCGGAGGTAGAAGATAGGAACTTGTGTGTACTAGGAGGGGAGCCCTGCCCCTCCTTATATAGATGGGAGGGGCCGGCGGCCAAGGGGAGGAGTCCCTCCCCAAGTCGGCCTTGGGTGGCGCGCCGGCCAAGGCGACTCCTCCCCCAAGTCGGCCTCCACCAATCCTCCTTCTCCTCTTTCCGAAAACTGGCAGTTTGACTTTTCAAACTAGCCGTTTGACTTTTCAAACTAGGATTTGAATTAACCCTTTATTTCGGACAGCGATGACACTTAGTACATGATGCAATCATACCAACTTTGATATAACACATTCATGTACCCTCCCCCCCGGAGTGCCGGACATTCCGGAACCTTCTAGAACATTCCCGATGAAATCACCGGAATCATTCCGCAACTCCGAAACGGGACTTTCCTTATATGAATCTTATTCTCCGGACCATTCCGGATCACCTCGTGATATCCCGGATCCCATCCGAGACTCCGAACAACATTCGGTCTCTTTCTCATAATACCATAACTACTCAAACAACGTCGAATCCTTAAGTGTGTCTCCCTACGGTTCGTGAATTATGCGGACATGATCGAGACACTTCTCCGAACAATAACCAATAGAGGAATCTGGAAATTCATATGGATCCCACATATTTCTAGGATTACTTTGCGATCGAATGAACCACTTACATACGATACCAATTTCCCTTTGTCTCACGATATGTTACTTATCCGAGGTTATGATCATCGGTATCTCTGCATACCTAGTTCAACCTCGTTACTGATAAGTACTCTTTTCTCGTTCCCGTGATATGTGATCCCTTGTGACCCAGTCACATGCTTGCAAGCTAATTGGATGACATTCCACCGAGAGGGCCCAGAGTATATCTATCTGTCATATGGATGGACAAATCCCACTCTTGATCCATGTGTCTCAACCAATACTTTCCGAACACTCAATGCCACCTTTATAGCCACCCAGTTACGGTGTGGTGTTTGATGTCATCAAAGCATCCATCCGGTAAAGGTGATATGCATGATCTCATGGTCGAAGGAATTAGGTTACTATGTATCAGAAAGCATATAGCAATTGAACTATTGAAATGACTTGATCTTTATGCCACGCTTATCTATAGGAGTATGTCCACCATATCATTCTCCTAACGATATGATCTTGTTGTTGATAACATCTCTATGTTCATGATAGGGAAACCACAATCATCTATCAACCAACAAGCTAGTGAAGTATAGAGGCTATACTAGGGACTTCAAATTAAGTTTACAAATCACACAAGTATTAATGTTTCCTTGTTAATACTATTATAGCATGAATGTAAACATTTATCATAAACACAAAGATATAATAATAACTACATTTATTATTGCCTCTAGGGCATATCTCCAACACATATAGGTCGAATTATCGCTTGATTTCAAACGTTTAGCCTCAATGTTGTTGATATGTGTATTTCCACTATCGAGATTCAATAAGAATAGACCATCTATCAAAGGTGCATGTGCATAAAACATATTACTCATATAAATCGAACAACCATTATTCTCGGACTTAAACAAGTAACCGTCTCGCAATAAACAAGATCCCGATATAATGTTCATGCTCAACGCAGGCACCAAATAACAATTATTTAAGTATAAAACTAATCCCGATGGTAGATGAAGGGGTAGCGTGCCGACCGCGATCACATCAACCTTTGATCCATTTCCCACGCGCATCGTCACCTCGTTCTTCGCTAGCTTCCGTTTATTCTGCAGCACCTATTTCGAGTTACAAATATGAATAACCGAACCAGTATCAAATACCCAGGCACTACTACGAGTACTAGTGAGATACACATCAATAACATGTATATCAGATATACCTTTCTTCTTGATGTTGCCTTTCTTCAAATCCGCCAAGTACTTTGGGCAATTCCGCTTCCAGTGACCTTCTCCCTTGCAGTAAAAGCACTCAGTATCAGGCTTAGGTCCAGCCTTGGTCTTCTTCGCTGGCGTGGTAACTTTCTTACCACCCTTCTTGAAGTGTCCCTTTTGCTTAGACTTTCCTTTCTTGAATTTGGTGGTCTTATTGACCAACAACACTTGGTGCTCTTTCTTGATCTCCACTTCTGCAGATTTCAACATGGCAAAGAGTTCTGGCAACGTCTTGTTCATGTTCTGCATGTTGTAGTTCATCACAAAGTTCTTGTAACTTGGTGGTAGTGATTGGAGGACACGGTAAATCCCCAAAGCATTAGGAATCACTATACCCAAGCTTTGAAGTTTGTTTGCGTGCCCAGACATCTTAAGCACATGCTCACTGACGGAGCTGCCCTCTTCCATCTTGCAGTTAAAGAACTTTTCAGAAGCCTCATAGCTTTCAATTGCCGCATGAGTCTCAAAAATCAATTTGAGATCCTCGACAATATCATATGGGTCTGAATCCTCAAACCTTTTCTGAAGCTCCGATTCCAAACCATACAAGATAGCACACTGAACTATGGAGTACTGATTCTTCCGAGCGAGGTAAACATTCTTTACTTCATCGGGAGCATCATCTGCAGGTGGGTCACCCAGCGGTGCATCCAGCACATAGGTCAAATTACCAGCTGTGAGGACAATCCTCAAATTGCGGAACCAATCCACGAAGTTGCTTCCATTGTTTTTCAACTTTTCTTTCTCTAGGAACGCATTAAAATTGATGGTAGGGGCTGCCATTGATCTACAACATATTTGCAATAGTTTAGACTAAGTTTATGACAAATTGAGTTCAAATTAATTAATAAAGTTAATCTAGGTGAACTCCCACTCAAAACAATATCCCTCACATTGTTTTAGTGATCACACGAACCAAATCCACTACATCAACACCGATCATCACGAGAGTTGATATAGTTTCAATGGCGAACAATCGTCATGTTCACCATATCTACTATATGATTCATGCTTTACCTTTCGGTGATCCGTGTTCCGAGACCATGTCTGTACATGCTAGGCTCGTCAAGATCAAACCTTAGTTTCCGCATGAGCAAATCTGGCTTGCTCACGTTGTATACACTTGCGGAATCTAACACACCCGATCATCACGTGGTGCTTCGAAACAACAAGCTTTAGCAACGGTGCTAACTAAGGGTGAACACTTTATGACTTGAAATTCATGTGCATGAGGGATCATCTTATAATGCTACCGTCGTCTACTAAGCAATACAAGATGCATAAAGGATTAACATCACATGCAATTCAATATATATGTGATATGATATGGCCTTTCTTCTTCGTGCTTCCGATCTCTATCTTCAACCACGAACATGATCTCCATCATCACCGGCATTGCATCAAGGTCAATGACGCCTCTCCATGGTTATCGTCCACCGGTCTTCAACTATTACAACTACTTTGAATAGACACGCGGGTCTTAACATAAATTAAAGACAACCATATGGCTCCTGCCGGTTGCCAACTTACAATAAGGAACATTGCATACATCAAATATAATCACAATCATGGCCATATCACATCACTGCACACCCCTGCAAAACAAAGTTAGACGCCTCTACTTTCTTTGCATGTTTTACGTGGTTTGGGGCTTTCTATAAGTGTCGTTCTAACTTACGAACATGAACCACAACATTGATACTAGTATTGTTAACCACCCGTTGTAAATTGGATCTTAACTATGCTAGGAGAAACTGGCACCCGCAAAGCCACTTATGCAATACAAGTTGCATGTCAAGCGTGGAGCAAGTCTCATGAACGATGTCATGTAATGTTAGCCCGGGCCGCTTCATCCCAACATACCGCAAGATGCAAAGTACACAAGAAGCAATCGACAATAAAAGCATCAACGCCCACAATGACCATTGTGTTCTACTCGTGCAACAGATCTACATATAGACACGGCTCTGATACCACTGTAGGGTTTCGTAGCATGGAAAACAAAAAATTTCTATCGCATACAAACAAACAAGCCAAGATCTATCTACTAGATTGTAGCAACGAGTCGATGGAATAACTTACCCTCGAAGATTCCAAAGTGTTTAACGAGAGCGGATTATCGTGGGTGATGTAGTCGTACTCTTCCCGATCTCAAGATCGCGTAGACGATCCTTCCGGCGTTGCGTTCCGGCAGCGCTCCCGCAGTCGGTCACACGTTCGGTACTCGACGAAGACCTTCCTCTCCCTTGTTCCAGCAGGCAGCGGAGGTTGTAGCACTCTCCTCGCGATTTCGGCAGCACAACGGCGTGGTACCGAAAGTAGAGGGGAGATCCCGCAGGGCTTCGCCTTAAGCCGGAGCGAGTATGGTGGAGTATGAGAGAGAACTATTAGTGGTCTAGGGTTTAGACACACCAATTAGAAGGCTCTAATCCGAAGGCTAGGGCAATTAGAAGCTCTAAACCAAAACAGCTCTAAACCGGAGTCTAGGGCTAGGATTTAGATTAGAGGCTAGGAACTTGTGTGTCTAGAGGAGGAGGCCCTGCCCCTACTTTTATAGGTGGAGGGGGCCGGCGCGCCAGGGGAGGGAGGGGAGTCCCTCCCCAACTCGGCCTGGTGGAGGCGCCGCCGGTTGGAGGAGGGATTCCCTCCCCAACTCGGTTTTGCCCTCCTCTTGCTTGTTTCCCACAGTTTCTTGTTTTAGCCGTTTGACTTTCAAACTGGCCATTTGACTTTTCAGTTTTAGGATTCAATTTAATCCTTTATTTGGAACAGCAAGAACACTTAGTACATGATGCAATCATTCCAATATGCAATGACACATTCATGTACCCCTTCCCCCCCCCCCGGAGTGCCGGACATTCCGGAACCTTCTAGAACATTCCCGATGAAAACACCGGAATCATTTCCGAACTCCGTAACGGGACTTTCCTTATATGAATCTTATTCTCCGGACCATTCCGGATCACCTCGTGATATCCCGGATCCCATCCGAGACTCCGAACAACATTCGGTCTCTTTCTCATAATACCATAACTACTCAAACAACGTCGAATCCTTAAGTGTGTCTCCCTACGGTTCGTGAATTATGCGGACATGATCGAGACACTTCTCCGAACAATAACCAATAGAGGAATCTGGAAATTCATATGGCTCCCACATATTTCTACGATTACTTTGCGATCGAATGAACCACTTTCATACGATACCAATTTCCCTTTGTCTCACGATAGTTTACTTATCCGAGGTTATGATCGTCGGTATCTCTGCATACCTAGTTCAACCTTGTTACCGATAAGTACTATTTTCTCGTTCCCGTGATATGTGATCCCTTGTGAGCCAGTCACATGCTTGCAAGCTAATTGGATGACATTCCACCGAGAGGGCCCAGAGTATATCTATCCGTCATATGGATGGACAAATCCCACTCTTGATCCATGTGTCTCAACCAAAACTTTCCGAACACTCAATGCCACCTTTATAGCCACCCAGTTACGGTGTGGTGTTTGATGTCATCAAAGCATCCATCCGGTAAAGGTGATATGCATGATCTCATGGTCGAAGGAATTAGGTTACTATGTATCAGAAAGCATATAGCAATTGAACTATTGAAATGACTTGATCTTTATGCTACGCTTATCTATAGGAGTATGTCCACCATATCATTCTCCTAACGATATGATCTTGTTGTTGATAACATCTCAATGTTCATGATAGGGAAACCACAATCATCTATCAACCAACAAGCTAGTGAAGTATAGAGGCTATACTAGGGACTTCAAATTAAGTTTACAAATCACACAAGTATCAATGTTTCCTTGTTAATACTATTATAGCATGAATGTAAACATTTATCATAAACACAAAGATATAATAATAACTACATTTATTATTGCCTCTAGGGCATATCTCCAACAACCTCTGCTTTGTTGGTGTCAGTACCTCGCTGAGGTAATAGATTGGGCGCTGGACCCCGTGGGTCTTGCCTTCTTCGGGTCGTTCGACCACTAGTACGGTGCTGACCACTTGGTGTGTGGCTGCTATGTACAGCAACAGAGGCTCGCGCTCCTTTGGCGTGACCAAGACGGGCGAGGTGGAGAGAAGCCGCTTGAGGCTTTCGAATGCGTCGTTGGCTTCCGGCGTCCACTCGAATTTATTTGCTTTGCGTAGTAGTTGGTAGAATGGTAAGGCCTTCTCGCCCATGCGGCTGATGAATCTGCTTAGCGCCGCTATTCGTCCTGCGAGCTGCTGGACGCCTTTGAGGTTTTTCGGCTTCTCCATCGCCATGATGGCTCTGATTTTCTTCGGGTTCGCCTCGATCCCTCGCTGAGAGATGAAGTACCCAAGCAGCTGTCCCGATGGGACGCCGAAGGCGCATTTTTCGGGGTTAAGCTTTATCCTGTAGCGATCGAGGTTGTCGAACGTCTCGCGGAGATCGTCGATAAGTGTTCTTGCCTCCTTGGTTTTTATTACTATGCGGAGTTCTTGGTGGTAGACCAGTGTAATATGTACGAGCGAATAGATTCGCCCGTTCTCTGAGTACAGGCTCGTAACTCTTCGATTGAGGCGGGCCTCTTGCTGGTGCCCTTGAAGTTTTGGATGAAGCTGTAAGCTAGCTCCTCCCAGCTTCGGATGGACCCTGATGATAGGCTGCTGAGCCAGACTCGCGCCGCGCCTGTCAGCTGCAGCTGAAGGCATTGCATGGCGGTTTCTTTGTTACCGCCGTGCAACTTAACGGATGACAGATGGTCACTGAGCCAGGCTTTTCGATCTTGCGTGCCGTTGAACTTCGGAGTATCCGAAGGAAGCTTGAAATTGCGTGGCATCTGTGTTCGCCGAACAGATCTGCTGAAGCATCGGGCTCCACAGAGTTCTCCTTCGTCTTCGTCCATCTCGGATTCAGACGAACATGCACGTTTGGCTCGCGCTTTGTATATTTTGCGCTGTGTAAGCTTGTCTCTGGCGTCGTAGTCGTGTTTATGGTGACGCGAGCTCTTCTTACTTCGAGGAAGGTCGTGTTCCTCTTCCTCTTCGGATGAAGGGGTGGGGCTCCGGTCGTGCCTGGCCGGAGCTTTCTTCTTCGGATCCGCAGGAGCGTCTTCGTGGAGCGTAGCTCCGACAAGTCCGAGTCCGGTGAGTGCGGACTTATGCATGGATCTCTTCGGGTCCCCCTCCGAAGGTTGGTGGGCCGCGAGATACGCAGTGGCTGCCATGATCGCAGCTTGCGGTGTCTTCGGGATGATGTTGCCGTCGGCATCCATCTCCATGAACGATGTGTGGAGAGTTCGGATCACATCACGACGCTCCTTGAGATCCATGTTCTCCACCCGCGAGCGGTGCTTGTTTCCTTGGTTTCCGTTCGTGCTAGAGCCGGGGGCCATGGCGGAGAGCGCAGCTCGTCGCGCGCTGGACTCAGAGGCTGCTTGCTTGCGTTTTTCAAGTATTTCCTGCATCTTGACTTGCTTCTTATGCTCCTCGATGAGGAGGTAGTGGTATGCCATCAGTAGTTCACGTGAGGCGTCTGCAGGCAGGACTATGTCGCCTGCTACGGCGCGGCGTGCCTGGATCCATCCTTCTTTGCTAAGTTGGATAACATGGCCGTTGTTTTCCCCTCCGGGTAGGGGGGACTGGCTTCTTCTGTTCCCGCCGTTTCCACCGTTTCTGTCCTGCGGGTTGGGGTTCGTGTTGGGCGGCGGGTTAGACGTTTGCTGCTCCTGGATGACTGTGGCGCATTGATAGCGCTTGTAGATCGGTCCGCTGCTGCCGCAGCTTTCAGATCCGGAACCGTAGGTCCCTACGTCCGATGGCGGATCGCACAGATTGGAGTTGCGGCTGCTGCTATCATAGGAATCATCTGCTGATGATGTTGTGCGTAGCACAGGGTGTGGGGCCCACGAAGCGGGCCTGATTGATGGTAGGGGCACCCGCTCAGGGAGGCGGAGGGTGCCAGTTTTCCCCACCTGGAAGCAGAAGCTCCCGAACAAGATTTCGAGTCCGTCGCCTACGGGCTCGAAGTCCTTCATGGTGGCCGGCGAGTGGGCGGTGAAGTCAAAAGCGCCGAAGAGGAGGTGACTCTCCGTCGCCGCAGAGTTGTAGATCGATCGGGTCGGGACCGTCACGATTGCACAATCAGCAGCCCCGATTCCCACAGACGGCGCCAATTGACGAGGTATCGACTCGTCAATGCCCATTGTTATGGACTTGGGTTTTGGAGAAGATGGGGATGCTGGAGATCGTGGAACGGTTAACAGACAAGCAACCAGGGGACACAAGATTTACCCAGGTTCAGGACCCGGAGGGAAAACTCTACTCCTGCTTGTCTGCTCTTGATTACGGCGGAACCGAAAGTTACAGGGGTGCGCAGATTTGATCTGGCGTGGTGGTGCGTATGCGAAAGTATGAGTCGAGAGATCTAGGTCGTGCCCTCCTGGTCTTTATATAGACTTAGGCAGGTTCCGGGCATAGTCCTAGTCGGTTACAGGTTCTAGGGTTTTACCCCTTTGAATTTCCTATCTACTCTAGTCTTGCTCTCCAAGGATCCGAAGGCGTCATGAGCCTGGGCCACCCGAAAGTCTTCATGGGCCGGTATACATCCGCCATGGGCCTTCCTTGGGCTGGACTACGTATGCTGAGGTCACGCACCCGTAGGGTACAACCATGTCACACCGCGCTTTGGCTTTTTTTTTGGCGCGTCAAGGCAATATCATGGATATGTTCTCTTCTTCCTCAATATCAAATACATCGTCGGATGAATCATAAGAACTCATCTACAAACATTTAATTGAATTAACTTCATGTACCAACAAACTAAAATCTACGAAAAAGGTGCTTTAGCGGCGATACATACTAGTCCGGGCTTTTGACAAGCACCTCGCGGGCACCAAGTTACCTCACGGCTGCTCGAGGACATCGTCGCCGTCGAACTCAGCGCGGTGGCTTATCAAATCAACCAAGGCGTGCGACGACGACAGGGGAGGCCAGGAAAAGAAGGGTGCGACGACGACGGCTAGCTCGATTTACCGCCCTAGCGGCACCAAAATGGCCTTGTGGAGGCGTGGCGGCGGCGGATCTACCGGCGAGAGAGTGTCGGCGGGTACGAATCGGCATGGCGGCATCGCTAGAGTGGGCGAATGGAAATGGGAAAGGGAGGCGCAGCAAATATTCTGCATAGAATAGCGCAAAGTGTTGCACACACTTTTTTTCATACGTATTTTTTGCAGCATCTGTTGGAGCACGAAATATTGCTTTTTTATTGCGCGAACGCAGTATGCAGCGCCTGTTGGAATTACTCAAGTAGTACTAGGAAATTCATGCGCAACGAGTTCGTGTCCCAAACGGGCGGTAGGTCTCATTTGACGTCATATCTCTTCTCCTTCAACGTCCCCGGTCCGGAAGTTCTACTCGTATTATACTATTGCCTAAACAAAATTGCATTCCCTCCATCAGCAGAGAAAAAGCGTCGATGAATGAATTATTTGTCCAATGTTGACTTGTCAATGGAGGGCCGTCTCCTCTTCACGTTAGCGCTAGAATTGGTGGAGCAGCAGTTAACTAATCAGCGATGAATTAAACAAAGGAGGCTGGAACCAACGGTCATTAGGACCCAATCATCCGTAGATGTCAAACGTATCCTGCATAAGTATATTATTACGTATATAATGTCTAATCTGACTGGATCACTTATATTAATATATGCCGTGCATCCGAGCTCCGGCAAATCACTTATAGTCCAATCATTTCCTTGATTCTTTGGTATTTTTCAGAACATAACATGTTTCTTAATTATCCCAATCAATCAAACTTTCGACGGCTAAACACTGAACTCTTAATTTTATCAACTGGAAAAAGACAAACCTGCCTGCAGAACAAGGCCTGCCCATTTGTACGTGCACTTATCAATTACGGGTAGTGGTAGTACAAATTGAGCAACTTCGAGGACACAAACATTATCCTCATCAAATCGATCGGTGAAGAAGAAGAACACATGCTCACATGTGAGTCCTTTTCTTTGGAGAACCCCCAAGCTAACATGCTACTGTAGGTACTAGCAACACCTGTACTAATCTGCACTGGGCAGAAGAAAACAAAGCACCTAGCTACGCAGCTAGAGTGACTAGTTTAATGCCTAGGGCCATACTACAAAGCTCCTAATGATGCGTGCAAGGGGGGATCAAAGATGTCTTAATTAGCTTTAATGACAGCTCCTAGTAGCAGCAGATTATAAAAGGGGCACAGATTCCTGTGGCTGGCCTAATGGTGGTCCTGTCCTGGCTTTGTTTGATTAGGACCTTTGTTTAATTAGCTGATGCAGGTCTCAAGAGCTGAGCTCTCCAACTAATGCCGTCGCTCGCTTTTAAAATTAGGTGTAGATAAGCCTCTGTCAGTGACAGGTGTCGACCCTAGGCAGCTTTAGAGTAGAGCGTAGCGACATGTACAATACTCCTACTACTCCAGTGCGATGGATGTCAGCTTTCTCTACCATGTCAGCTTTAGTATAGTATACAGATCAGCTAGGACTAGAGAAGTGTACCAAGAGGGGAAGGCACCTATCGATACGGATAGCTAGTCGCGCCATTCCTCATGTACCATGACTATTTATTTATTTATTTATCTGTGCATCTTTAATTACTTTTCTTGTGTGACGGGCATCGCTTGCAAGTGCTATCGCATCGATCAGCATCACATCATGGAGCAGTGCTTCTTTTGCTGCAAAGCTTCTGGATTAGGGTGACTATTATTGCTAAGTAATCACCTCCAAGAACTTATGAATGGTCACCTGGAGATGAGAAGTACTAGGAGGGATTAGTTAGTGCTAAGTGCCCTCCTTGGAGCAACTACATCCATCGGATAACCTTAACATGACCGAAGTGTACTTAATCTGTGTACGTACACAGTAAAGAGGACACTACACGAAAGTCAGTAGTAATAATCTACAGTATTGTATTACACAGTAGGAGCTACTAATCATGGAGAGCACACTGTATAATTTAAGGTGGCCATGCCTCCTGTTGATCGCCTGCACCCTAAAAAAAACTTTGTCTTCATTCTCAGGTCAGGTCCATTATTTTCTGGGGGGAGTCAGTCTGGGCCTAACATAGCACAGGAAACGGTGGGAAAAAAAGGTTGAAACTGTTGTTCTCTTTGGGGTCATCTGGTTAGGCACACACACACACACACACAGTTTCCCCTGGATGTAGAGTCGCCATCACAGTAAACATCCACGCAGCAAAACACCACGACAGTTTGACATTTTGCATCCCACTTGCACCGCACCACCGAGCTAAGACAGGGCATATCTCTCCCTGCCGAATGAATCCGATACCGTGCATGGGATTTCCCAGCAAGCACAATGCACAGCTGATGCGAATCCCGACGGATGCTTCGTATCGCGGGGATGAAAACGAATTTGGTGCAATTGCGGCAGCGCACCGACGACGACACGGGCATATATATCATCACATCTTCAATTTCAAAGCTTCAGCGCATCCTCAAGACATACTGTTCAGGTCACCGAGGGCGCAAAATCGGACCACGAACAGGCAAATATATTGCTATATGTTCGCAAGCGACATGACGGAGCTACCAAAATGAACCATCAAGCGACACATCTATTTGGTCAGATAGTATATGAGCAAGAAGGCGGCGATGAAGGACACCACCATGGTAGCCATTCTGCGACTTGATTTCGTCTCGAAAACCTATCAAGCAAAGCTCTTGTTGAGTTGAGGATAACAAAAGAAGTTAAAAGAGAGCAGCTGATTTGCAGATGTGGATATCCTTACCATCCTGAACTTGTCCACCGTGCCAGAAAGAAATCCTCTGGAAGCGTCCATATCGTTACCCTAAACAGCAAAGAGTGAATCAGGGGTCTCATAAAGCTACTGACAAGGAAAATAGCATGTACCGGAAAGCAAGTACCATTCGGTCCAGCATCCGGTTATGATTCTCCACTTCTTCATGAATATCGCCTGTCAACTGAAAAGACAATAGATTCAGGGAACCCACGGTTAAACACCTAGCACCCAAGATGAAGACACATTTTGATCTGGTGCATTCACCACAGAGTTAAATCAACATCCATATGAGGTGTCAACCAGATAGTGAAAAACACCAATAAATGTAGTTTCTAAGATCTGCATGTAGTATATATTAATCATACTATATCACAGCTAGATAAAAACACAATAAATTACCGATGTTTTATATATGTGTTAATCTACATGGAAGTGGTATTATGTAGAGACCAGTCCTAGTTGCCTGGCCTAGAAATATGCAGCATACTATTAGACTGCTAGTAACTTGTTAGCGATAGCCACAGTTTCACATCTTTGTACCATCTTGATGAAAATTTCCTTCATTGCCACGGGACACATAATAATGATTTAACATCGATTTCGAGCAAAACTGTATAAAGCACCTCCAGTTATTATGCTCCTAAAACAGAATTTGGCCCTTTTGTAGTTTACACTAGGTCTCCTTTTTCTTGGTTTTAAAGGTTCTATAAAAATCTGGGATGGTTTCTATGGCATCATAATTAATTCAGTGTGTCGAGCAGGCTTCACAAAGAAATGAGGTACATAATACATACCCTTTTGAGAATGCTGACCCTATCATGTAGGCTGTCCACAGCTTGGTCATTCTCATGCTCATGAATTTCACGAGATGAGTATACCGAGCCTCTCATCCCACCTTCTTCAATACCATCAAACAAAGCAGTTCTGTGGCTATGGAAATCCCTACAAATGACAAAATGAATAAATTCACATTACTTTGATGATTATCTTTCGTAACCCGCAATTGGTTGCGGCCGCCAGCCTATGTTGAGCAAATATATATCTGGAAATTCTTTTTTTTAAAAAAACTTCATGGATGTAATGCATGTCATAACATGACCACTTGCCAAAATTTCATTGTATCTGGCTGGCTTGTTTGTGTACAAAACCATTTGATAAACTTGATTCATTAAAATGGAAGAAAACAAGTCATATAAGATAAATTAGGAAAAGATAGAAGAGCAACCATGATAGTCACTGAGGAAAGGGTCATGCTGGATAGGCATGCTAGTTAGACTCAGACGAGTCCCTGGCATAAATTTATATCGTAGTTTACAAACAAAAACAACATAAATTTGTGTAAGGAAGGAGCCATGCAAATTCTATGAAGAAGAATGAGAGTTTAACCATAAAAAAAACTACGGCTAGGTAACCATGTCATGGCCATGACAATGCTGAAAAGGGAAGCTGACTACTCACACTGTAATTGTCACAGGGGGCCAACTACTAGTAGATCAAAACAATCGAATGTTTCAGCTTGTACAAGTCTGCCTGTGCCACTAGTTTTTTTTCTCCGAGAGAAGCCATTAGTTGATTTTGGTGTTGACATGAAACCACCTTTGTTGAGAAAGAATGTGAACTAATGGGATGAGGGAAATAATTACAAATAGTGAGACCGACAACGTTCCATATTCAGGACTATCCTTCAAACAAAGCAAAACAACAGGACCAAAGAAGCTGGAATGATTTAAGTTATTCAATAGATATACATCCTATTACCAAAGTTGGCACGTCGAGAGAGAGACTCATAAGAAATGGTAAGACTCGGCGCCCTTATAATTTCTGGGACTAGGAGAGGCCTCTCCTTTCTCGTGCATCATGTACTTGTAACTGGCTATTTTCCTACTATATTCAACGAGGCACAAATCTTTAACGTGATTGCCAAAAGGAATCGAGGAAATGTGGTAACACAACATGACAATTCAGTAACCAATGCCACAATAGTCAACAGAGTCATCATAACATTCGGCATACATAAAGGAGGAACGGCTATTCAGATAAGTTCTTCAGTTATTCGATCCCCAATTACATGTAATCATCTTTCAGCAAAGCATACCCACACCACATTGCATCGGATTGGCACACAAATGTTGATGACACAGAACCAACCACATTCCCAACCGCACAAACATAAATCAACCGTAGCAGCATTAAGCAGTAACAATCCGCTCGCCAACAATCACCGTCGGAGCCGCAAGATACTTTAGATCCCCGTGGTTAAAGATACTTACCTCCTGGAGTTCATCGGGAAGAAGCGCTCGCGAATCCAACCCGACCGACGACGAGAAGGATCTACTCAACGAATTAAACCTGGGGAATCCCGCGTAGAAAAATTAACCTGGGGAGTAAGCGAACCAAAAGCGATTTCCGAAAGGAGGAAGCGAGACACGGATCAGGGAATTCTCGCCGGAGTCGAACCTTGCGGGGAGAACTGTGCCGGTGCCGACGACGAGGAGAGAGGAAGATCTCAGTGGAGTCGAACCTTGCGCCACTTTCTCTTTTTTTTTCTGGGGGTGTAGCGCCTCTTTCTCTTTCTTCCCTTCACGGCCCTAGTATATTGTTGGCCCACTACCCGTTGTTTATCATCACAGCCCATCTCTTCCCTCCTATTTGGCCCAGCACACGAAAGCCATGGCTCCGCCTCCGGTGATCGACGGCGCCGGAGGAGAGGCCAGGTAAGCAGCTTGCAGTCACCCCACCGCTACCCTACGCCCGACGGAAACTTGCAGGTACGTTAACCAACCTCGTAAACATGTACACGGGTGGTTTATGACGTATCACTCGCCATGCACAACACCTGCTCGACGATATCCGCAAGGGGGCGGGATACGTCAAGCATCAAATCATCTGAAGCGTTTAGCATCTTTAAGCTTTATCTCACTTCCTAGTGATGCATTTGGTGTTGCGAATGGAAATTGCTATTCCATAGCGGTACTTGATGTGCACTGCCCAACACTAGCTTAGTTTTGTGCTGTTTTCAGTTTTCAGCATTGCCCGCTTTCAGTTTTCAGCATTCTACGACGAACTTGTGAAGTAGGGGCAAGTATATACATGTACTGCTGATGTTCCTGAGAAATGTCGGTACTACTGTAGAAACCATACGTCACATTCACTGACTATGAAAGTGCAGCTTCAGTTATTGGCATTTTCAAGAGCAAAAGTACTATATCATCACTCTGCTTGTTTTAGTAATTCAATATCTGTATTATAGAATTGATTCAGACTAAGTTATTGTTACAAAAACTGTTTGAATCCTTCGGGTAACTACCAAAACCATTGTCTTGTCATGCCTGGTTGAGATAGGCAGAGGCTACTGACTGAAGATCCTCCATGTCATGGTATCCTTGCGCAGCACAACTATAGTCAGGCATGCATAAATCTGCCGCGTACCCTTGCGCAGATTGATTTGAGGTATAAGTGAAGTGCTCATTTGCAGAGTATAACTGATTCTCGTTCTTTATTGACGAATTGGTTGGCGTTGTTGGATGGAAAAGGAGTTGTTCGTCTTGCACATAGCGACTAAATATATTTCCACTGTTGTGTTTTTGAGGCCTTGAGATCGAAGAATCATCTCCATACCCATGTGTTGCCTGAGCTTTGAGAGACTCCAGTTGTGCTTGCAGATTGACCACCTGAGACAATATTTCAAGGAATACGAACTGTTAGTCTTGCCCCTTTCTGTGCAGTGTATGCTGTGAGCTAATTTTTGTAAATAAGTATTAGAAGACTAAGAAGGATATGCATGATAAAAGAACCAAAGACAGGATAATAACAGTATTATAGTTCATCTTACAACTTTACACTCAATTCATTGTTTCATATATGGCATAATTTGCTCTTATGATCCTTCAAAGTTTCAAACTACTTTACAATTAGTTAGCTGAATTAGCATTGCATCGCAAGGCGGTTGCATGTGATTCTAATAGTTTTCACATGTAATAGATGATGTGTATAACACTTTAATGAGGTGCAGCTAGGTTTAGTTCTCTTCTTTCTGCAAAGAATGCAAAAACAAGTCCGGAAAAAAAGAATGGCAAGCAAGCTTTTCACTGTACTGTACTAACTACTAACATAGAACCAAGGATTGCTTACCTGCTGTTGCAGAGAAAAGATATGCGCGACGCAGCCATATATTGGATCACGGAGCCTGGCCTGTGCCTCATATGACATGGTAACTGCAGCCTCACATCGATCACTTACAGGGAGATGCGTGAGGAGCTTTGAGGCATTGCTTGCCCCAAAGACCTTATGGATGGCAGAAAAGTGTGCAGCTCCTTGCTCATGGGAGAAGTATGGGGCGAAGACGCAACCATTAACACACTTCCTGCGCAGGAACTTGCACGCACCACATGGTGAGCTAAGTCCTGTCATCCTGGTTTTCTTGTTGATGCTGGTATTGGTCTTATTTCGTACTCCTTGCTGCTTATGATATGAATCATGAGTCCATCATTCTCTCCTATTTATATAGACAGCCCAACACTTAGTCTGTCAAATAATTAATTCATCTCGGTTTCCCTAGTGGACTACAAGTTCCATTATTTTAAGTCTGCTCTTTCTACTCATTACTTGCTCATTTATGAACTCTGTAGCATTGAACGGAACATTTGTTTTATTGATCGTTAAATGCATAGATAATCTGTAAACTATACTCGTATTTAAGTGGTATGTTAAACATGTTTTTGTACAAGTTCAGTTAGAGACTAACACATATTTCAAAATGCATGAAATAAGAGAGAGATGTTATGTTAAAAAGGTGTATGGCAAACAAAACTATTTGCTATACATATGTACTCATATCAAAGTGAATGTTGGATTGTTGGGCATCTTTCCCTTAATGTTTCAGAGATATGGCACATGGTTAGGTTTGATAATCAGTTGCATTAATCTTATGTGACTAAACAGGTTGATTCTGTGGATCTCTATTCTACCATACTACGTTGCATTGTGCCTAAAGCATATAGCAAAAGCTAGCTTTGTGCCCTTGCAGCTGGAATTATCTTTTCTGTGTTTTTTTATGGAACTATAGTAGTAACAGCAGTCCCTGTGTTCCACAATATAAGCCTTTTTAGCAAGATGTTTTAGCTTCCTAAAAGGGCTTATATCGTGGAACAGAGGGAGTACCTTATAGAGCGTTGTTCTCATCGAGGCTCCACTGATTTTGTAAATTGAGTCACTTCTACTATTCTGGTTCTTTAACATTGATGCATCCCTCCATCAGTGCATAGTACTTTAATATTGGCAAATAAACAACAATAAAATTAATCTTGTATAAGTAGGATGCCCACATTAAGTTTCCACTTTAAAGATACATTATAAGTATACGAATCGAAATTGAGTAGCCTGTATCCGCTACCTGCCAAACAAATGGCATGTATTTGCTTTTAGTGTCTCTCTCTTCTTCCCAACTAAGGTTTGCTGTATACCCAGCAAAACTCAATTAGTGGTGCTCTGGTCTTCGTAATGTCAATCTTTTCTCTCAGCTGGTTCTTATTAGTATTTTTTTATCACATGAAAGTTGGTTCCTAATATTAAGTTGCAGTGCTGGTTATTCAAGTTTAATTATACTTTTCGCTCATATTGCTAGGTTATCGATTGCTTTTGAATTAAGTTTCTTTTCTTACCAGAAAGAGAGCATAATACTTGGTCTTTTTGGATCAATGATCACCAGAGTGAATTAAAACTTTCTACATCAATTGACAGCTTATGTACAGCTCATAAGCCAGTGTACTTTATTGATAGTTTATTTGACACGTATTGTTGCTAAGTTGGTTGACAGGGTCCATAAAGGCAAACATTATTATTTTTGGTCTGATTAATATTCATCTTTCTCGATATTTATAATTTTTACTCATTATCCCCTACTGCCAGAAGACATAGAACCGCAAGATGCAAAAAATAAGACAATCTGCAACATGTACTAAATAAACCATTAGCTTACAATATACTCCCTCCGTTCCAAAATATAAGATGTTTTAGTCTTTTTCTAGAATGCATGGATCTAGACGTTTTTTAGTGTGTAGGTTCGGAGCAAAATGAGTAAACCTGCACACTAAAAAAGGTGTGTAGATACATGTGGTTCAGAAAAAAGCTAAAACATCTTATAGTTTGGAACGGAGGAAGTATTACTCAAAGATTGGCAACAAAAATTTGTTGTGTGAATGACAAAGGAGCACGTTACTATGTCAGTATCCATGGGTAGCAACCAGCATGTAGAGTCTTAGTTGCAGGTGCCTTCAAATACATTGTTGCATAAATTATTTCACAAAATAAAATTTTGATCCGTTGTGTTAATTTTAACCTAAGGTTAGAAATAGGTGGTGATGAATTACCCCTAAACTCAATACATAATTTGTTTACTTGGAGATATTTACCCAAATTTCAGATAGTGCCCCGAAGGCTTTTATTCAAATGAAAAGCTCCAAAAGACTCAAAATTCAGTATAGACATGCATGCATATCTATTCAAATGAGAAGAGTCAAAAGACCCATGTGCAAGTCTTTTCCCTCAAAGCCCAAACTATATGTTAGTGTTCATGCATGCATGCATCATCATGTTCTCTGGAGTTCAGAGAAGGGCAGGGAACCAAGTGAAGTGGTCAGTGAGTTGGGAACTCAAAGTGGAGCCGCTGGAACTCATTTATTTTTTCTGGAGCTTTATGATTGCATGCTGATCTGTTAGTACCATATGTGATTAGTTTAATAACGCATGATTACTACCATCATATTTTCTCATAAGGTGGAGGCATTTTGGGTCCTCCATGACTAACAATGTCCCGGTGGTTGTGTCTGTTAGATGGGAGAAATGTATGTATGGGACATCATAACACGCGTTAGCAGTTAAACAACGCCGGATGAACATTTACTATATTGCGAAAAAATAATTTAGAAATTTATGAAATTTTGCAAGGGTAACATATCTAGCCTACCCAAACTGGCTTGGGACAAAAGGCTTTTTTGTTGTTGTATGTAAGGGTAACAAGCTGGTTGATTATGACGCTTAATCCTCCCCTCAGGCCCTACTAATTAAGCTGAGTGGTTTGAGTTGTATGTATGTGTACTTATGCTGTAACTATAAGCTGTTTTTTAACAGATCTGGTCCCTCTGCCACCTTTTCAATGGTGAAAAGAGAAATGGGCAATGCATTATCCTCCTCGAAAGAGGCATATATATAATATTAATATAGCAACCAAGATTGAGATCGCTGCTAGACCAGACAGCACAACGCTCAAAAGAAAAAACAAAGAAGACCAAAAGAAATGGGCTATGCATTATCAGCATTTGTCGAGTTGAAACTCACCAACTCACACTATCACATTACTTGTTACTACTCCCTTCGGTTCATATTTAGTCTAGATGCATGTGTATCTAGACAAAGAAGTTGAGAACATTAATATGAACTGGAGGTAGTACTTAAAGACTGCTGCCATTTCTTGTGCTATTGTGCAGTGTCTTCAAGAGTTGCAATATGATATTGTACATCTTTGCATTGAATTGTTGTTGACAGAAGTGAAATTTGCAATATTTTTGCAAGGCACAGATAGTCAAGATAATATACAAGGTAACTTATAATACCATAATAGAATAATGAGTTAACAATATCATCATAATTTATTATTCTTGTATGAATTGAAGTGTGAACGTCAGGTGTTGCTCAATGCTCATTTCACGGAATTGTCAGCATACCAAGACGCACTATAGGACAAAAGAATAAAATAGTATAAATAACTAATCTAGAGTTCACTGTACGCCATCGAATTAACTGGTAGGAGTGTAGCAGATGATTTGTACTCGCTTGAAGACCGGTCAAGTGTCAAGATGATGGACAGATCACAACCACAGTGCACGTGTGTGCATGATTGCTAGAGTCGCTCATTCAGGTAGGACTTTCATTTGCTATGCACATCGTTGCCCTTCATTTGATTAACCACTTCAAGACTAATATGGGGCTAACCTTCAAATTAGCTAACCTAAATTCATGTTTATTAGCTGCTAAGTATGTGCTTATTTGAGTACTCCATGGTCTTTGTTAAGACTGATGTCTGATATGTTGTCCTGGTCATCTCCTTGTCCAAACGAAACTCCCCAGTCTTTGTATGCAGGGCTCCACCTATGAGGCAGAGGCACATCTTGCAGAAAACAAGATTTCGTGCCTCAGTCATCCTTGCTGAAAACCAGGAGGCGGTTCTCCACTCCTCTCACTGGGAGGGTTGAAGCTATACGTATGTGGCAGGTGTTTCCAACCGTCGGATCACACATCTTGTTGCCCAGATCGATCTACTCTTGGCACCGACCTGTTGTCACTAGTTCCTGGTCGCATACTCTTTACTCTTTGCTTGTTGCAGGGAACACCTCAGGCCCCCCTCGACTGCCATTGCCGGAGGGACGCAAGGTCAGGTCGTTTTCGTCCCTCTAGCCGGTGCATTGCTGGTTTTTACACGGCTGTTTAATTGTCGCCATTACTGTAAACAGGTGAGCTAGTATTATAATTTTCAGCGTAGGATAGAGACATATGCTTGCTTGACTTACATGGAGGCAAACAAATCTTCTGCGTGCTTCCGAGCCCCATGAGCTTGAGAAGCTGATTTGATGCCAAATAGTATTCCATGGTGGTGATGGCGACGGAGCAACCTTAGCTATAGGGTTCAACTAGAGCCAAAAACCACGGCACATGCGGCGTGCAAGTAGCTCAAGTAAGCTTACTGTACTTGCAATCGCATTACATCGCACGCATTAATCCATGCCGCAAGAGTAGGTAGGTCTCTTTGACTGGCCATATCGATCATGTAATCTTGTGGCCCTCACATTTTTGGCCCGGCCAACCAGGCCATGCAACCTTTGAGTCATGCTGTGCAGCCCGTTTGGTTGGCTACATAAGTGTTGGTTGTATGAGGTGGGATATTTTCCCCTCTCTGTTTGGTTGTTTGTGTCTATGACTTTTGACATGTTCTAATGCAACATAACTTGTTTGGTTGCCCGTACATCACCCCTTATGGTCACCTTGTATAAATTTTGGTGTGGTTACCACAATGAGATACATACACACGATCCTAGTAGAAGATCGACTTGATGATCACCACAAGGAGAACGACGATGATGAGGTGTTTGAGGCTATCTTGTTAGACATGTTGTTGTTCTTCCTCGGCAACAATGTGCATTGGTTGTTGTACTTCCTTGGCAATAATGTGCTAAACTTTATGTGACTGGTTTAGCATCCACACAAAACCAGCGCCGCCACGTCCACCTACCGCCTCCTCCGGCCTTGTCACCCCACGAGATATCCGGCGATAAACCCTGCAGAGCTACCAATGAAGGCGTTGGCGAGGACCTACACGTTTTCTCTGGTGGGCCGAACCCCCTTGCTCATCGGTGATATGTGGGAGAGGTCGATGTGGCCTGCTTCCCGCATGGCTCCTACTGGTTTTGGGAGCTTCAAAGACGTGGGATCTACACGTGTGGGCGTAGGGGCTCCTCGTATGTAGTGTATCCTGGGCAATGGTGAGCTCTGACAGGGTAGATATGGGCCTTCCGTGGGTGGCCAGGTGCGGGAGTTTGGGTACAGCTCGCAGGTGTTTTCGTTGGTGCCGCGGGAGATTGCGCCGTGGATGGCGTGTGGGGGTTGGCTAGGAGGTGCGCCATGAAGTAGTTGCGGAGTTAGCGAGTGAAGATGTGTGGTTGCTCAGTTAGCAAAAATTTGGCATGTCGGCTGCGAGATGAGGAGGCTAGGGCATCAGCTAAGGGTCAAGGCAGGAGGCATAGTGACGTTCGCCGTGGCTTGAGGTGCCACAGTTGGGTTCCAACATGCAGTGGAAGGCAGCGGAGGATATCGGGGTGGCGGCCTAGAGCTCTCTACACCCTCATGAGGATTTGGGCTCTCAAGGAGAAATCTCTAGCTTCGGGTTCCCATGTCGGCGATGGTGACAGATACTTCACTACCTTCTTGGAGGCATCATCTAGGAGAGCTCGCACTCAGTTGTGTGCATGTGTTTCTCTTTCGGTGGGATGGTGCATGTCGGGGAAGCGGCCTCGATTGGATGATGCTAGTGCGTCAAGGCGGTGGCCTCGGAAACCTTGTTGGGTAGCAGTTTCATGAGGCACAGCTGCTGGTAGCCATGGCTTGGGCAACAATTTACGTTGGCTAAGTTTCCTGAGGCACAGTTTCATGATGGCTAAGTTTCCTGAGGGTCTCATGCATCTACGTTGGAGTATCTTCTTCCTGTTCCTCCATAACAGTCACAGTGTCTTCTCTCCGACAATGGTTGGAGGTCGTCTAGTCTTGACTGAGTGATGTTCTAAGCTTGGTCCCGGTTGTTTAGAGTCTTGCGTAGTGAGAATGCGTGCAACCTTGTGTTATTGTTAGATTTTGTTTAGTTTTCCTCTAATTATCTTCCTAAATCAATGGATAAGGTAAGAAAGCTTTTGCCTTCGTTTAAAAAAAAGTGTATAATTTTTTTTATGGGTTGTGTGTATCGTTATGCAGAGTATGGGTTAAAACTCTATTATCGTCTTTATTATACTACCTCCATTTCAAGGCTTAAGACCTATATTTTTTTTGAAAAGTCAAACTATGTCAAATTTGGCCAAATTTTTTTCAAAAATTGTTAATATGCAAAATACACAATCAATATCATTAGATAGATAATGAAATATACTTTTATATGATGTCTACAAAATATCATGTTTATTGATAGTTTTTTCTAAAAGTTTGGTTAAAGTTCAGTTGGTTTGACACTTTTTTTTTTAAAATAGGCCTTAATAAGCCTTTGGAGGGAGGAGTTAATAATATCCATTTCTTGAAAACGTGTCACAGTACGTGGCATCCTCTCATGTGTATCCAATACTAACTCAGTCACTTGCTACATTCTGTCACTCTTTCTGTGTGTGGGCGGGATGTTAAAACGGCGTTTCTCTGAAGCCCGAAGTACACTTTTTTTTGTGTGGAAAGTACACTCTTTTTAAGGCGCAAATATATATATATATATATCATATTTTCATGTTCAAAAAATCGTGGAAAACAGAGAATAGATGGAGGTATATACGTGTGAAGTTTGGAAATTAGTATGTCCATTTGTAATCTGTATAAATTTAAGTTTATGGGTTGCATACTAAGCTCTAATTTTATAGTAACATAAGTTTTAAGGTCAGTCGCTTCCGAACTACGTTGGTTATCGTCGGCGATGGTTGCTTCTCTGGTGCGATGATCCTTTGGGGTCTTAGCACGACGACTTCTCGTCTGTCTACTATAATAAGCTCAAGCTTTGTCCGGTTCCGGTGATGGAGGGGCGAGGACGACGGCGTGCCTTCGACTCGTGCCAGTGTTTGTAGTCGTCGCTAGGTGTCCATTGACCTATTTGTAATTTTTAGTATTTTTAGGACTCTTTGTACTGCTGTTGATGATTATTTAATAGATCGGTGGAATTTCGCAAAAAAAATGCGGGGATCTTGTGATTTTTGCACAATTTGCAAAAAAAAATATACTCCCCCCATCCATATTAGTTGATTAAAATTTGTCTAGATTTATATGAATCAAGACACTATTTAGTATATAGGTTTATCCAAATTTTAACAAATCCAAGTCAACTAATATGGATTGGAGGAAATAACAAGTTCTGCAATTTTGCACTACTAACTTTCTACCACATAATTACAAGCATGATTTATTTCATCATTTCAAAAGCTTAGAAATAAAATTTTAGAGAAGAGAGAATTTATGAGGTATAGCTAAACGTAGGTCCACATGATAATTCCGAACCTTGTTCAATTTTTCTTTTTGCAAACCAAGGAAACAAATAGCTCCGCTTTAGCTGCTTTTTTTTACAAACCGCTAGATTTTACTCCCTCCGTTTCAAAATATAAGATGTTTTAGATTTATAAAAAAAAAATATCTAGACTTATTTTAGTGTGTAGGTTTACTCAGATTTAGAATGAACCTACACTAAAACAAGTTTAGATAATTTTTTTTTACAAACTTAAAACATCTTATTTTGAAACAAGAAAGTATTACTCAACCAAAATATTTACAGGAATAAAAGGGGGAATGAAGTGTGCCCAGCCACAGGCGGCGGCCAATACCTAAAGTTAAACAAAATCTAGCAAGTTCGTGGTGGCACATTGACACTGCTTCGTTATCTCAAAAAAAGAGAAGACACTACTTCGTGGAGTAGCTTTTTTTTTAGAACTCGTGGAGTAGCTATAGTGGCGCTAAATTTTACACATGTCACACAGGAACTGTGGCCCAGTGCATGGTTCCTCGGCCCAAAAAGCAGCCCCGCAGGCTGCACATTCAGAGCCGTGCCTCGATGTGTTCGGCCCAGACATCGGGCAACCTGCTCGACCGGCACTCGAAGGTCGGGCAACCGTTTCAAATGGAGGATGCGGGGCAGGGCGTCGACATTGACCGGTGAGCTTCAAGTTAGCCAACTCCTCCTTTGAAGACGGGACAAATCGTGGACAGAGGCGCACTATCGAGCGAGCCTCCCTCCGTTCTATTTCCAGTACTCCTTTCGATCTATATTAATTGATTTTAATTTATTATAATTTAGTAATTTATATATTAAATAGTATTTTTATTTAAATCTAGACAATTTAAGTCAATTAATATAGATCGAAGAGAATAACTACTATTGTTGATTAAATAAAATCGTGGACCGATTGCGACAAACATGTGTACTCAGTTGGATTTGACACTGCTCAACGCTGGCATAAGTTAATTAATTGAGCACACAGCAACACATAATTATCATCATCATTTGAATTATCCTATACTGAACGTGTTCTCGACGTGTGCGTCTACGCTTGCTCCACAACTTTTTTTAAAATATAAAATGTTTTAGTTTTGTAAAAAAGTGTATTTAGACTTTTTAGTGTATAGGTTTACTTCGAATCTAAATACTAAAAAAATCTAGATACACTCTTTTCACAAAGCTAAAATATTTTATATTTTAAAATAGAGGGAGTTTAAATTAATTTATGATTTAATACTACCGACAAAAATACCATACTACCTGGCATCATATTACGGAAACCTTCTGTCTAACTCGCTTTTTTATAATCAATACCATATTATATTAATAGAAGTAAATATTACATGGTAAAGATATATGAGCTGACTCCAACGATTGTAAAATAAAGTCTAAAAAAAACTAGTAAATCTTTGAGGTCTTCATACTTTTTCTTCTTCCCTAACACAATCTTGCACTTTTCTGAAAGCAGCCCAACTAAACTGATATAGAAATCAAACCTGAGACCTGTAAATACTAATGTTGGTTCTCCCATAATTTTAATTTGCGTCGCAATGCCAAGGATGTGTGCACACGCATATCCATTGAAGTAATCAACCAACATCGGCAAGAATACCAACACCAATATTTCAGGAAATAATAACCGAACAGCCTGATCAACGTCGTTGATAAGCCAATAGTAACTATCATTGTCGGGGATATAGCCACCGGGACAAATATTGCGAGGACAAACTTTGCTGCAACCATGAGAAAAAAATCGAAAATAGATCTGACGAAGCAAGATCAGAAGACCCATACCTAGAGAACTTTAGTCTTTCAACATCACTGTTGACATCGGAAAAGAAATCTCGTTGTCGAACGAATGACCGAAGATCGCTTATTATAGATAATGCCATCTTCATTGGGACGAAGATGGCTAGCAAAATCCTAAACCTAATCTGACAAAATCGATACTGTTACTAGAAATTCCATTCGTAGATCGGGTTCCCCATCCCTCCTGATGCCGGCGAGGCCAGTCAGAGGAGGGAGAACCGATCTAAAAAAGGCGGCGACTTTTTCTTCTAAGGCGGTGGCAGTTCTTTCTATAGGGTTTGTTGTCTATCTAACTTTATGTTCGCTGAGGTAGAATTAATCTTGTTGAACCGGTCAGGCATAAGTACTGAATATTTTTTTGCACTCACAGTCAACTAGCAACGTTTTTACTACCTCCTTCACGGTTTGCAGGGCGCCTACAAACCGTGAAGGAGGAAGTAGAGAAGTCAACTAGCAATGTACGTGTATTAAAGCATCTCCACTCGCCTACCCAAGACGCCGTTCCGGACGCCGAATTTAGCTCCGGTCGCGTATCCAGGAATCTGTTTTCGTCCAGATTTGGGCCAACTTTGGTCCGGACTATCCAGGCCGAACCCAGGTTCCCGGGTACGCCCTGGGAACGCCGGACGCAGTGAACTTGGCGAAAAATAAACCAAGCGGCGCGTGGACCCGCCGATTCAGCGACGAAAGCCGAGTCGTCATCATCCTCGGAACCACGCGGCGACCGCCGGACAATAACTGCCCGTCGCGTCGGCCACACGTCGCCGAATTGCCGAGCTACCGTCGCCGCCTTGGCTCCCGCGATGGATCTGCGGACACTAACTTCCTGCCATTTCCCTTTTTCCCGCTAGGGCGCCCCGCTCTTCGTCCTCAACGACGACGAGGAGGGCGGCCATTCCTACCAGTCGTGGAGGTGCGGTGACCCAGGCCAGGGGAGCTCCCACCAGCACCAGCCGCCGAGCGACGACGACGACGGCGGCGAGAATGATGGCAGGGCCGATCCCGGCTACACGACGTTCTATAGCAACTTCGGCATGTAGAACGGCGACGGCACCGGCGAAGGCCACAGCGACGGCCTTTTTTTAGTTTATTATATACTATTTAGTTTAAATTCGATGTAATCCGCCTATATTCGCCTATCTTTAATGAAATTCGCCCATATTTAATGAAATTTAGCCGAACATGGAAACTCGGCCTGGGTACACGAGTGGGAAACTCGACGTACCCAGGCCGAAAATTTGTTTCGTCTAGCCGAAAAAAATCCGGTTTTTGGCCTGGCTTCGCCCAACGAGTGGAGATGCTCTTAGCTAGCCTAGAAGTATAGTATATGGTTATCCGTCTTTTTTTTGGGGGAGTCTTTTGTTTTATACGTTCTTAATTAGTCATGCTTATACCATACGTTGGTGCGGGCCTAAACATTCTATAAATGTGACATATACAGGATTAACCTCTATGAGGTGACACAAAATGTGTTCAACATTCAAAAAATATTAATTTAAATGCATTTGAGCTAATTTCTAATATGCATATAGATAATACTCCCTCCGTCCCAGAATAGATGTCTTAGGTTTTTCAAATTTAAATCTATATCATAAATAGTTTTTAGATTCATTCAAATTTTAACAAATTTGAGACATCTATTTTGAGACGGAGGGAATATATTTTTTAAAAGATCTCATAGTGATACTATGATACAATTTTACGATCCGATACTAGGCAAGAAAACCATACTACCTGCCATCACAATACTGAAAACCTTCTGCCTAACTCGCTCTTCGTCAGAACTCAGAAGCTGAGATAAAATTGATCTCGTTGAACCGGTCCGGCCAGGCAGAAGTACTGTATATTTTTTTGGGGGGGCACAACGCTCCGCTGATTTCAATTACAGAAACAAGATCGTCGGGAAACATCCATGCATTGACCTCACTCGAACCAATGTCGAGCACGCAGGCACGCATGTGCTTCATCACCTCCTCTTGGTCATGAGGATCTGAAGCAATATGTCGTTGAACGTGTCCACTGGACCGGGCAGGCAGGAGTGGAGGCAGTCGGTTGGCATCCGCTCCGGCACGCCGTGCGCGAACGGGTCGCGGTTCATGTAGGCGCCGGGGTGCCCGTCCGGCCGTAGCGACGACAGCTTCGTCACGTCCAGCACCTCGAACCTCACCCCGTCGCTGCTGCTTCTCTCTATCGACGCCGTCTCCTCGTGGACGACACTCCTAAGCTCCTTCTCGACGCTGCCCAGCTCCTTCTCCCCCTCCCTGTACGGAATCTTGTTGGTGCACGCCGTGGGGTCGTCGTAAGTCTTGCCTTCGAAGTGGGTCGGCGAGAAGGTGGTCGACACCACGGTCCGCGGTCGGCGGCCGGAGCTCTTCAGCCGCACCAGCGCCGTCCGGTACGCCTCGCGGAACGGGCGAACGATGCCGATCTCGGTGTGGTTAAGCTCCGTGTTGGTGTGCGCGTGCGCCCCTACCACCTCGCTGCCGTTGCGGTAGACGGCCTGGCTCCAGAACCAGTGGCCCGCGTTGATGACCACCACGTCCATGGTGTCGGCGTCGGCGGACCAGCGGTCGGCGAGCGCGTCGAGGTGCACCGTGTCGTAGGGCATGGTGTGGTTCTCCGACCTGCCCGTGGCCCTGGCGAGGAAGGGCGCCCAGTAGAGGGACAGGGTGACGTTGTGGGTGGCGAAGGCCAGGCGCCTGAAGCGGTCCTTGTGGTCCTTGGCCACGAGGCGGTACGGGGACGCCGCGCCGAGCAGGCACAGGAGGGACTGGGCCATGTTCCAGGCCATGGAGTCGCCGACGAAGGCCAGGTGCTTCCCGCGCAGCTCCGAGAGGAACGCCGGCGCGTCGAACGCCGGGAGGAGGCACCCCGCCGGCTGCCATCGCCAGTCGAGGTAGCCCGTGTCGGGCCTCCCGTTGCGGATGCAGTCCCGGCTTTCCTTCACGTTGCAACTCGTGCCGTTGTACCGCCGCGCGTGCCCCGGCGACCACACCCACCGCCCCACCGAGTAGTCGCAGCTCCTCCCGCTCTGCCCTACTCCGCCAACCCTGCCACACTTGCACAGGTAAATACACCTACTGCATGAAGACGTCCTGATGCAAAAATCGGAAGAAAATCTTGAAAAATTACCCTGATGAGATGGAGGAGTAAGTGTGATTGAGAAACTGCAGCACCGGGGCGATGACAGTTTGCTGAGCGCCCGAAGGCGAATAGTAGAGGAGGTTGAGGAGGGACAGGGAGAGGAAGGCGCAGGCCAGCAAAGTGATGCAGGCGCGGAAATAGGCAAGGGTGGTGCTCCCCGGAGAGGACCGCTTCTGGCCGTGCTGATGCACCGGCGGGTGCGCTCCCATGGTTCTCTCTCGACCGTAAGTACTACTATGGCCAAGTGAGTTGGAAGGTTAATTCTTCTTGTACTAAGGGTGATGTGGTTTAGTTGACCTCGGATGTCGGACCCACATCAAGTATGGCACGCAGTGAGAGTGAGTTGATTCGATTCCTTCGTGGAGATTGATCCTAGTGCACAGTTAACCAGGTGAATAATTAAAGTGGGTGATCTACCCTTTGGCTGCAGCCTTGTTTGAAACTTACATAGTCCGATGTAATAGTACTACATTGTGGTATCATAGAACCAGTCACTAAAGAAACAAGGTGAAATTCAATACTTGTATCAAGTTGTTTGATCCAGTGCTCGTTGTTAGACCCTCACCTTGTATTTGAGACAATCCTGTATGTTTGTATTTGAAGTTCAGTTTTTTTTTTTGCAGGTATGTTTGAAGTTCAGTCGACGGGCAATTGCTGCAATTATATATATATATATATATATATATATATATATATATATATATATAGAAACCCTATTCGACACCCAGGGTGCAGAATAGTTATTTTGTACCCCATATAACTTTATGTTGTCACGTTTAGAAATTTATGTTTTGTATACAAATAATTATGTTCATATTCATCCACAACGCAAAAAAATTGACATAAAAAATAGTTTATGAGTAATTATAGTGTAAAAAACACTAAAAATACGTATTTTACGTCGTATTTTTATATGGCATGTAAACAAAAAAAATTATGACATGTCTATATTTTCTTATGTTCTTCTCAACTCTCGGGGTAAGACAAAATTTACGCGACGTAAAAATAATATACGGTTTTAAAGATAGAGGGTGGGTGTAGAATAACTATTCTACACCCTGGGTGTCAAATAGCGCGACTCATATATATATATATATATATATTATATATATATATTAAGACTCGCAGGATTGGTGCGCTATCGTCGCTCCGGCCACTGTTCATCCACGCGATGAACAGTGCGCGCGGATGAACAGTGCGCGTTTGGTTTTCTGTCCGTCTGTATTTAATCGTGTATTATTTATTGTCTGATTTTGTCTAACATTGTGAAACATAACAAACTTTTTGGCAAAAAAATTCTTGCCCTAGCCGATAATTTTTTACGTTTATCTTTCGCTTTAAATTTATTGGCCTACCTTTTTCAGCCGTTTGATTCGATAGACTGTCCATATTCGCACGTTTACTATTTATCGTCTAATTTTGTCTATTAAATCGTATGCCAGGTCAAGTAAATTTGGCCTACCTTGTCTATCCGTTTGATCCGACGGTCTGCGTCCGCGCGTGGACTATTTGGTGTCTAATTTTGTCTAAACAACTGTGTGTACTATTTATTGTCTAATTTTGTCAAATATAGATACAACACAACTTTTCGGCAAAAAATTTATTGCTCTAACCAATAATTATTTACGTTTATCTTTTGTAACTATTCTGCTTAAATTTGTTGGCCTACCTTCTCTAGCCGTTTGATCCGACCGACGCTCCGCGCCCGCGCGTCTATTATTTATCGTTTAATTTTATCAAATCGTATGTCACGTCAAGTAAATTTTGCCTACCTTTTCTATCCGTTTGATCCTACGGTATGCGTCCGCGCATGTTTTTCGTCCAATTTTTCGAAACGACTGTCATACCTCACAAATTTTTGGCTAAAATTTTCTTGCCCTAACCGATATTTTTTTATACTGTATATACTATCTCCAACAACAATTTTTACCAATTAATTTACAATATTATCTCTCACGGACGCGGCGTGACGCCGTGCCATGTTCACTAGTAAGCACAATGCCCGGCGACATTTTTCAGTCATCTACACTGCTGTTTCTTGCAGCAAGTCAGTAGAGGCATGGCTTAGATCAGCACTAGTGTAGCTGATGTGTGTATGGTCGAAGCACGACTTGGTTAGTTGTACTGCTGGTCAGGCAGCAGAAGTTGTAAAAGAGCAGGTTGCCGCATCTCTCAATATTCTGAAGGCAAGGGAAGGAGGGAAGGCTCCCAAAGCCAACGGGGGCTGGACCTCTGTTCCTACCAGGTGCTCTGTTTCCTCTGTTCTCGTGTCCTCGCCGCCATCGAGTGTAGAGCACACGGTAGTGAGACGATTGTACCAGCTCGGTTCATTACACTCGTGTGCATAGAAATACGATTCCTTCTCTAGTGACAGTTCAAGTCTCAGTGGCCTGCGCCACAACAGTCAGAAATATACTAAACTGATACAGGTGAAAAAACTGCTATATGTAACAGTTACAGTTAACATTGTGAAGATAATCCTTAAACCCGTCCTATGATCACCAATAGGAAGTTCCACGTGGTACAAAAGAACACATGAACAATGCTGGGTATTGCTTACGCACTGAAGAAGAAGAGGCTATATGTTTAAGGTTGTTGACTGTGATAGGGTCTCAAAGTACGTTGTATTTCTCATCAGCAGCATTGCCGATAACAGAAGAAAACAATAATCACTAAGATGAGGTACTCATATTTCCATGTATTTGTATGATGAGACAGTCTCTCCTCCCTCCCGTGTTGCACCGTGGGGCGACACCAGGGGTGGAACCCTAGCGCCACCAAAAGGTCCCTCCTCTCTCGCTCCCCTCGCCGCCGCTGCCGAGGGCCCTCTCTGGGGTGGTAGGGGCCCCAACGGTCGAAGGTGTCTAGGGTTGGTGGTGCGTCGGATGCGATCGCAGGAGCTGCTAGGGTAGCGGCAGCGATTGTTGACACGTGGAGACCAAGGCAGCGCCCTTGCGTTGGGGTGGCGGTGGTGATCACTCATGGCGCCGATCTGGTGGTGCCGGTGTGTGGATTTGGGGGATTTTTGGAAACCCTAGGTCGTGGCCTTTTCTCTACCCCTCGGTTGCTGCTGGAAAGTCTTGGCGCAGGTTGTTGTGGCCCTTCTAGCTATGGTCCTGGCGCGAGCCGGAGCTCCTACGGTGGTAGCTAGTGGTGCGGCGTCCATACAATGAAGCTCTGGCGGTGGTGGCAGACAGGCGTCGCCACAGTATCCTTCTTGTTAGGGATATGCTATATGGGTATCCTCATAGCATGTCTCATATCCGGATAATCAGGGTGACCCACAGTTGGTAGCATGGCCCATGGCCTGCTGGGCGGCCCAGTTAGATGGATCCAGAAGGGAGGCCCATGCCGGATAAAGGAAGGCTACGGTTGGAGTCACTGACGTACCCGCAGCCTTGGAGTGCAAGATACACAAGACTAGTACTAGACGGTGTAGGACTCTGTAACCTGTCCGGCTAGGACTTTTCCCTATAACCCTAGGACCTGACGACTATATAAGTCGGGCCTATGGGAGCCTTTAGGGCACAATCTCAGACAACCAAGTAGCGATTAGCACACACCTCGCACAGCGAACCTATCTCTGTAACTCGGCGTATTGCCCTTATAGTGATTTATAGCAGGAGTAGGATTCCGCCACCGTTGTGGGATCTGAACCTGGGTAAGCTGTGTTACCTCGTACCCGTCAACCGACCGCCTTACCCCATGTCTCTAAACACGCAGTGTGAGGACCCCTCCATGGCGTACTCCTCGGCAATACCACGACAGTTGGCGCCCACCGTGGGGCAAGAGGCGCTTCAAGATCTTCAGCGGGCGAGGACCAAGATCTTCACGGGAATCGGCAAAACCGTAGCCATCGGTCGCGTTCTCTTCTCCGGCAACGTTCCGATCGTCCCTCCCGACGAGTTCTGTATCCCGGCAAAGACGAACCCTACGCGGTGCTCGATCGTTCCTATCGGAGACATTCACCTCTTCATTGGCGAAACCGACTCGGGCACTAGTTCCCTGGGAGTCGGAGGAGCATCAAGGCCCGCACGGAGCGCCTACGGGCAGGATACGTTCGCGGAAGGATCAATGTCGGATCTCTCTTTGGAGTTTGCCGACAAAGATCGAAAAAATTCAAGGCCCACCCAAACCGCCCCTGTGCAGGATATAAAGGTGGAAGATCACTGCAAGTACGCCGGCTTCGCCCGTGTGTCCGGATAGCAGAGATCCAAGTTCGTCGGCATGATTACCATCTTTGATCTGGCGCGTTGCATTCAGAGAGAGGGCGAAAACCCCCGCGATTACCATGCCAGGTGGCTCCGTATACGAGCCAATCTGGCCCACTACCCCGATGATAATGCTATGTATCACTTCGTGGAAGGACTGGACCGTGGCACGCTTCTCCGGCACTCTCTAAGACGGCAGCAGGCGTCAGGACGCCTTACCCTTGAAGGCATGGTGAGCACCATCAACAACTATGCGGAGGCTGACGCGGCAGCTCAGGCGGCGCTTGCGCTCACTGACGGAGACCCTCCGATTCAGCCACCATCACCACCGCCTCCGGCCGCCGTCGTCGCAGCTGCGCCACCACCTCCAGCCATCATCACCGTTGTTGCACCTCCACCGCCCATCATCGAGGAAGTCCTGGCACCCTCCGACTCTGTTATTGACGCGCTTTATGCTGACTTCAGTGCAGATTCAGAGGAGATAGATTTCAGTCCAGAGGAACTAGACTCCGCCATGCAAGAGATGGAGGAGTAATACACGCGCGACGAGCAAGCCAACAACATCGTGACGTCTCGAGGGGCGTTCGTCACCCTTGGGACGGCGATGGATGAAGATCAACCTGGACGAGATCCACCTACAGCGCTGGAAAAGGGGAAGAGGCCACTTATTGCTGCTGACGATGATCGCGCAAAGGTCATGCCTCCTCCGCCTAACCCAGTGCAGCAGCCGCAGGAACTCGGCACCGGCCCGAGCAACAACAACACCGCAAACCCGCCGCCTCCGGCATCTACATCTGCAGCAGCCCAAGTTACTCCAGCTGATAGAGTGATGTACGGCAATCTCGTCGTTGAACCACTGACGGTAGCTCATATCCGGAACGTGACTCAGCTTGACGAGAAACGTCAGCAGCTGCTGGAGGAAGCGCAGGCCATCGCGGAGCAAGGCGCTAAGCTAGATCGAGATCTGGTCAACGCGCAGAAGTCCATAGAGAAAGCTAGAGCAATGGAGGCCGAGTACAAGACCCTACTGCAGCATCAAAAGGCCAAGAAATCTCTGGCTCACGTCATCAACGATCCTGGTGTACGGAGAAACCTAGGATGGGCTCCCTCAAAGCCGGCACAAGCCAAGCCATATATTGACAGCAAAGGCAAGCAGGTGATGCCCACCCCACTCCTTAACCTCTCCGTCGCCAAGACCCTCCTGGAGCAGGATAGCTCGCCTGAGGCAGTGGAACAGGTTTATGAGCTAGTGGCCAAGGCGGTGAAGCAGCAGGAAAAGGCCACCTCTCATAGGCTTGAGTCCGACCAGCGCTTTTTCAGTCTAGCCAGTATAAGCCGCCAAGGGACAGATCTCCTCTTGATGTCGGGTCCTAGACGGGTTCATCAGAACAAAGATGGAGGGATGCGCGCAACAGGAAGGATGCCATCCCCATATCCTCCGATCACCGAGAAAAAGCCCGACCTCGTCGCCCATCGCCACCGCCCCGATCCCCCGACATCACGAAGACCACAAGGCTCACCATCGTACGGATATGCCCCCACCAAAGCAGTGCGGCATCGTCATCCGCGACAACGCGGAGCAGACCCGTCATGGCGGAGAGCGCAACCAAGGGCACATGAGCAGGTCACGCCATGACCCTCCACGTCCGACAAGCAACCGTGACAGGCGTGAGGCGTTGCAGGAGGGTAACAGCAAGAAGGCTAACCCACCGCCACCTCCGCCTCCGTCGCCACCAAGCAGTCACCATGGCGGAGGAGGCCTGCATCGTTCACGCAGCCCATCCCCTGTTGACAAGAAGAAGAAGAACCCGAAGCCATACGATGCACGTTCAGGGATCGATAAGATCCACGAGGCCCGGGAAGGACCATACCTAGGACCACGTTGCTTTGGACCTACAATACGGTCCGCAACTTACCCTAGAGGTTTCCGGATTGACAAGACCATCAAGCCCTATGACGGCACCGCCAAGCCAGCAACATGGTTGCAGGACTACGGCAACGCGGTGGAGATTGCCGGAGGAAACCCCAACGTCGCTGTCAAGTACCTCCCGTTAATGTTGGCGGGCACGACCCGTCAATGGATCGACGACTTGCCGAAGAAATCAATTTAGAATTGGTTGGACATGCAAGAAGCGTTCACCAAGAACTTTGAGGGTACATACAAGCGTCCATGCACTGTTGGCGATCTACAGCGGTGCGTGCAAGAGAAAGACGAGACATCTCGTGCCTACCTCTCCCGCTGGCTGGACATGAAGAATTCCTGTGCAGGAGTGCACGCTCAGACCGCCATGGCCGCTTTCATTGATGGATTGGAAAGGGGCACGTTGCTCCGACATAAGCTGAAGCGCTTGCAGGACAATCACCAGCTTGACTTGAACCAGATGATTCAGTTGGCTAGTGAGTTCGCAGCTGCCGACGACGATGCTCGCGTCTCCTTGCCGGCAACAGCTGTTCCAACTCAAGCTCGAAGGAACAGCAGTACAAAGCGGAAAACCGGTCCATAAGAAAAGCAATCTACCGACATGGTCGCTATGAAATTTGCAAGACGAGGTGATGGCGGACAACGTGGTCGAGGACGGGGAGCCGGTCGTGGGCAGCAACAAGGAAGTGAAACTACCTCGGCGCCGCTCCGCGTTCCCCAAACCTACAAGGAGTACCGCGATATGCCATGCCTCGTACACCTCGACGCCAATGGAAAGGCCACCCATACCAATCGACACTGCAAGTTCGTTAACGACCTCAAGGAAGACCCGGAGTCCGGCTGCAAGCAAAGTCGGAAGAACAGACCGCGAGGAAAGGGCAAGGGGAAGAAGAAGGAGGAGGAGTCCAAGGATTCAAGTGGCATGGATGAGGACGTTGACCCCAAGCACGCCGCCAAGAGCGACGACAAGGGAAGAACCCCTTCGCGAAGAAGGCGCCAGTCTACCACACTTTCCTTGGGACCCCCACCGTCCGAAAACAGAAGACCTCCCTGAGGATCCTGATGGCTACTCTCCCCCTAGTTCCCCAGTACCTGCGCTGGTCGGAGGTTCCAATAACTTGGGACAGGACGGATCACCCAGACCTTATCCCTACGGAGGACCAGTACTCCATGGTCATCAACCCCTTGATTGACGGCGTGGAGTTCACCAAGTGTATGGTGGATAGTGGAAGCAGCATCAACATCATGTACCTGGACAGACTGCAGAAGATGAACTTGACGGAGGCAAACCTAAGGCAGACCAACACCATCTTCCACGGCGTAGTTCCTGGTCGGGAGGCTCGGTCCCTTGGGTGCATTACACTTCAGGTTGCCTTTGGCGATGTTAATAATTATCGCCAGGAGCGCATGACCTTCGAGGTGGTCCCCTTCAAGAGAATGTACCACATCATATTCGGCCGCGACATATTCCACACGTTCATGGCCAAGCCATGCTTCGTCTACAACAAACTCAAGATACCCGGACCAAACGGTGTCATCACCGTATCCGGAAGCTTTACCAAAGCAAGGGAATGCGAGATCAATGAAGCAGTCATTGCGGAAAAGCTGTCCTCTACAGCAAAGAATTCAAAGAGATCCAGATCAAGGTCGATGACTCAGAGATGCCCGCGTCGAAGAAACAGATCTCCGACTCCGCTCCTGCATTCAAGGCCGCCATCGAGACCAAGCCGGTGGAACTCGTGGTAGGCGATGCCTCCAAGGTCACCGCCACTAGGACGAACTTGGATCCCAAATAGGAAAGCGCGAACAATGCAACATTGCCTTCACGACCAAATTGGTCGAAACGTTCACGCCTATGTGGACGATATCGCGGTGATGTCTAAAAAGTCAAATGACTTAATCTCCGACTTAAAAGAAACCTTTGATAATCTCCGGAAATACAACATGATGCTTAACCCTAAGAAGTGCGTCTTCGGGGTACCAACCGGCAAATTATTGGGTTTCATCATTTCCCAGTGCGGAATCGAGGTCAACCCGGAGAAAATCAAGGCCATCTTAAACATAAACCGTCCGACATGCCTAAAGGACATTCAACGACTAACAGGTTGTGCTGCAGCAGTTAGTCGGCTCGTCAACAGACTTGGAGAGAAAAGGCACTTCCGCTGTACAAGTTGCTGAACAAGGCAGACAAATTCACATGGACGGACGAAGCAGATGCAGCATTGAAGCAGATCAAGGAGATTCTTTCCTCAGCGCCTATCCTTGCAGCACCCGAACCTGGAGAACCCCTATTAATCTACATGGCGGCAACCAACCGGGTAATTAGCATCGTCGTCGTGGTAGAGTGGAAGGAACCAGGCTATGAGCACGGAGTTCATCGACCAGTTTACTATGTGAGCGAGGTCTTGACGGAGTCCAAGCAGTGTTACCCGCACTACCAGAAGATAGCTTATGGAGTATTCCTTGCTTCTCGGAAGCTAAGGCATTACTTTCAGGAGCACCCAATCACAATGGTGAGAAAGACTCCACTGTCCGACATAATCAACAACAGCGACGCTACAGGAAGGGTCACAAAGTGGGGCATTGAACTTGATGCTTTCGAAATCACCTATAAGCGACGCGATGCTATCAAGTCACAAGCCTTGGCGGATTTTGTTGTAGATTGGACGGAGATGCCAGATGCTACTCCGTTGCCGGAACCAGAGTACTGGGTGATGCACTTTGATGGATCAAAGCTACTCAACGGCTCGGGGGCTGGTGTATTGCTACAGTCACCAACAGGGGACAAGCTACACTACGTTCTGCAGATCCACTTCGAGGATACAAACAACATGGCGGAGTATGAAGCACACATTCACGGACTACGCATAGCCAAGGATATTGGCATCAAGCGCATAGTTTGCTGTGGAGATTCCGACTTGGTTGCCCAGCAGGTGGCTGGCACCTGGAATGCGCGGAACCCTATGATGGCGGCATATCGAGACGAAGTGGACGAGATAGCCAAAAGCTTCTTGGGCTACGAAGTCAAGTATGTACTTAGGGAGCAAAACGAGGCGGCTGATCTGCTGTCTAAGCTTGGATCAGGGCGCAAGAAAATTCCGATAGGAGTTTTCCTAGAGCATCCGCGCACACCATCCGTAAAGGGAGCCGACATCGACAACTCGGATAGAGCTGACTCTTTCGTCAACATGGTGACCAAGGTCCCTCCGGCTTGGACAAAACCGTTCATGGAATATCTCGAACACGGAACTTTGCCCGACGTCGAGGTCGAAAGACGGCTACCATAATCAATGGACAACTCTACAAAAGGAGCACTACTGGTGTATACCTAAAGTGTGTTTCCCAGCTAGAGTGTTTCCCAGCTAGAGGGTATGGAAATCCTACACGAAATCCATCTCGGAGATTGCGGACATCCCGCCGCTCCTCGATCATTGGTCGCGAAAGCCTTCCGGCAAGGATTCTACTGGCTGACCGCGAAGGCGGACGCCGACAAGCTGGTTGAGACATGCATGGGATGCCAGTATTATGCCCGACAACCACATGTTCCTGCTGAAGAATTGTGAACAATACCAATAACTTGGTCGTTCGCAGTCTTGGGGCTAGATATGGTGGGACCGTTACAAACGGCACCTTGTGGGTTTACGCATCTGCTTGTAGCAGTTGATAAATCCACTAAATGGATAGAAGCTAAACCCATTAGAAAGCTTGATGGGGCAACTGCCCTCAGGTTTGTCCGGGATCTAGTGGTGAGATTTGGTCTCCCACATAGCATTATCACCGACAACGGCAGCAACTTGTCACTCGGAGAAGTAGAGGCTTATTGTTGGGAGAAGGGCATCCGACTTGACCTTGCATCTGTGGCGCACCCACAATCCAATGGTCAGGTTGAGCGAGCCAATGGGTTAATTCTGCAGGGAATCAAGCCACGTCTTGAGGAACCGTTACATAGAGCAGCTGGAGCCTGGGCGGAAGAATTGCCATCTGTGTTGTGGAGTTTACGAACTACACCCAATAGATCCACCGGCTACACCCCTTACTTCATGGTATATGGAGCAGAAGCCATCCTGCCTTCCGACATCCTTCACGATGCACCAAGAGTTGCCGCCTATGACGAAGATGACACTGAAGAATCCAGACGCCTAGATGTGGACCTTCTCGAGGAGGAGCGCGTTTTGGCATGCCAAAGATCCGCCATCTACCAGCAGAAGCTACACAACTACCATAGTCGCCGCATTCGGCATCGCTCATTTAAAGAGGGGGATTTGGTGCTCCGACTTAAGCAGAAGAAGTCACACAAATTATCCCCGCCATGGGAAGGACCGTTCATCATAAGCAAGGCGCTACTCAATGGGTCTTACTACCTCGTTGACAATCATGAACTGAAGGATAGACCCAATGAGGATCATAAGCGTAAGCGACGTGACCCGGATGATGACTACCCGGAGCTTGATCGGCCATGGAACATAGCACAGCTACGTCCTTTTTACACTTAGCATTTTTTATCTAATCGTGTACCTCTTATATGATCAATGAAATAAAGCTCTCTAGTTCACTCATATTTTTGAGTCTTTTACCCCTTTAGTGTTCATTTTTGGATCATGTAAAACCTTTATGCACAAGTTTTGCGATTGCACTTGTGAAAATTCCGCTTACGGGCGTTAGCTTAAGTTTTCTGGTCTACACGTTCTTTGTCATTTTTATGTGGATTCTGGAGTAGTGAATTTTGGCACTTATTGTCGGCGATTTTGTGCTTAGGTTATTGATGGTGCCATTGGGTATCATCACCTAAGCGCATGGTTTCGACAACGAGTCTTCCGACTCACGAAAGGTCAAGCGTAAGAACCAAAGTAATGGATAAGCCAGCACTTGCTTAAAATATATATATACACATGCTAGAAACTAGTTCTTGAGTAGCAGGAAATAACAACCACTGTATTCCGCCTTAAGTTACATCAATAAGTTTTTTCCGCACATACACCAAAGGTGAAACAAATATTACAAAGTTGTTCTTCATTCCTTTGGCGCATGAGACTTAGAAGCAGCGTCATCACCAGCAGGAGAGTCACCCTCGAAGTCGGCAGTGTGAAGAGACTCGGAGGAGCTTTGGTTGCCGCCATCGATGGTGTTCATCGGCACGAAGACGTTGATACCGACCAATTCGGCAACTCTGGTGTCATACCCGTGAGCGACGACAATATGGATTGATGGTTAATCTCTTTGCCATCATCGTCTATGTCGGGAATGCCAGAGGTCACCATGTCGATGTCGGTATCTTCATAGTGTGCCTTCACCATTTACAGCGCCATCCTTGCGCCATCCCGTGCACATGAAGCCTTCCAGCTTGTGATACGCTCGGGGGCTCGGCGCAGAATCTCTAAGTACTTCGTCACGGAGTCCGATGCCTTGATATTAATTTGGAGGGGCTTGGCGATCTCTTTGGATTGCGTGATGGCGGTGTTGATGAAGTTGCCGGCAAGAACCATGTATTCCTTGGCTGGAGGAGGCGATCGGGTTAAACCCATAGGAGCTGCAAATTCCGACAAGGAGCGCATGAGTTCAACAATTCAGAGTATCTAGACTACAGAAATCCAAGACGGAGAAAACTTACTGAAGATGCTGGCCTTAGCTTGCCAGAGGGTATCCGCCAATGATTCTTTCTCTTGTTGGAGGAGCTTGTACGCCTCACTATGGCGTTGATTCTGCTCATCGACAGCTTGCTTCTGATCTCTTAAGATAGAGATCTCCTCCTTCAAGCGATTCATTTCCTCGGTGGCGGAGTCCTGCAGGACTTTCATTGACTCCTCATGCATTTTCAGCATGTCCTTCCTCTCTTGCTTAAGAATTTTGTTCTCGCTATCCAGCTCCTGAATGTGCTTGGATTGCTCGACAATATTCTTGGCCTTGGCGATGGTTTCTGCAGGACGGAGAAATCAAAGTACACAGTGAGTACTCGAAGAATATGGGCACAAAACCAAGTCAGAATGCGATAAAGAAAACAGACGCTTGCTCTTGGTGATCTATTCCTTCAAGAAGGCAGTTTTACCCTTTTCAGCTTCCAAGTCTGCGCGCATCTTCTGGTACTTGTCGTTGACCATGCCCCTCTGAGCATTCTCGTTCTGTGGAAGAAAGGAAAAAAGTTAAACGTTGTTTGGTCTGCTTGGAGCATCTAGCCGGAAATTTTCCACCTAGGCGCTCGGGGGCTACAGCGAGAGTTTTTAACTTAGCAATATGCTTAGCTTTTCTTTAAGCATCTAGTCGGAACTAATTCAGCTCTCGATTAGAAGCTTGGGGGCTACAGTATAAAGGTTTTAAATCGGCAATATGCTTAGATTTTCTTTAAGCATCTAGTAGGAACTAATTCAGTTACAACTAGAGGCTTGGGGGCTACAGTATTGAAATTTATAAACACTGTGTATGCTCCTCTTAAAGCATCTAGTCGGAATATTTTCATTCCACCTATATGCTTGGGGGCTACAGTGAGAGGTTTTCTAACTTAGTCACTCTTAGAGCATATAGATGCAAAGACCTATGGTTTTCCATCTACATCCTCGGGGGCTACAGTGGGATACTCATATGAAATGCAAAAGGCAAATAAAACTTACAAGTGCAATGATCTTGAGGTTTGTAGCACTCTCGGCCAGCAGCTTACCAAAGGATTCGCTGTTTCCTTGCAAGATTTCTTCTTGTCGGAGGAGCTCCTCTAGACCGGACATCGGAGATGTCAGTGCCACGCCAGGGACCAGAGCAGTGCTACCCGGTGTAAGTACCGGATAAACTATCTTTGGATGGGCTATGGTTTTCTTGGGTGCGGGGACGCCACCAACGGCAGAAGTACCTGCTTCCACCACCGCGTTACCGCCACCGATGGCATCCTTAGCCGGAGCTTCAACCATTTGGGGGGCGACACTCTCCTGCGTCGCTTGCTCGCCGACGACAGCAACCTCGGTAGAGGCACCTGAGTCCACTTCCATGGCGGAAGGGCCAGATGCCTCCTTAGCTTGTGAGCTTGTCGGGGCAGATGAAGGCTTGACGGAGGGAGTGGCAGGGGCGATGGCGGGAGATGCGTCGCGATGCAGCATGTCCTTGATGGTTCTAGAAGCCCCCAATGATTTGGAGGTCTTCTTCAAGCTGGTCGTGGCTTTCTTCCTGAAACGTGCAAAATGCATAAGTACAGGAACAAGACAGATAAATAGACAATGTGAGAGAGAAAGAATCTTACACAAGAGGGGGTGCTTTGGCAAAGGGGATCCCAGTAACTTTTCTCTTCTCCGCCTCCAAGGCGGCGGTAGTCTTCTTGGCAAAGGGGATCCCAGTAACCTTTGTTTCACCAACATGATTAGGTACATGGGGACATTTGGTGGGAACATAACCACTTTGTTGGTCTTTAATTTCTATTTTGCTCAATTTGTACCACAAGTCAAAGTTTGGTCAAATATGGTATACACATGGAAAATTTGAACTAGAGCTACACAATTGAAACCTCAAATATTTTAGGAAAAATCATTTTTAGGCCCACAAGATGTGGTTTAACCATGGATCTATTGGTAGATCACCTAGGTTCATCCATATGGCTACTCGGTGTTCGACGCAAATTTTGACCAGACTTTGACCTGGCAGTATGAAATCACAGAAAAACAAAAAATAGTGAAACCTTGTCCATTGGTCTTAGATTGTACCCTAGTTAGAATGAAAAATAATAAACCTTGAGTTTGTGGAAGCAAAGATGAGTTTGCTCTCTCACTCTTGGTTCCAAGTGTGAGTCTCATGGGTGTGTATCCAAATTTCATAGGACATGACCAGCTCCATGTCATACTTTCTCAGAATTGACTCAAACTTGGCAGGGAGGTGTGTCTTGGCATGGCATACATTTCATCTTTTGGTGTATGTCACCAAGTATGCTTTTAAATACCATTTTCCATTTTAAAATGAGAAAATTCCTTATTTTATATCGGCTTAAAACTTGCTTTCCTATTTGACACTAGTAAAAAATCTCTTCCCATTTTGACATCTAAACTTCCTTTCTTTCCTCAATTGACACTCTAGTTCATTTTGAACACTAACGGTGTCAAATAGGAACATGAAAAGACTCTTTTGCCCCTATTAAGTCGTGTGACAAAAAGAATGTTTTAGAAAGACACATTTGTACCAATGGACATTGATCATGCATGACATGCCTTCCACTCATGTTTTCAGTGTGTTGTCACCAGATTTTAGTGCAAGAAAAATTAATAATTTGGACAGAGTCTCCCCTATATTTTAATGCCATATCCATGCACACAATTCATATACAGACAGTGCATATATTAGATAAATAACCAGGTTCATATATAGCAATACAGTGCATACAATAGATAAACAACCAGGGTCTCTAGTCCATATGTAACACATAGAGCAACACTCAGACGTGAGGCCTCTCCAAATAACCACATGACTAGAATACAAAAGTAAGAGGAGATCACCAAAAGCAACTCCAATAATGCCCATGACATAAAGAGAAAATCATAAACTGAGCCTTCTTTTGCTTCTTGTGCTCATAGCTGGGCTAGGAGGGTTAAATTTCTTGCTCCTTGTGCCCATTGCTGGGTTGTCAAGGGGCAGAGCAGGGACAACAATATCCTTCCTTCTTGGCTCTTACCTTCATAGGAACATCAATCTCCTTTTTCTTGTTGGGCATAGGAAGCTCGGGGGAAATAGTCTTAGGTTGACTTGAGGCCGCTCTTGACCTGTATCCATGCATGTATGGCAACAACAATTATAAATAGAAATAAAATAAAACAATGCATAAAAACTGAACGAAAATAAAAATAATTCCTCTTTGATCCTCTGGATCCGGAGTTCCCCCTTTTCCCCTTTTGCAACTTGAAGTTTCCAAGCTTTGGCTATGTGAGAAAGAAGCAACTTAGACCACAAACTCAGGATTCATGTAGTAATGAGCATGAATGTAAAATTGCCAACCTTGGTGGAAAATACATCCTTGTTGGTGCTTCATCCATGCAAGGCACAATGGCTGACTCATTTCCTTTATCTTCTTCTTTGGCAGTTCTCTGCATGAGCAATAAAAAAGAATAGCAGTAAACATGTATAGTCCATTACAAAATAAATAGTACAAGACTAAATCTATATTACCTCAATGCCAACATTGCAGCAATGTCATCTGGGTTACCCTTCTTACAATTGTGCCAATGATGCCCATAGTCCTTACAAATAGGACATAGATGCTTGCCTGATTTTCTTTTCTTCTCACTACAACCTTTATACCTCTCAGTTTTAGGCCTACCAGTAGTGGCTTTTAATAGTGGTGGATGCATGAAGAATCCATGGTCAGATTCAGGCCATTGGGTCTTGTCAGGCATAGTAGGGATTCGTTGGGCATAAGCTGCTCTGAATTTAGCAATGGAGTAATACAAGTCAACATAGGTCTGTATATGTGCATTGCTAAGTGAGGTGATGAATGCAAGAGCATGCTTGCAAGGAAGTCCAGAAACTTGAAATTGTCTACAAGAACATATCCTCTCTTGCAAGTTCACCACAAACCTAAAGCCACTGCCTCCTAATGCTGTCACTTCGGCCACTTCTTCCGAGATTTGCACCACTTCCAAGTTTAAGTCTCTAGTCATTGCTTTCAGCTTCTTAATAATGTGGGGCATAATGAGTCCATCCAACTTCTTTGCCACATTTCTCCTTCGGTTCCACATGATCATAAGAAACTGTCGCGCCTTGTCCAGGAAGTCGTCCAAGTTCAAGGATTTGTGGTGCTTGATCCAGTTATTAAAACTCTCGGCCAAGTTGTTGGTTACATAGTCCACCTTGCATATTGTTGAAAATTGACTCCTAGACCACAACCTATTATGCCACTTCCTTATATATGTAGTTGCGGCTGGCTTTGCTGCCTCCATTGCAACCCAATGTTTTTGAAACACATACGGGTTCCATGAGTAAGCAGCAGCCCAAAGGTGATCATCAAACACCTTTCCATGGAACTTCTTCTTGAAGTTGCTCACCAGATGAAACATACATTCCCTATGTTCAGCCTCTGGGAACACTTCTTTTACCCCTGTCATCACTGCCTGGCCAGCATCAGTACATATAACTAAACCTGCTGGTGACCCTATGGCCTGTCTAAGTAATTGCATGAACCATATCCAATTGTCATTAGTTTCAGAGTCAAAGACTCCAAAACAAACTGGATACATCCAATTATGGCCATCGACGGCTGTAGCACTAGCCAATTGCCCTTTAAACCTGCCTGTCAAGAATGTGCTATCTACTGCCAAATATGGTCTGCAGCCACTACCAAAACCCTCTATGCAAGGTTTCAGAGAAACAAAAATTCTTGCAAACCTGATTTTATCATTTATTGTATGATGATCGATTTGTACTATGCTACTAGGAGAACAACTTTCAACTTGTGCCTTAAACCTATATAAATTGTCAAAGCTGCTGTCCCAATCACCATATAGTTGCTTCAAGGCTAGCAGCTTACCCATATACACTCTCTTGTAGTGGATTTTGACCTTGTGATGTTCTTTGAGCTTCTTTTGCAATTCCCTGGCTCCAAGAGTTGCATCTTCAATGAGCCAATTCTTCACCTTCTCACATATCCAACGTTTAGTTGCATTTTGCACCTTCTTTTTCCTTCTTGCACTAGAGCAATCATGCTCATGAGGGTTTTTTCTCACCTACAAAACAGGGATATAGTTAAGAGGTTAGTTTGAAACACTTAAGAATTTATGCAAAACAAGTAAACAATGGGGTATTAGAGTTAGATCATTACCACGACAGTACACAAATCATCTGTTGTAGAAGCATGTATCCTCCATGGACAATTATCTTCTTCTTTTCTTTTACAATAACCCCTAAACCTATGTGGTGTACTCTTCTCAGTGTTATATTCAAATTCATGTTTGACTGCATGTTGAGAAAGTGCCAACTTAAACTCAGCCATATTGGGATATGTGGAACCTTCGATCATCGGAGGGTCTTCTTTATTGTACTCTACATTTGGCGCATGATCTGCCTCATGCACCTCCTCATCCTCCTCTATTTCAGACTCATCTTCGCTCCCACACTCGCTCCCATCCTCGATCTCATCCTTGCTATCATCCTTTTGCACATAGTCCATGTCATTCTCTTTATCAGAAAAAAGAACCACATTTAGAGGCATAGGCTCTTTCTCCAAATATGCATTCTCCTCGTTAATACCAACATGATCATTCTCAGGTATTGGGTTGCGAAGATAATTATCCTCATCTTGGTCTATGTTGTCTTGATCTATGTTGTTTTCTGGTTGGATATGCACTTCACTATGCTCATAATACTCAGTGTGACGAGGTTTAATCTCGTCAATGCCCATTGTTATGGACTTGGGTTTTGGAGAAGATGGGGATGCTGGAGATCGTGGCACGGTTAACAGACAAGCAACCAGGGGACACGAGATTTACCCAGGTTCAGGCCCCCGGAGGGAAAACCCTACTCCTGTTTGTCTGCTCTTGATTACGGCGGAACCGAAAGTTTACAGGGTGCGCAGATTCGATCTGGCGTGGATGCGTGTGCGAGAGTATGAGTCGAGAGATCTAGGACGTGCCCTCCTGGCCGTTATATAGACTTAGGTAGGTCCCGGGCATAGTCCTAGTCGGTTACAAGTTCTAGGGTTTTACACCTTTGAATTTCCTATCTCCGCTAGTCTTGTTCTCTAAGGATCCGAAGGCGTCATGGGCCTTGGCCACCCGAAAATCTTTATGGGCCAGTGTATATCTGCTGTGGGCCTTCCTTGGGCTGGACTAGGTATGCTAAAGTTACGTACCCATAGGGTATAACCATGTCAGTAGCCCCCGATTGATCAGTCGAATCGTAGATTCGGCTGAGGACTCTTCCATCTTTCGGGTGCAGCTATATATTAATAGTATATGTGTGTAGGGATTGTTGATGTGTGTGCCTGACTCACCTGACGGATCAGGGTCAGTTACCTGTCTTAGGACGAAACGACACGATCTTCTTCAGGTTCGGGTCCCTCAACCCAGACCTGGAACATATGCTGGCGTAATTCGACTCAGGCCGCGGAGGACTTACAGGAGTGGAATTCCAGTGATTTTAATTGGTGTACCCAACGCGTCCGTCGGGATTTTTCATCGTACCTGCTGGTACGGATTCGTACTGGCAGAGCGCAGTCAGGTGCGTTGCCAGGCCATCAGATGATATCTGTAGGTCTTATCTTTGCGTCGCAGACGCAGCATCCGAACATTTATCACCACGGAGGTGTTTCGGGTGGCCTAGGAGATTGTTGCTCACTCGACCGTTTTGTTGGGGCAAAGTTGCCAAAAAAAAATTGCATGCTCATCCGGAGGATCGCAGTCGAAGATTTCATAGGGTGCGCGACCAGCGCTCCCTATGGGAGTAGCCCCCAAGTGTCTGTTCGAGTCGTAGACTCGAATGGAGACTTTAGTTCAAGCATTGTTTCTGTCGTTAAGTCCGCAGGACTCGAAAATTTTCGGATGCTTAAATCCATCCTCCCTATGGGAGTAGCCCTCGAGTCCGTAGTGGAGTCGTAGACTCGATGTAGGACTCAGAGAAGTAATTTGTCCTCATTTGTCTGTCGGGTGCGCGGCCAGCGCTCCTGATAGGAGTAGCCCCCGAGTATTTAGTCGAATCGAAGATTTGAGTGAGTACTCTTAGCTGTGGAGCCGAAGTGGTGCTAGTATAGCTTTTGATGACGTCAGTGCTTACGATTGATGACCTCAAGCGTCTGCTACGCCACAGATGACTTGACTGGACGAAGCGTGGGTCCCACTTGCTGACTTGAATTGACCGGTCACGCGCGGCGTGGAGATGATTATGGCGTCTCCTCGATTTCCGCGCGTAGTGGACGGCGTGGTAACGACGGTTCGTTGTGGTGTTGACACGTGTACGACCAGATCTACCGTTGGCGTTAGGTCTTCTGGATGGACAGCCAGCGTGCGTCGTCTTCGCTGTTATAACCCTTGGTGAAATCGTGGTTTGTTTTTCACCGCACTAGTTCATCTGTTCACTGCCTCCTTGTTCTTGAGCGATTCTTGATGTGCACTGAGCTTTCCTTCCACATTTCCTTCGTTCTTTCTGCGTTGGCATCGCCACCACCGCCGTAGCGCCATGGGGAAAACAAAGAAGTCCTCATCTGCGGTTGGGACCAGCGCCGCCGGAGGCAAGAAGGGCACCGCCGCTGCTCGCGTCACCGATGGTGGCTGGCGACGATCAGAGACGCGGGAGAGAGATCTCCGCAAACTGCGCGAGCGGGGCCTGATCCCGCAAGATACGACGGCCGTCAAACTCCCCGGCAACGAGGTAATCCCCTGTCCCCCATCTGGGTACCGGGTTATGTTTCTCGCCTTCATCTTGCGTGGGTTTTCGTATCCAGTCCATGACTTCCTTCGTGGACTGCTCTTCTTCTATGGGGTTCAGTTGCATCATCTGTCTCCCAATTCTCTTCTCCACATTGCTTGTTTTATCACGTTTTGCGAGTGCTGGCTTGGCATTGAGCCGCATTTGGCCTCTTCCGGAAACTCTATTCCGTGAAGAGGCAATCTGGTTCGGATGGTGTGTATCCCATTGGGGGTTTCATCATCTCCCTCAGTCCCAAGCTGCAATTCTTTTCCTTTTCCATGTCCGAATCTGTCCAGTACTGGCGGAGGCGGTGGTTTTATATCCGTGACTCCGTAGTGCCCGGGCAAGATTTTGGTCTTGTTCCCTTTGACCCCTCCCAAATGATTGAGAAGAAAAGGTCTTGGAAAAACCAAATCTTAGACGGTGAGGTGGCAGAGATAGAGGCCCTGTACCGTCGGGTGGAGGATCTCCAACTGATTCCTGAGAAGGAGGTGAACGGTGTGGACATCATCCGAACGTTTCTTGAGTGTCGGGTGCAGCCTCTCCAAGCGAGGGCGCACCCGATGTTTCTTTACTCCGGGCGCCGTGATCCGACGAGGGTTTCGAGTGAGAAAATCTCCGAGGTGGAACTTGACAAGGCTCTTCGCGCGCTGTTGAAGTTCAAGGCCGACGAAAAAATCCCGGGGAAGTCGCTGACTCCTCCCTTTTCTTCGGCGTTGGTCGTACCGAAGGTGTAGATTTGCGCACGTAATGCTCCCCCTTTGTTTTTGTCGGCTGTGTATTTGTTTCCTTTGTTTGCTAACAAAGTTCCTTCTCATCTTGCAGAGCTTCAAAGTTCCGGGCATGGTACCACCGTTGCCCGAAAGGTATCCGAATGCCCCGGATAATGAAGTGGTGGATTCAATGTACGAGGTACCGTCAGCGCGATCTCCAGCGGAGGATGCCGACGAGTCGAGTGAGGACCATTCGCGCAAGCGATCACGGAGCTCCAGCGAGTCTTCGGATGCCTCGACTCCTCCGACTCCCAGGAACCCTCTGGGCCTTGAGCGTCATAGTGATGGTCATGGAGGTTCTTCCTCTCCCCTTCCTGCCATTCCTGTACGGGCTGTCGCGCCGCACCCGCCAGCAAAGCGGAAGAAGGAAGAAAAGAAGGAGGAGGAGAAGGAAGAGAAGAAAGAGGATAAGAGGGCCCAAAGGGCTTCTCCTATCTTCGACCTGAGCGCATTGGGCTCGTAAGTTTTCTTGTTGCACTGTTGTCCTTTGTTCCCTCGTGATTTTTGCACCTGTGTTGATTGGTTCGTATGCAGGCAATCCTCCCACGACTCTAGTGATGGTGCGCGGGAGATGATGGTGGAGTCGAACATTGCGTCGCTTCCTCCTCAAACGGTGGCGACTTCGGGTGGCGCCGCTCCAGATCCTCCTGTGCGGGAGGCGCTGGTGGTTGCGCCTCAGAATTTCGCAGGCGGGGCTTCGGGGTCGCCGTCGGAACATGTAAGTTTTCTTCATGTCATGGGGGAAGCCCCCGAGTGTCTTCGTGTGCTGATGTTGTTTTTGCTCCTTTGTGTTGGGCGTAGCCCCCAAGTCCTTTTCTTACTGATGTTTCTCTTTTCTGCAGCCTTTTGTACAGGAGGCCAAACGGCTGGTGGGGGAGCGCCTGGCGCTGGAGGCGAAACTTCGGCAGCTTCAAGGTATCTGTCTGCCTGTTAATACCTCTCTTGTTTATCCGGTCCTGTTCTTTGACACTTGCTTGTCTTAAATGCAGAGGAGCATAACGACTCTCTCCGTGAGGTTGACGCTCTTAAAAAGAGCCTTGGCCAATTGGAGCAGAAAGCCGAAGCCGCCGTCGGCGCGAAAGAGCGCCTTGAGCTAGAGCTAACGAAGGCAGCCGAGGCGAAGGAGCGTCTGCAGCAGGAGGCCGCAGATAGTGAGGAGTAGCTGGCCACCGTTGCGGATGCTCGTGAAAGAGGGGTGGCGTCGAAGCTCATGGCTGCTGCCAAGGCTATTTCGGGTGAGTGCTAATTTTTTCACTTGGCTCTGTTTCTACGTGTCTTCTTCGATGCTGCTTCATGTTTTTCTTCATTTTTGTCTCAGATGCCGCAGGCATCGAGTTCGATTGCGGTGCTCTGGAGCACGACAGTGCTCTAGATGATGCCACTGTGGCGGTCGAAGACCGCTGCGGCACCGTCGTCAACTCCCTTGCCAAGGCGAGAGAGGTCCTTGGTCGCTTCTACCAGGAGCTCTTCCCGAAGGGCGCAACCCTTGAAGATGTGGATGCCCTGGCGGAGTCTCTGTCGGCCGAAGCGCCTGCGGCGTACAAGCGCAATCAGAAGGGCATCGGCGCGTCCGTCGGGCTGGCGATGGCCTTGGCGGCTGGAGTGGAGCTGGACTTGCCCCAGATCACCTCTCGGATGCCGACGACTGCGGATGGATCCGAGGTAGCCTTCGCTGCCTACTCCGCTCGCTGTAGACGATATGGGCCCAAGCTCATTGACTTGCTGTCTGAGTACGCACTGCGGCAGCAGGGCGAGGCCAAAGCTAGGCAGTCTGGCTCCGAGGCGACTCAGTGTCCTGCACCTTAGGCATAGTAGACGTAGGGTAGTGTGTAGTCTACTTTTGTTGTAAATATCTTTTGTAGTACCGTCCTTGTGCCACGTAGTGGCCTTATATATTTAATGAATTCCTCCGAGTTGTGCTCAATCCTTGGCTAAATGTCTGTGCGCTTTCTTTTTTCTGCTACTATAGGTTCCTTCGGGTGCTGACCTGGATGACACTTCATCCGCAAAGCCCGTGCGACCATCGTTGGATGATTCCTCGTAGCTTGCTTTCCTTCGAGATCGCGTGCGCAGTTTGGAGAGGGAATTGCTCGGGTTGCGTGGCCACGCCGACGTTTGGAAGTCCAAGGCGGATCATGGTGCAGCCAGAGAGGAGTACCTGATGGCGGATCTCGGTCGGCTATCCGAGCAGCTGCAATGTAAGTTGATCCTTGTTTCGGGTTGTATCTTTAGTTCTTCGGGTGAGCCTGTTGGCCTTATTCTTGTCTTGTGCGATTGTCGCAGGTGCGAATGTTGCTCCGAGGGAAGAAAAAGAGCGTGTCGCTGTTCGGGTCAATTGCTTGACTCAGCAGGACATGGAGGCCGGCGGCTTCTTTTGGATGGATCGCGATCGCGCCGTGGTTCTGGCGACGGTGCAGGATCGTGTCTATCAAGTTTCACGGGTGCTCCGCCAGGTGCAGACATCACTTTCCTCGGTGCTGCACGTCATGTTTCCTTTGGATGCCGTGCCGACGACCCTTGCTGGTCTTCTGTCGAAATTTCGGAGTGCCAGCAATGTCAAGGAGCTGGTGCGGCAGCAGCTCGTCGCAGGAGTCAAGGCTGCTTTGTCTCTTGTGAGGGTGCACCGCCCTGACGTAGATTTGGCTGCTGTGGAAGCTGGGCCGCCTCTTCGACCGGATGGTGGCGAGTGGAACATGCGTCCGCATTACGCGGCTGTAAGGCAGTATGCCGAACAGATTGTAGGTTTGTTTGAGCAGCGTGCTCAGGTTATTCTTCAGAATAGGTAGGACCTGAAAATGAACAGATAGATGTAAAATTTGTATATTTCGGCTGGGCGTGTTTGTGCCCTTTGTTGTAAAGGTTTTCTTGTTTGTGAGTGAAGGGAATATGCCCTGAGAGGAAATAATAAAGTGTTTATTATGTGTATTCCAAGTATATGATAGATGTTTATTTTGCATGCTATAATTGTATTAATACGGAAACGTTAATACATGTGTGTTTAATAAAAAAACAGAAAGTTCCTAGTTATGCCTCTCTCATAAACTAGCTCGTTGATTAACAAGATGATCAAGGTTTCCTGATCATAGACATTGGATGTTGTTAATAACGGGATCACAACATTAGTGTAATGGTGTGATGAACATTCATCCGAAGTATAGCATTACGATCAAAGTCATTGAGTTTATATTGCTATAACAACTTACGAAGTGATCCTAATCCTTAGACCATGAGATCATGTCAATCACTAACACCGGAAGAGTTTCTTGATAACATCAAACGTCACACCGTAACAGGGTGATTATAAAGATGGATTCAGAACTAATAAAGTGTTATGTTGAGGCTCATGGATCAAGAGTGGAATTTGTTCATCCCGATGACGGATAGATATACTCTGGGCCCTCTCGGTGATATCACATTGATTAGCTTGCAAGCAAGTGATTTGATCACTAGAATGTTATATCACAGGAACGAGAAAAGAGTGCATGTCGGTAACGAGATCAAACTAGGTATGGAGATATCGATGATCGAATCTCGGACATGTAATATATCGTGAAACAAAGGGATTAAGATACTAGCGTAAAAGGTTCCGACGATCACAAGAAAGTCATCGTTGAATGTGTGGGAGTCAGTATGGGTCTCCAGATCACGCTTCTGATTATTGATCCGAGAGGGGTATCGATCATGTCCGCATTATTCACGAACCGTAGGGTGACACACTTAAGAGACACCGACATCCAATTGGAGCAAATGTTTCATGCCGAAAGAATGAACAAGCGCAGGAATTTATTTCACTAGATACCGAAACAGGTTTTCGGGTGAAATTGCATAAAGTGGTTATGCATGTGAAATAGAATTCTAGCAAGGGGTTATTTGTGAATGTTTGTCATTAAAGTAATTGACAAAATTCTGAATAAAATAAAAGAGTTTTATTTAATGAGAGTTTGCATTAAATTTGGTGGAAATTTAATGGGAATTTGAGTGGACTTTTGAGTGGAGGGAATTTAAAGGAGATTTGTGAGTGGAGTGTCCACCCACATGAAGAGGGGAGGGCAAGGGGGCAGCCCCATGCGCCGGCCACCCCCTTGGGGTCCCCCCTCCTCCTATAAAAGGATCCCCCCTCCTCACTTGTCTCTCACACCTCCTCGTGAAGGATCTCTCTCCCCCTCTAGAATTTATCCCCCATGGTCTCGGACTAGCGAGATACATGTTCCCGGTGGCTATTCGGCAAGAAAGAGTTGTGCTTCCGCTGCATCGCTGGAGCGAGGAGGCGGAGGTTGCTCGGTGCCTCGAACGTGTGTGCGAGCACGGATGCACTGCTGATTTGCGGCGATAGGACTTCCTCTCGATCTTGAGATTTTGCAAGAGATCGTCTACATCAACCACGAGTTGAAATCGTTAAGCTTTGTCGGTCTTCAAGGGTATGTTCTCTATGGATATACATCCGCCCGTTATTTGTATCTAGTAGATAGATCTTGGTATATAGTTCACATCGTAGGAAAATTTTTGTTTTCTATGCTGCGAACCCTACAGTGGTATCAGAGCCGGATCTATGCGTAGATACTTTACACGGTAGTACACATATGAGTATGTGGGCGATGATGATCATGTTGTTGCTCCTTTGTTGTAATTTTGGATATTGGTGGCATAGTGGGATGAAGCGGCCCGGACAAACTTTACATGTCCTCGCACATGAGACCTGTTCCACGCTTGACATGCAACTAGTTTGCATAAGTGGCTAGCGGGTGTCTGTCTCTCCTACTATAGTCAATATCTATTTTGCAAGCGAGTTGTCAACAATTTGATTATCCTCGTTGTGGTTCATGTTCGTAGGTAAGAACGGTTCTATCTCGAAAGCCCTAAGCCACGTAAAACTTGCAATGGATAAATTAGAGGCGTCTAGTTTAGATTGTTGCTGGGCTAGTGTTATGATATGGTAGTGTTGTAAGTAGAAGTATGAGATGATACTCTTACAACACACATAGCGTGTAAAATCCATAGACCTTGGATTTACACATATAGGTATGATAGTGATCATACCACGATGCACATGATAGAGATCATCTGCGGGAACCATATAATTTCACTAATAAACATATGATGTTTGATAGCATCTTATATTGCTTGTTTAGCGCTTTGTTAGCATAATAAGATGATCTCTCATTTAAATATCAAGATAAGAATGTGTTCTTCCTTTAGTATGCACCGATTATGTTTTCGTCGCTCCAAGACATCACGTGATGATCGGGTGTTCTTGGATCCACGACCATATTTCGGGTGTAAAACAGTTACACACGCGAATACTAAGGTTCTAACTTGGCGAGCCTAGCATGTACAGACATGGCCTCGGAACACGGACCGAAAGGTTAAGCATGAGTCATATAGTTGATATGATGCCCATTTGATGCTCGCCTTTGAAGCTATACCGACTCACGTGATGATCGGACTTGGTGTAGTGGATTTGGTTCATGTAATCACCAAAAAGGCACGAGGGATGTCGTTTTTGAGTGGGAGTTCATTCGTAATATAGATTAGTTGAACTCAATCTATCATACACTTAGTCTAAACTTTACAAATTATGTTGTAAATGGCACCACCTGCTTTTAATTTCAATGTTTTCATGGAGAAAGAGAAACTAGCAACGAACGGTAGCAACTTTACCGAATGGGCCATGAATTTGAGGATTCTCCTCTCTGCTGCACAAAAACAATATGTGCTAGAAGCGCCGTTAGGCCCCCCACCTTTTGATGATGCCCCTGACGAGGAGAAGAATGTCTATCAGACTCGTCAGGAGGACCACAACTTAGTTCATTGCGGCATATTGTATGGGATAGAGCCGGAACTTCGAAAGCGTTTCGAAAACGGCAATGCATTTGATACAATGGGTGAGTTGAAAATGATTTTCGACACACATGCTGCTGTAGAGAGCTACAACGCTTCAGAAAAGTTCTTTAGCTGCATGATGGAAGAGCACAGCTCCGTTAGTGAGCATGTACTCAAGATGTCGGGTTACGCCGATAAGCTTGTGTCCTTGGGAATATCGATTCCCATTGACTTAGGCATCCATCGTGTTCTGCAGTCTCTGCCACCTAGCTATAAGAGCTTCGTGATGAACTATAATATGCAAGGCATGAAGAAGTCTCTCCCCGAGCTTCTGTCAATGCTTAAAACTGCAGAAGTGGAGATCAAAAAGGAACATCAAGTGTTGATGATCAATAGGAACACTGGTTTCAAGAAAGACAAGAAGGGAAAACGGAAGGGAAGTAAGGGCGGCAAGCCTGTTTCCGCGCCTGAAAAGAAACCCTGAGTTGGACCTAAGTCTGATTCCGAGTGCTACTATTGTAAGGGGACTGGCCACTGGAAGCGCAACTGCCCCAAGTATCTGGCAGACAAGAAGGCCGGCAAGGCAAACAAAGGTATATATGATATACATGTTATCTATGTGTACTTGACTAGTGCTCGCAGTAGCACCTGGGTATTTGATACCGGTTCAGTTGCTAATATTTGTAGCTCGAATCAGGGGCTGCGGAACAAGCGACCGCTAGCAAGGGGTGAGGTCAAGATGCGTGTCGGCAATTGTCACATCCCAAGATTTTCCAAATCTTGTTATGTGAAAATAAATGAATAAAATAAAACTTTGTTTGATTTTTAGAGCCAGAAGAAACCTTTTGAATTCAATTGGAACTTCAAACCCATTTGAATTAAAATAAACCTAAAGAGATTTAAAAAGATAAACATTTAATAAAAGGAAAATAAAAACATTTGGAAATACTATTTTGAAACAATTAAATGAAAAGATTTGATTTCAAATGAAATAGAAGTTTTATAAATAAAGATTATTTAATAAAGGCAAATTAAACCTTGACCAAAACTTTGGGAATTAAAAACATTTTATTCTAAATAAATTTAGCAAAGGTTTATTTAAAATAAGTTAATAAAGATTTAATATCCAATTTTTATTTAATAAAGGACTTTACTATTTTAATTAAAACATCAAGACTTATTAAATTGTTTAAAATAGGTTTTCCAAGTATTTTTTTTATTCTCTAATAAAACCTACTAAAGTGTTTTGGCTTTATTTTAGATTCAAAATAAATATCTCAAATAAAATAAATCCTATTTGAAATAATAATGAAAGTTTATTATATTAATTAATAATGAACCCTAAAATAAAATGTTATTTTATTTTAAAACAAATCTCCAAGTATTCTATATTTCCCAAATAAAACCCACTAATTTGGTTTTGAAGATATTTAGTTTCAAATAAAGATTTTATTAATAAAATCAAACTCTATTTGATTTAATAACTAAGGCCCATTTTATTAATTATTAATGGACCCTATAATAAAATGTTATTTTATTTTAAACAAGTATTTCATTTCCAAATGATACCTACTGATTTGATTTTTAAAAAAATATTTGGATTTCACATAAAGATTTTATTAATAAGCAACAAAAACTTTATTTAATTAATAAACCATGGCCTACCTATTTAATTAAGGATGGAACCTAAAAAGATTAAAGTGTTATTTATTTTATTTAGGATTTTTGATGGGGATACGCCTGCTGGGGTATGCTCAGCGGGACGTTTCCGACTGGCCCAAGGGCTGGCGAGTGGGCCTGCAGAACGGCGAGTGGATCAAAGCCCAGCAAGGTACCAGGCGACTGGAAGTTGAAGGCCCAGGCGAGTAGATAGGCCCAGTCGGTCTAGGTTAAACGATTGCCAAAGATGTAACCGAATCGGTTGAGATATGTAAACCCTAGGGGAGGTAAGCCTATATAAACCTCCCTAAGGGGTGAGTAGAGACACGTTCCCTCATACACCCAAGCAACTCGCCGCCTAGTCGCCGAGTTCGCCCGTTGTAATCGCCTCCATAATACAATCTAGCAGGAGTAGGTCTTTACCCTCCGGGGGGCCGAACCTGGGTAAATCCCTGTGTCTTTGCCCTCATCTCGCACCGCAGATGGCTGGCCGCCCTTGCCCTTCGTTCTACTACTCGCTGCCGATTGCAGCATCTGCCGTGGTCATTCCTACGACAGTGGCGCCCACCGTGGGGGCTGGCCGGTCTGGCCGGTGTTCTGCGGCGAGATCCAATCTGCCCATTAACGAGACGGTCGCCACCGGCCGCATGATAGCGATCGGCGAGATGCTCCAGATCTTGCCGAGCAGCTACGTCCCGGCGGCACGACCCGTCACGCACAGCGTGATCCTGCCGATCGGCACGATCAGCCTCTTCGTCGGCTTCACCGACGTCATCACCTCGGAGGACTCGGCTCGCATCCGCGAGTCGCCACCACGCGATCGGCTCTCCGAGAGCCAGGTCCGCACGATCCACCGTCTCGCCTCCGAGTACAACTCGGCCCACAGCAACGTGGCCGAGAACTCAGCGGCCGCAGAAGATGCGGCCCTCATCGACGACGCCGACTCGGCGACCCCGGCGTCACTCGCCGGATCCATCACCGCGGCCTCGTCCGCGGGCTCCATCGCTCAGGTCTCCAACGCGGGAGATTTCGAGGACCCCTCCATCCTCGGGATCTTCGACTTCGACTCCGGGTCGGAAAACTCCGCCGACCTCCACGACGGAACCGGTCGCCACGCCGCGACCTACATGGCCACCGGCACCGATCCGCCGGAGGATCCTTTCTCCACACCAATCCCTCCCAACGCCACGGCAACGGAGGTCGAGGAACTCCGCCTGAAATTGGCGGAGGCAGTACGCAAAGAGCAGGCCGAGCGCGAAAAATTTCGCCTCGAGCAAGTGACAGCGCAGGAACTGTCACGCTACCACCAGCAGCGGATCAGGTCACGCCTGAACCCCACCGTTCAGGGGCGCGCCCTGAACTTCGACGACGAGAACGACCCGGCTCGCATAGCCGAACGCGCGATCTGCGAGAACGCGCCACCGGGAGGAAGCGCTCGGCCCCCGCCAGGATCAACGGCGATGGGCGCCCCACCACCACCCAATCGCACCCCTCCCAGGGACCAGCCGCAGATAGTCGTCTCCTCATGGGAGCGAGACGCGAACGGCCTCCCGCTGTTCTCCACCCCGATGGACAACCTCGTGGCAGGCCGAGCAGCAGCCGATAGCATCACGGCCACCGGCGACGGCGCCTTGCAAATCCAGTACGTTAGGGCCCTGCTCGCAAAGGCCGTGGAGCAGCAAAAAGCGGGCGCCGACTCACAAGGGCGAGTATACTCACGCTCCTCAGGAAGCAGGGCAGCCTCAAGCGGCCGCCCAGCGGCGGCAAACACCCTCAATTGCCCGCCGCCAGAGCCACTGCAGCTCCAACGCCGACCCGCGAACGCGGCACTCTCCACCAACGATCCCAGGCCGGCGACCAACTTCGTCGCCGCTAACGGAGAACCCATCGACGCCCGCACTCACATCATCAACAACCAAAACTGGCGCGCACGCCAGCCCGACGACTTGCGGCACACCCTAGCTAATCGCCGCGATGGCGAGCCTATGGGGTCGCTCAGTCGACTAGGGCCCAAGTGCTTCGGACCAATGATCCGAGGCGAAAAGTACCCACCAAACTTCAAGGCGCCAAAGGAGATAGAAAAGTACGACTCCTCGTACGACCCCGCAGTCTGGCTCGACACATACCTCATGGCAATGGGGATCGCGGGTCACACTGACCTACTCGCCGCCCGTTACCTCCCACTGATGATGGAGGGGACGTGCAGGCAATGGATCAACTCGCTTCCCCAGGATAGTATCGACTCATGGGAGGAAATGCGAGACGCCTTCGTCAGGCACTTCGAGTGCTCCTACACCCGCGCCACCACCATCGAGGACCTGGAACGATGCGTCCAGGGACCCCGCGAGTCGACCCGCAACTGGGTCCAACGGTGGCAAGAGCTCTGGTACAACGCGGCCGGCATCCACCCGGACACCGCGATCCATTGCTTCAAGACCTCGTGCCGCTACGAGCCTCTAGTCGCCAAGCTCAAGCGACACGCCCGCACACTCGACAACATCCCCGACCTCCTCGAGATCGCCAAACGGTATGCCGAGGAGGACCCCAACCAAGAAATCGACGACGAGTCAGGAGGGCAACGACGCGCGGGCGGCAACAACGGCGGACGCCGAACCGACCTACGCTACAGCGGCACCCGCCTCACAGGCAAGCACCGCAACGACGGGCGAGTCGACTTCGTCGCCAACGCTGGCCACGCGCAACGCGAGCCCAAAAGCTACCGCTGCGACGGAGGGCAACGGCGCGACGGCGGCAATTACAAGAACAAGCCAAGGTTTGATCCCGCGGCACTCCTTAACCAACCATGTGCGTTCCACAGCAGAGAAGGAAAGCCCGCAACGCACACCACCGCCGACTGCCACACCCTCAGGGAAATCGAGAAGGCACGGCACGCGCGGGAGGACACCGACAACGACCCGCCGAATGGCGGAAAATTCGGCAATGTAGCCGGCTCGCTCCACACCTTCACGGGCTTCAACACGAAGCGTGAGAAGAAAGTCATCGCCCGCGCCGTCGCCGTCAACGCGGTGGCCCAAACAGACGTCCCCCAGTTCCTAAACTGGTCGGAACAACCCATCACCTGGAGCCGGCAAGACCACTCGCCACGCGTCGAGTACCCAGGCCGAGTCGCCCTGGTAGTCAAGCCCAAGGTTGGCGACTACTGGCTCCCCAAGACATTGATGGACGGCGGCAGTTCCATCAACATCCTCTACCTCGACACCTTCAGGCGGCTGCGGCTCCCGCAGTCGATGATCGAGACAACCCACACCACGTTCCACGGCATCGTCCCCGGTCGGAAGGCATACCCGATCGGCAAAGTCACGCTGCCAGTCACGTTCGGCACTCCGGCAAACTTCCGCACCGAGCGGATCGTCTTCGAGCTGGTGCCCTTCGACAGCCCTTACCACTGTGTCCTGGGGCGCCAGGCGTTCGCCAAATTCATGGCGGCGCCCCACTACGCGTACAACGCGATGAAGCTCCCCGGGCCGTGCGGCGTCATCACCATCAACGGTGACCCCGACATGGCCGCCGAATGCGAGGCCAAAGGAGCCGAACTCGCCGACGCCGTCATCGCGGCAGAAGCCAATCACGCCGACGAACTCGCCAAATACACAAGCGGGGTCAACAATGACGACCCCACAATACTCAAGAAGCCCAACTCCGAGGGCACGAACACCTCAACCTTTGAGGCCACGACGCACACTCGCACCGTCGAGCTGGTCCCAGGCGACCCCAGCCAGACGGTGACGATCGGGACAGGCTTGAGCCCAGCATAGGAAGGCGCGCTCATCGAGTTCCTTCGTGAGAATAGGGACGTCTTCGCATGGAAACCCTCCGACATGCCTGGTGTCCCTAGGGAGCTCGCTGAGCACAAACTAAACGCCGACCCCAAAGTGCGACCAGTCAAGCAGTCGCTACGGCCCTTCAATGAAGAGCGCCGTCGAGCAATCGCCGAGGAAGTGCAGCGCCTGCTCGCCGCCGGCTTCATCCGGCCAATCAAATACTCCAAGTGGCTGGCAAACCCAGTCCTGGTCGAGAAGAAAAACGGGACCTGGAGAATGTGTATCGACTACACAAACCTGAACAGCGCCTGCCCAAAAGAGCAGTTCGTCCTCCCGCGGATCGATCAGATAATCGATTCAACCGCGGGCTCGGAGTCGCTGTGTTTCCTCGACGCCTACTCCAGGTACAATCAGATCAAAATGGCCGTCGAGGACGAGGAAAAGACGGCGTTCATCACGCCATTCGGAGCATTCTGCTACACTGCCATGACCTTCGGCCTCAAGAACGCCGGGGCGACCTACCAGCGGTGCATGCAAGAATGCCTCGCGAGCCAAATTGGCCGCAACATCCACATCTACATCGACGACGTGGTCGTGAAATCCGCTCGCCAAGGAGACCTACTCGCCGACCTAGCGGAGACCTTCGCCAACCTGCGGAGGTACAAGATAAAGCTTAACCCAGGCAAGTGCACCTTCGGTGTACCCGCCGGGCAACTACTGGGGTACGTCGTCTCCAAACGAGGGATCGAGGCAAACCCAACGAAGATCGACACGATCGCCCGGCTCGGCAAACCCGTGTGCCTGCGCGACGTCCAGAGGCTAGCCGGGCGTGTAGCAGCCCTCAGTCGATTCATCCCCCGCCTGGGCGAAAAGGCGATGCCCCTATACCGCCTGATGCGCAAGAATACCACCTTCCAGTGGGACAAGGAGGCGGACGACGCGCTCCGCGACCTTAAGAAGGTGCTACTCGCCGCACCACTACTCGCCGCACCCGCTGACAAAGAACCCATGCTGGTTTACGTTGCGGCGTCCGAGCGCGTCGTCAGTGCCGTAATGGTTGTCGAGCGACCAGAGGAAGGAAAGGAGCGCCCGGTCCAGCGGCCGGTGTACTACATCAGCGAGGTCCTCACCGAGTCGCGCCAGCGATACCCGCAGTATCAGAAGCTAGTCTACGCGGTCTTCAGGGCTCAGCGGCGCCTGCCGCATTACTTTCAGGAGCACCCGATCACGGTCGTCTCTTCAGCACCATTACAAGACATCATCCGCAATCGCGAGGCGACCGGGCGGGTCGCCAAGTGGGCCGTCGAGATCGGCATCCACAACATTAAATACGAGCCACGAAGGGCGATTAAATCTCAGGCACTGGCAGACTTCATCGCCGACTGGGAGGAGGCCCAGCAACCAGAAATGCCGCCGTACCTCCATTACTGGAACCTGCACTTCGACGGGTCCAAGAACGCGGACGGTGCAGGCGCGGGGATAGTGTTAACTTCACCAAAGGGTGACAAGCTCCGCTACATCCTCCGCCTCGAATTCACGCCCTGCACCAACAACATGGCTGAATACGAGGCCCTACTCCACGGCATGCGAGCCGCAAAGGAGATGAGCGTCAATCGCCTTCGATGCTATGGAGACTCCGACCTCGTTGCGGGACAAGTCGCTGGCACCTGCGACGCCATCTCCCCTACCATGACAGCGTATCGCCAAGAGGTGGACAAGTTGGGCGGCCACTTCACCGGCTACTCCGTCGAGTGGATCGACAGGCGCAAAAACGAGGAGGCCGACGCCCTCTCTCGCATCGGGTCGGCTCGACTCGCACCACCCGCCGGCGTGTTCCTCGACACAATCTCCAAACCATCAGTCTCTCCCCCGAGGGAGATCGACATCGGAGTCCCTCTCCAACCAGAGGCCGCCTTGGTCGCACTCATCACCGAGCCAGACGACTGGACCAAGCCCTACATCGCCTACCTGGAGACCGGCACCCTGCCCGCAGACGAGACAAGCGCTCGAATGATTGCTCGCCGATGCAAGTCCTACACCATCATCGACGGCGAGCTACACAAGCGCAGCGTCACCGGCGTGTTCCAACGTTGCGTCCAACCGGCTGAAGGACGCAAAATCCTACACGACATCCACTCAGGCGACTGCGGCCACCACGCCGCCGCGCGCTCCCTGGTTGCCAAGGCTATGCGACACGGCTTCTACTGGCCTACCGCACACGCCGATGCGGTCGATATTGTCCAGCGATGCGCTGGGTGCCAGAAATACGCCAACCAGACGCACGTACCAAGCTCGGCGCTCAAGACAATCCCCATCACCTGGCCATTCGCTGTGTGGGGCATGGACATGGTAGGCCCCTTCAAGAAGGCCCCCTCCGGTTACACCCACCTGCTAGTCGCCGTCGACAAATTCACGAAGTGGGTTGAGGCCAAGCCAGTCCGGAAATGCGACGGGAAGACAGCCACTAAGTTCCTACGCGAGCTTATATACCGCTATGGGTTCCCCAACAGCATCATCACGGACAATGGCACAAACTTCGCCAAGGGAGCAATGGCCGAGTTCTGCGAAGAGCACCACATTCGGCTCGACCTCGCGTCAGTCGCACATCCGGAATCCAACGGTCAGGCGGAACGATCCAACCAAAGCATCCTCCACGGTCTGAAGCCGCGACTCCAAGTACCACTTGAGCGCACCGCTGGATGCTGGGTCGAAGAGCTACCCTCCGTCATCTGGGGAATCCGCACCTCGGTCAACAGGTCGACGGGATTCACCCCCTTCTTCATGGTCTACCGCGCCGAAGCGGTCATGCCCACCGACCTAGAACACGACTCGCCGCGGGTCGTCCACTATACGGAGGCCGCAAACGAGCTGGCCCGCCAAGATGGGCTCGACCAACTCGACGAAGCACGCGACCTCGCCCGATCGCGCACTGCCATTTATCAGCAAGGGCTCCGCCGCTACCACAGCCGACGGGTAAAAACCCGCACCTTCCAGGAAGGCGACTTGGTGTTACGCCTCATCCAGGACAAGAAGGGCATGCACAAGCTCTCCCCTCCGTGGGAAGGCCCGTTCGCTATCGGGCGCGTACTCGGAAACGACGCCTACTACCTCGTCGACGTCCGCGGAGACGGCGAACTCGATGTCAAGCGGCCATGGAACGTAAATCTCCTCCGGAAGTTCTACTCCTAGAACCCCACATATGTACTCTCCAGTCGCTATGAAATAAAAGAAACAGTTACCGCAAAATTGCGTTTACTCTCCACGCCTTGTGCCACTCGCACTCGTAATAACAGCGTCATGCTAACATGCAGAAGTCAACCTTTGGTACAGCGACCGGCACGGCCAAGTAGTGCGATGTAAGAGCACTGAGTCATCTCAGGTCCTGCGTCGTCCACGAAAAACGCCAATACGGAGCCCCATTGGAGTCGCCTAGCTCGACTGGTTTTACAAACCAAGACAACTGCCCTCGCTTCTCACAGCGGCCTTGGTCCTCCGCATCCTCGGTATAGCGACTCGAACGACTAAGTACCACGCTCAGGGACTGAATACCAGTTCGTCGCGATCGGTCAGGGAAAACGTCAAGTAAGAGAGCATGCCCAGGACTCGCCACGCGACTGGCCCCCCGGGCCAGGCAGGAGTGACGCTCTCATACCAACGCGCTCAGTCCTCAATCACCCTCGAGTCGCGCCTCGAAATACCAAGTACCACGCTCGGGGACTCGGCCACCCGACCCCGTTCGCGTCCGGGAAAACGGTAAAGTACAGAGCGCTCAAGGGAGTCGCCTGGCGACTGGCTCTACGAGCTCGGGCGAGTCGACTAAACCAACAAAACACACGATAACAACAAACATCATATACAAGATAAACCCCACAAAAGGGCGGACGCGCTCGGGGACTCATCCAAAATCAATCCAAAACACGAAAACTATTAGCAAAATAGACACAACATCCAATTCAATCGCACATCGTATTGTCTTACATTACAAATTATGCCTGTTCGGCAGAACTGCTGCTAACTTATCTAGAAACACTACACTACTCTGCAGGCTTTGACGACGACGCACCAGAATCCCGGCGCTTCCGGATGAACGCGGTGTATGGGTTCGACGGGTACGTCGTCAGCTCACCCGCCATCGCCGCGCGAAAAGGTTGTTCAACCTTGAAGTCACGATGCGGCGGCTCGGGGTCGTTTGGCGCGACGACCGTTTCCTGGTAGGGGAGGAGGTCGCCCATCGCCCAGACGCGTTCCGAGTACGCGACGGCACGTTCCTGCAACTTCAGGACCTCGGATAGATCCACCGCGCCAGTCGACGAAGGGTACCCACTCGTCACATCGTCGAGGTCGAAGTCCTCGGGGAAGTGGGCGAGCCCAAGGCTTAGCGCTGTCGACGCTCCGCGCCGAAACGCCGACCGCGTCATGAACTCTACGACCGCGGGCGCCTTCTCCAAGTACTCCCACACCTCAACGAGGTCACTGGGAATAACCTCCGTGGGCGACATCTCTTGAAGGTAGGCGCGGATGCACGTCGCCGACAGCGTCGCCGAGTCGACGAGCATGCTTACGCACTCCTTCGCGCCAAGAGAGCTCGCTTCTTCGTGGCTACCAAGTATACGACCTGCTAGCAGGAGACAGTTATAAGTACCACAGAAACCACAAACAGTACAATTGAAAGACAGGGAAGAAGCACTCACCAAGTAACGGGCGGGCGAGTCCCGTGATGAAGCTTTGAAGCGACGTATGATCGTCTTGAAGCCCAACAATGAGGGCTTCCGACACCTTGCGGTCTTCTTCCGCGGCCGCAACGGCGGCCTTAGCTCGCCCATTCGCCGAATTTGCTTCTTCTTTCGCCTCCCGCAACTCGCGCTCGAGGTCGGCGACCCTCTGCTCAGCAGCACTTAGCGCGGATCGTACCACCACCAGCTCACCAGCAGGAATAAGCTCCTGGCGAGCTACCTCCGCCTGCGCAGCAGCAGCCTGAAGTTCCTTGTTTGCGTCCTGGAGAATGGCCAGCTCCTTCTCAGCAAGCTGCTTCGCAGCCAATCGCTCTGCCGACTCCAGCTGCAGACCCTGTACACCATCAAAGTCAGTACACATGAAAACTACCAAGTGCCCACCCGCTAAAATTTAGCGAGTGCGCACTCGGGGACTGGCGACCACGAAAACTATTAAGTGCCCACCCGCTAAAATTTAGCGAGTGCGCACTCGGGGACTGGCAACCAAGAAAATTACTCAGTGCCCACCCGCTAAAATTTAGCGAGTGCGCACTCCGGAAGTGGCGACCACGAAAATTCCTCAGTGCATACCCGCTAAAATTTAGCGCATATGCACTCGGGGACTGGATTCGAAAGTACAAAACGAGAAGTTATAAGGACCAAGCCGCTGCTAAGCACCGACCTGATCCTCGGGGACTGGAGGTACCTGGATGGCTGCACCAAGCATGCCATGAAGCTGCACTGCGTCCACAGACGCGAGCAGCGCCGGCGTGTGCCCGCGACGCTGGTCGGATTCAGCATCGGCGGTCCCTGGAGTGAGGCTCGGAAGCGCAGCCCCGCTTGCCGTGACCGCCTTAGTCATGAAGCGCGGGAAGGTAGCAATCGAAGCACCCGCCCCAAAGGAACTCGCTTCCTCCGGCCTAGGCAAGGAAATGCCCTCCTTCGTGGACGCGGTTGCTTCCATTGCGGGTCCAGTCGGCGCAGTCGCCGCGTCATCAGAGACAGCGACGATGTCGTCGCCCTTGGCCTTTTTACTGCCCTCGGTGGAGGCGGCGACCTCGTCCACATTCCTCTTACGGGAAGGATCCTCCTCGCTAGCGGCGGAGGGTACCTTGGCCACCGTCGGGTGGCCCATCTTTTTCACTCCGGTCCTACACGTCGAGTCGAATCAATAAGAGGCAATCGATGTAATAAAAGAAAAATAGAGAAGGCTAAAGTGCACTCACTTGGCGACTGGAATGAAACGCAGCCCTGTACGAAGGCTGGCCGGTTTCTCCAGCTCAGGGCCTAATCGGCGCCTGAGCCCCAGTTCCAGGACGTCAGGGGCCCAGGATACGGACGGCCTCCTTGATGTTGAGGTAGCGGTTGGCGCCTCCGGAACGCCTTCGGCGGAGGCCTCCTCGCGAAGTGGAGCTGCTACGGCCGGAGCCTCTTTGCGAGGCGAGACCGCCACACTCGGGACCTCTTTGCGAGGCGAAGTCGCCATAGCCGGAGCCTTCCCTAGCCCGGAGACCGGTGCGAAGGGCGGAGGCATTGAAGCCAACGGCGCCTCCGTGGATGGCGCATCAAGCGCGGTTGTCACCGGGGCCGCGCCGTCACCGGACGAGCTATGAGCATCGGAGCTGCTCGCTGAATGCGGCGGTGAGGCCATCTTCAGCGGCTTCGTCTTCCTCCTCAGGGGGGCCCTAGCTTCCTTCTCCTTCTTCTTCTTCGCGGGAGTGGCCTGACGGCGCGAGGTGGTTTCTGGGAGTTCCTCGTCATCGTCATGACGTTCGAGGCTCCTGCTCGCTTCGATCTCGCGCTGACGTTGCCCGCGGGTCTTTCGGACCAGTGGGGCAATCTCCTCTTCGGACTCGTCTTCGTCGTCCTCGTTACCCTTGGCGGGTGGCGACTCGCTCGTGTCCTGGGCGGATGGCCCGGGGCTCTCGTCATCAGCGGGTGGTAGCCACCCTTCCACCACTTGGAACAGCTGCGTTAAACACGAAACAAAGTTAGAATTACCGCGACTGCACATGCTGCGACTGCGAACAAGATAAAAGGATTACCGTCGGAGCCGGACGCTTCGCGGTGTAGGGAGGGACCCCGGCCTGTGCATCCGTGTATGCCGCCTGGTTGATCTTCTTCAGCGCCGAGAGGTAGTCCTCCAGCTTCCACTCGGCGAAGTAGGCCTTCGTCGGGTCTCCTCGGCCCGTGTACTGGTACATGTAATGCTCGCGTTGGGCGAGCGGAACGAGCCGCCGCCCAAGCCAACAGTTGTACAAGTTCACCGTCTGGAGCCCCTTCTTCTTCAAACCACGGATGGTCTGGAGCATCTCATCGACGACCATCCGCTGGTCGTCGGGGAGCTTGCCGACCTGGAGATGGCGTGGCTCGGAACGGCTGGGCGAGTACCGCGGGATCGCCGCCTCGTCCTCCGGAGTCGCCTCGGTCACGTAGAACCATGACTTTTTCCAGTCGCTCGCTGCTTTGGCTGGCAGCATCAGGTCGAAGAAGGAAGCTTTGGATTTGAGCTGGAAGGTTAAGCCGCCCGCGGCTAGCATTGGGCCGCCCGCCTCCTCGCGGCTGATCCGTCCGTGGAACAGATCTTGCCACAAGGGAAAGTAGGGCCGGCAGCCCAAGTAGCACTCGCAGAACGCCACGAAGATGGCGAGCTGCTCGATGCTATGGGGACCCAGATCTGAGGGTTGGATCCCGTAGTAGGCGCAGAAGCGCCGGAAGAACAAGGATGTGGGAAACCCTAACCCCCGTTCGAGGTGACTGGTGAAACAGATAAATTCTCTCTCTCGCGGGTTTGGGGTCGTTTCTCCGGCTGCGGGGATGCGCCAGCAGCCGGCCCGCAGGATTCCGGCCTCCTCGAAGGAGGCCAGCTGCGCCCTGGTGCACTTGGATCTACCCCAAGGTTCAGTGGAGAGGGCCATGGCTGAGGATTTGTTTGGAGGTCGGAGGATTGCGGGTCGATTGGATCGCGGAATCGAAGGAAGGAAGATGTATGCGCTCGGAAGAAACGGTGGGCGGTTGATTTTGCGATAGCCTACCATTCCTCTTATATAGCGGGAGTTGCCCGCCGAATTAGGGGGCCGTTACCGCGCAATGATTACGCCAAAGTTACCGTTAAGTTACCTTAACGGCTAGTTTGACCACGTCCGACGGTCCGCCTCCTGTTACTCGGCTCGCTAAGTCACTCGCCGAGACCGCGACCCGTTGGCTCGACTCGCCCAAGACGCAATTCGGTTCGCCGGATTTATTCCTTCATGCAGGAGCCCGCCGACGATTCGACTGGATGCCGACTTGAAGCCGTATACTCCGACTGCCAGCAGCCACCCACGCCTAATCAACGACGGCCTCGGGGACTACTGATGGGGATACGCCTGCTGGGGTATGCTCAGCGGGACGTTTCCGACTGGCCCAAGGGCTGGCGAGTGGGCCTGCAGAACGGCGAGTGGATCAAAGCCCAGCAAGGTACCAGGCGACTGGAAGTTGAAGGCCCAGGCGAGTAGATAGGCCCAGTCGGTCTAGGTTAAACGATTGCCAAAGATGTAACCGAATCGGTTGAGATATGTAAACCCTAGGGGAGGTAAGCCTATATAAACCTCCCTAAGGGGTGAGTAGAGACACGTTCCCTCATACACCCAAGCAACTCGCCGCCTAGTCGCCGAGTTCGCCCGTTGTAATCGCCTGCATAATACAATCTAGCAGGAGTAGGTCTTTACCCTCCGGGGGGCCGAACCTGGGTAAATCCCTGTGTCTTTGCCCTCATCTCGCACCGCAGATGGCTGGCCGCCCTTGCCCTTCGTTCTACTACTCGCTGCCGATTGCAGCATCTGCCGTGGTCATTCCTACGACAATTTTTGGTTCAGAATACTAAACAGAACCAAATTTGTAGTTACAATGTTTGGTGAAGATTTGAAATGTTTTGAATGGTTGAGAATTGTTTGAAATAACAAATCAGGAAATAGAAACAGAAAAAGAAAAAGAATTAGATAGAAAAAAATATGAACAGCCCAACAAATCTGGCCCAACTCCAGCCCAACTAAACCCAACAGCCCAGATTCCCCTCCCCCGAACCGTTTGCTTCTCTCACTCAGAAAATTAACCGCGAAGAGAATGACTACTGGCCCCCACCACCACTCCCTTTCTTTCACTGCCAAGCGGACCCACCCTCCTCTGTTCATCGTCTTCAACCGGACTCCGTCGCCCTGACCGTTGCAGTGAGTAACTCCGGCGATTGATTGCGCGTGAAGGAGACATTGAATCCTTGTAATGACCACGCCCCTTTAAACGCCAGCCACTCCTCTCCGTTTTCCCTTTGCCTTCTTCCCCAGACACGCCCCCAGGCCGCCTCGATTACGCTCTGAGCACCCTCGGCTCCGACGGCCTTCCTCATCGATTCCGGCGACACGACACTGCCCCTAGCCTCCCTAAGCACACTCACACACTCTCCTAGCCTTGGCGCTTCTCCCGGCGCTTCCCACTCACCCGCGGAAGCCCCAGAACGTCGGCAACGACGACAACCGTCATCGCCACCATCTGGTTTCTCCGACGAACCCCTTCCCGGTAAGCTAGACCACCCCCTTTCCTCGCGTTGATGCTAACTTGTCAGGGAACCGCGCACGAAGCTAACCCCATTCTCCGTTCCCTCTCCCGTGCCTTGTAGCAACAACCCCAGCGACGCCTGAACGCGCCCGACGCCGAGCGAACTCCGGCGAGCGATTAGTATCGCCCCAGTGCACCCCTCGCCTCCTCGAAACCACGTTGAGCATCAGCGTCGCTCCACGAACCCGGTGAGCTTCCTCCCTCTCTTCCTCGCTTCTGGTATCACCGGCTCCGCCGCTGACAGACCTCGCCACCACCAACGGCCTCCGCCAGCGCCGCTACTGTTTGGCCAAGCAAGTAGAGCCGTTAGATTAACATCGGATGGCTTGGATAGATCCATTAACACGAAGGGGTATCGAGCCATCTGTGCCGCACGATAGGAGTAGATCCAACGCATCAGAGCGTGATCCGCAGCGAACCGTTTTCGGCCAATTAGAATACGACGCGTGGCAGGATCTGTTTTAAAACTGAATTTGAAATCAGATTGAATTGCAAACTTCAAACCCCTGTAACTTTCAAACCACACGTCCAAATTTGACAAATTTTATATCAATGAATTCAGGAGAACAAGCCCTAGCCAACCCTACCCTTAGTTTAGCAAATAGTATTTGATAGATTGTTTGATTTTGCAGATTCTTTTGTGTGCTTGCTAACATTAGAAAAATCATTTAAAAATGAATTTTGAGATCAAACCTTTGCCAATTGGTTTGTTGTGACCCTACTGACCCTAGGAACCAACCCATAGTGTTAAAAATGATTTTTGTGAAATTTAAGTTGAATTATTTAAACTAAGTCATTTTCTAGCCAAATAAAAAGAATAGTTTTATTTATGAAAATGTGTATGGAAAGAAAACTTTGAGAAAATAGTTTGGACCAAACCTACTGACCCAAGAACACCAAGTTTTGCAATAGAAACTCATTTGGTGAACCCTATAGACTAATGCCTTAATAAAAATATTTCTACACCACATAAAATAACACTTTGTTTTGAAAATGGTTTTTAAGTGAAACCTTTTGCAAATGACTTAGCCACTTTAGGAAATGACCATTAGATGTACCCAAATGACTATGACCCACTAGGAACCACTTTTTCAAACAAAACAAAGCTTGGCATGCTTGCATGCATTTCTTTGACTTTGTTATTTATGTGTGTTGTTTTGCTTGATTGGTAGATTGAGTTTGTGCCTTGCTTGATTGATTTGTAGTGACTTGAAGAGTGTGATTGTTGCAAAGATCAAGAAGTGAACCTATACTCTACCAAAAAGGCAAGTGATGCTTCATATTTTTGTCCCATTACTTTTTCTATGCATTAGTGATTTGGCTAAGTAAAATTGCATGGATTTTGCTAAGTATAGATCTTGCTATAGGAAAACATAGTAATGAATCCTTAGTAGGATTTTCCTAAGTTAAAAATTCCTACTACTATCAAGCTTAGCCTAGCTAATAGAAAACATGGGTGGAAAATATATTCACACTATGGAAAAATATTCTAAGTCTGAGGACTTATGTTTTTGTTTAATAAAACAACTAAGTTAATGAATCCCCTGGGTGGAATGGGCTTGCTTGGTGGAGAATGGTTGAGTGGTTCACAATGCCATGGCTTGGATTGTGTATCTCACTTGTGGAATGCCACCCAGGAAACAAAGGGATTTGAGATGTCAAATGTTGAGAAGCTTCAAGTGCAACCACTTGGCAATATGGGCTCTGCCATGATCATATAGGTTGCAAGAACTTAGCCAAATGGACAGTGGGTGGTAGTGTTTGATAGGTTGGAGCGCGTCCATTTTGGTCTAAGGGAAAGCTTCTGAAAGATCTTGTCTTGGGAAACCAAGTCTTGTGGGTAAAGTGCACCACCTCTGCAGAGTGTAAAATCTAAGTACTTAGCCATGTCCCTGGTAAAGGACAATTTGAGCATCAAGACATGGAAGCAATCAAGAATCTCATCATTCAAATTTCTAAAGTTAAAACTTGTGGATTGAACAAGGGTTGTTTGGATTCTTAAATCATTGATGGAGAGATGGCTTGGTACAAGGATCTTGAAATCTTTGATTGAGGAAATGATTTTGTCAAGCAAAAACTTAGTATTTTCAAAATGATAAGAAAAATCTATTTTGAGCAATGCAAACCTCAACTCCACTTAGCCAAATGCATATAGTTGATAGACTCCACTATACTACCATAGTATCACTTGCCAATACAATTCAAATGTATTGACCCTTTGTGGCTGTAACTTGTATGTTGCAGGTTTGATTGATTTTAGTGAAGATTGTTTGATTAGGATTACAAAGTCTACAACCAACATCTGCCTATGGCACTTTGAAGATGAAGGACCACTTGACCATAGTTATTCCGCTGCAATGTAATGAAATAGCCTAATGAGCTATGTTTGATGTAATAAACTTATGTTATTCCTGGTTATAAAGTTATATTATGACCTTTGTTTCTTGATATTACATCTTAACTGTGGATGCTAGCTATTGATCCAGGGACTAGCATTGTAAACACAGGAGGCTCTATCTTATCTAAGATTGGGACCCCTACAGATGGTATCAGAGCATTGTGTTGCCTGTAGGATTTGTAAACCTAGGATTGGACAAAAACCCTTAGAAAAATAGGAGTTGTTTTGTTCAAAAACTTATTTACAAACAAATCTTGTAAACTCTTTCCTCAACCATTTTGGTTTCAACTCTACTTCTCTTCTATTTCAACTTGATGGAAAAACCTACCCATGGCCAAAGACTACACCATGTGCAAAGGACTACTTCAACATCTTCAACTCTAATGACTTCAACATCTTCAGCTCTAATGACTTCAACATCTTCAGCATGTTCACCAAGGACATCCAACTTGGAAACCACTAAGGACTACAAGTGAAACAAGGAAAACCTACTCAAGACTTAGAGACTGAGGGAATGCAAAATAAGAAGAAACCATCAACAACTTTGAAATATTGTGACCAAGGAGTTTTATCAAGGAACCATGATCTCATGTGAGAGGAAGCAACCAAAGAAGGATGGAAAGAACACAAGTGAACCATATAGATGGACCACCAAAATTTAGTTAAGTTAAACACACCAACTTATGTGGTGTAACAAAAATAATTTTGTTGCCTAAAAATGTGCTTGAAACTTGTTGTTTGAGTGGAGTGTTTGTTGTGAATGCTTGCACATTGTTTGTGTGAATTGTGATGTGTGAGATTAGAAATATTTCCTTAGAAATATCTTGCCCATTCTAATCCCTACCCAACCCAAACAGATGACTACCCCAAAAGACTCCAAGGTAGATGACATCAACAACAACCAAGAGGACAACATGAGAGAACTTATAGCAACCCAAAACCAGTTGAGCCAAGAGACAACTCAGCTTTTAGCCAACAACAATGGACTAGACCCAGCCATACAAAGGATTTTCAAACTTCAATCCCAATTGTTGCAAGGACTCATTACTCAAATGATCAACATGGGAGAATTTTTTTCCCAAGGAGCTAATGACAACAAGGATAACAAAGATGCTGATCTAGAAGTGACCAAAGATAACAATATTTTTAGAGACAAGGATCATTCATCCAAGGAACATGAAGATCAATGCTTCAAGAAGAGAGAAAGATCTTCCACCTATGAAGAACATGAACTAGAAGAACTCCTAGCTTTGGAGAGACCCAAGAAGAAGAAGAAATGCCCCAACCCAAACAAGAAGGATATTACTCAAGAGCAATGTTACACTTGCAAAGAGATGGGAAACTATTACAATGAATGCCCAGAAAAGAAGAAGAGACAAGAAGACAAACAAAAGCTAGTGAAACCCAAGATAAGGAAGGATTTTAGCCAAGTTATGTGCAAACACTGCAAAGAGTTAGGACATTATGAAAACTACTGTCCAGAAAAGATAAAGCATAAGATAAACCAGCCTTTGAGAGATATCAGCCTTGTCACATGTTTCAAATGCAAGGAACTAGGCCACTATGCAAAAAATTGTCCAGAAAGGATGGAGAACAAGTTAAACAAGTCTATGAAGGATCTCAACCTTGGCCCATGAGTCAAGCATGGAAATTAAGGACATAAATGCAACTGTTCAATTAGAGAAAGTTTTCCCAGGATCCCAAGAAGGACAATGTGTAATTTTTGTTTGAAAATTTTTAAGGGTGGTAGTACCCTAGTTGTTGTGAACTTGCTTGTAACCCTAGCCTCCCCAAATCTCGGGACGAGATTTATTTTAAGGGTGGTAGCCTGTCACATCCCAAGATTTTCCAAATCTTGTTATGTGAAAATAAATGAATAAAATAAAACTTTGTTTGATTTTTAGAGCCAGAAGAAACCTTTTGAATTCAATTGGAACTTCAAACCCATTTGAATTAAAATAAACCTAAAGAGATTTAAAAAGATAAACATTTAATAAAAGGAAAATAAAAACATTTGGAAATACTATTTTGAAACAATTAAATGAAAAGATTTGATTTCAAATGAAATAGAAGTTTTATAAATAAAGATTATTTAATAAAGGCAAATTAAACCTTGACCAAAACTTTGGGAATTAAAAACATTTTATTCTAAATAAATTTAGCAAAGGTTTATTTAAAATAAGTTAATAAAGATTTAATATCCAATTTTTATTTAATAAAGGACTTTACTATTTTAATTAAAACATCAAGACTTATTAAATTGTTTAAAATAGGTTTTCCAAGTATTTTTTTTATTCTCTAATAAAACCTACTAAAGTGTTTTGGCTTTATTTTAGATTCAAAATAAATATCTCAAATAAAATAAATCCTATTTGAAATAATAATGAAAGTTTATTATATTAATTAATAATGAACCCTAAAATAAAATGTTATTTTATTTTAAAACAAATCTCCAAGTATTCTATATTTCCCAAATAAAACCCACTAATTTGGTTTTGAAGATATTTAGTTTCAAATAAAGATTTTATTAATAAAATCAAACTCTATTTGATTTAATAACTAAGGCCCATTTTATTAATTATTAATGGACCCTATAATAAAATGTTATTTTATTTTAAACAAGTATTTCATTTCCAAATGATACCTACTGATTTGATTTTTAAAAAAATATTTGGATTTCACATAAAGATTTTATTAATAAACAACAAAAACTTTATTTAATTAATAAACCATGGCCTACCTATTTAATTAAGGATGGAACCTAAAAAGATTAAAGTGTTATTTATTTTATTTAGGATTTTTGGTTCAGAATACTAAACAGAACCAAATTTGTAGTTACAATGTTTGGTGAAGATTTGAAATGTTTTGAATGGTTGAGAATTGTTTGAAATAACAAATCAGGAAATAGAAACAGAAAAAGAAAAAGAATTAGATAGAAAAAAATATGAACAGCTAAACAAATCTGGCCCAACTCCAGCCCAACTAAACCCAACAGCCCAGATTCCCCTCCCCCGAACCGTTTGCTTCTCTCACTCGGAAAATTAACCGCGAAGAGAATGACTACTGGCCCCCACCACCACTCCCTTTCTTTCACTGCCAAGCGGACCCACCCTCCTCTGTTCATCGTCTTCAACCGGACTCCGTCGCCCTGACCGTTGCAGTGAGTAACTCCGGCGATTGATTGCGCGTGAAGGAGACATTGAATCCTTGTAATGACCACGCCCCTTTAAACGCCAGCCACTCCTCTCCGTTTTCCCTTTGCCTTCTTCCCCAAACACGCCCCCAGGCCGCCTCGATTACGCTCTGAGCACCCTCGGCTCCGACGGCCTTCCTCATCGATTCCGGCGACACGACACCGCCCCTAGCCTCCCTAAGCACACTCACACACTCTCCTAGCCTTGGCGCTTCTCCCGGCGCTTCCCACTCACCCGCGGAAGCCCCAGAACGTCGGCAACGACGACAACCGTCATCGCCACCATCTGGTTTCTCTGACGAACCCCTTCCCGGTAAGCTAGACCACCCCCTTTCCTCGCGTTGATGCTAACTTGTCAGGGAACCGCGCACGAAGCTAACCCCATTCTCCGTTCCCTCTCCCGTGCCTTGTAGCAACAACCCCAGCGACGCCTGAACGCGCCCGACGCCGAGCGAACTCCGGCGAGCGATTAGTATCGCCCCAGTGCACCCCTCGCCTCCTCGAAACCACGTTGAGCATCAGCGTCGCTCCACGAACCCGGTGAGCTTCCTCCCTCTCTTCCTCGCTTCTGGTATCACCGGCTCCGCCGCTGACAGACCTCGCCACCGCCAACTACCGCCGCCAGCGCCGCTACTGTTTGGCCAAGCAAGTAGAGCCGTTAGATTAACATCGGATGGCTTGGATAGATCCATTAACACGAAGGGGTATCGAGCCATCTGTGCCGCACGATAGGAGTAGATCCAACGCATCAGAGCGTGATCCGCAGCGAATCGTTTTCGGCCAATTAGAATACGACGCGTGGCAGGATCTGTTTTAAAACTGAATTTGAAATCAGATTGAATTGCAAACTTCAAACCCCTGTAACTTTCAAACCACACGTCCAAATTTGACAAATTTTATATCAATGAATTCAGGAGAACAAGCCCTAGCCAACCCTACCCTTAGTTTAGCAAATAGTATTTGATAGATTGTTTGATTTTGCAGATTCTTTTGTGTGCTTGCTAACATTAGAAAAATCATTTAAAAATGAATTTTGAGATCAAACCTTTGCCAATTGGTTTGTTGTGACCCTACTGACCCTAGGAACCAACCCATAGTGTTAAAAATGATTTTTGTGAAATTTAAGTTGAATTATTTAAACTAAGTCATTTTCTAGCCAAATAAAAAGAATAGTTTTATTTATGAAAATGTGTATGGAAAGAAAACTTTGAGAAAATAGTTTGGACCAAACCTACTGACCCAAGAACACCAAGTTTTGCAATAGAAACTCATTTGGTGAACCCTATAGACTAATGCCTTAATAAAAATATTTCTACACCACATAAAATAACACTTTGTTTTGAAAATGGTTTTTAAGTGAAACCTTTTGCAAATGACTTAGCCACTTTAGGAAATGACCATTAGATGTACCCAAATGACTATGACCCACTAGGAACCACTTTTTCAAACAAAACAAAGCTTGGCATGCTTGCATGCATTTCTTTGACTTTGTTATTTATGTGTGTTGTTTTGCTTGATTGGTAGATTGAGTTTGTGCCTTGCTTGATTGATTTGTAGTGACTTGAAGAGTGTGATTGTTGCAAAGATCAAGAAGTGAACCTATACTCTACCAAAAAGGCAAGTGATGCTTCATATTTTTGTCCCATTACTTTTTCTATGCATTAGTGATTTGGCTAAGTAAAATTGCATGGATTTTGCTAAGTATAGATCTTGCTATAGGAAAACATAGTAATGAATCCTTAGTAGGATTTTCCTAAGTTAAAAATTCCTACTACTATCAAGCTTAGCCTAGCTAATAGAAAACATGGGTGGAAAATATATTCACACTATGGAAAAATATTCTAAGTCTGAGGACTTATGTTTTTGTTTAATAAAACAACTAAGTTAATGAATCCCCTGGGTGGAATGGGCTTGCTTGGTGGAGAATGGTTGAGTGGTTCACAATGCCATGGCTTGGATTGTGTATCTCACTTGTGGAATGCCACCCAGGAAACAAAGGGATTTGAGATGTCAAATGTTGAGAAGCTTCAAGTGCAACCACTCGGCAATATGGGCTCTGCCATGATCATATAGGTTGCAAGAACTTAGCCAAATGGACAGTGGGTGGTAGTGTTTGATAGGTTGGAGCGCGTCCATTTTGGTCTAAGGGAAAGCTTCTGAAAGATCTTGTCTTGGGAAACCAAGTCTTGTGGGTAAAGTGCACCACCTCTGCAGAGTGTAAAATCTAAGTACTTAGCCATGTCCCTGGTAAAGGACAATTTGAGCATCAAGACATGGAAGCAATCAAGAATCTCATCATTCAAATTTCTAAAGTTAAAACTTGTGGATTGAACAAGGGTTGTTTGGATTCTTAAATCATTGATGGAGAGATGGCTTGGTACAAGGATCTTGAAATCTTTGATTGAGGAAATGATTTTGTCAAGCAAAAACTTAGTATTTTCAAAATGATAAGAAAAATCTATTTTGAGCAATGCAAACCTCAACTCCACTTAGCCAAATGCATATAGTTGATAGACTCCACTATACTACCATAGTATCACTTTCCAATACAATTCAAATGTATTGACCCTTTGTGGCTGTAACTTGTATGTTGCAGGTTTGATTGATTTTAGTGAAGATTGTTTGATTAGGATTACAAAGTCTACAACCAACATCTGCCTGTGGCACTTTGAAGATGAAGGACCACTTGACCATAGTTATTCCGCTGCAATGTAATGAAATAGCCTAATGAGCTATGTTTGATGTAATAAACTTATGTTATTCCTGGTTATAAAGTTATATTATGACCTTTGTTTCTTGATATTACATCTTAACTGTGGATGCTAGCTATTGATCCAGGGACTAGCATTGTAAACACAGGAAGCTCTATCTTATCTAAGATTGGGACCCCTACAGCAATGGATCAAGCGTTGATGTGATCGCCGTCGGAACGCTGCCTCTCCACTTACCGTCGGGATTAGTTATAAACTTGAATAAATGTTATCTGGTGCCTGCACTGAGCATGAACATTGTATCTGGATCGTGTTTGATGCGAAGTGGTTATTCATTTAAATCCGAGAACAATGGTTGTTCCATTTATATGAATGAAATATTTTATGGTCATGCACCAATGATGAATGGTTTATTTCTATTAGATATCGATGATAATGTTACACATATTCATAATGTTGATGCTAAAAGGATTAAACTTAATGATGATATATCTGCATATATGTGGCACTGCCGTCTAGGTCATATTGGCGTTAAACGCATGAAGAAGCTCCATTCGGATGGACTTTTGGAATCACTTGATTATGAATCATTTGATACATGTGAGCCATGCCTTATGGGCAAGATGACTAGAACGCCGTTTTCCGGTTCAATGGAACGGGCGATAGATTTATTGGAAATCATACATTCTGATGTATGTGGTCCAATGAGTGTGTCTGCGCGAGGTGGATATCGTTATTTTGTTACTTTCACGGATGATTTGAGTAGATACGGTTATATCTACTTGATGAAACACAAGTCTGAAACCTTTGAAAAGTTCAAGGAATTTCAGAATGAAGTGGAAAATCATCGTAATAGAAAGATCAAATTTCTACGGTCCGACCGTGGAGGTGAGTATCTAAGTTACGAGTTTAGCACTCACACGAAAGAGTGTGGAATTGTTTCACAACTCACACCTGCCGGAACACCACAGCGAAATGGTGTGTCGGAACGTTGTAATCGTACTTTATTAGATATGGTTCGATCTATGATGTCTCTGACGGACTTTCCGTTTTCATTTTGGGGTTATGCACTAGAAACTGCTGCATTCACTTTAAATCGGGCACCATCTAAATCCGTTGAAAAGACACCGTATGAATTGTGGTTTGGAAATAAACCTAAGCTGTCATTTCTTAAAGTTTGGGGATGCGATGTTTATGTGAAGAAACTTCAACCGGATAAACTCGAACCCAAAGCGGAAAAATGCGTCTTCATAGGATACCCTAAAGAAACTATTGGGTATTCCTTCTATCACAGATCCGAGGGCAAGGTTTTTGTTGCCAAGAATGGATCCTTTCTAGAGAAAGAGTTTCTCGCGAAAGGTGTGAGTAGTCGGAAGGTAGAACTCGAAGAGGTTGTGGAACCTTCTCTTCAAAGTATGGCGAGTAGCGCAGCGCCGGAAGTTGTTCTGGAGTTGGCTCCACCTGTTGAAGAGGGAACTAACGATAATGATCATGAAACTCCGAAAGAGAGTACTACCGAACCTCGCAGGTCAAACAGGACGCGTGCAGCTCCCGAGCTATATGGAAATCCTGTCATGAATTTCATGGTTGATGAAAATGATGACCCTGCGACGTATGAAGAAGCGATGATGAGCCCGGATTCCAACAAATGGTTAGAAGCCATGAAATCCGAGATGGAATCCATGTATGAAAATCAAGTTTGGAACTTGGTGGAATTACCTCACGACCGAAAGGCCGTGGAGAACAAATGGATTTTCAAAAGGAAAACTGATGCTGATGGTAATGTGACCGTCTATAAAGCTCGACTTGTCGCAAAGGGGTTTCGACAAATTCAAGGAGTTGACTACGATGAGACTTTCTCTCCCGTAGAGATGCTAAAGTCAGTTAGGATTATGTTAGCAATTGCTGCATATTTCGATTATGAGATATGGCAGATGGATGTCAAAACCACGTTTCTCAATGGTAATATTGAAGAAGAGTTGTATATGATACAACCAAAGGGTTTTGCCGATCCTAAGGATGCTAACAAGGTGTGCAAGCTTCAGCGATCCATCTATGGATTGAAGCAAGCATCACGAAGTTGGAATCTCCGCTTTGATGAGGTGATCAAAGAGTTTGGATTTGTCCAAACTTATGGAGAATCTTGTATTTACAAGAAAGTGAGTGGGAGCAATGTGGCATTTCTGATATTATATGTGGATGACATATTATTGATCGGAAATGATATGGATCTTTTAAACAGTGTTAAAAGTTATCTAAACAGCAAATTTTCAATGAAGGACCTAGGTGAAGCGTCATACATATTAGGCATAAAGATCTATAGAGATAGATCTAGGCGCCTAATAGGGCTATCGCAAAGTACATACCTTGATAAGATTTTAAAGAAGTTTAAAATGGACGGAAGTAAGAAGGGGTTCTTACCTATGTTGCAAGGAAAGACATTGAGTAAGACTCAAAGTCCGGCTTCGGCGGAAGAAAGAGAGATAATGGACAAAGTCCCCTATGCTTCAGCCATAGGCTCTATAATGTACGCCATGCTATGTACAAGACCGGATGTGGCACATGCTATTAGTTTGACTAGTAGGTACCAATCGGATCCAGGTTCGGAACACTGGATAGCGGTCAAGAATATCCTTAAGTACTTACGAAGAACTAAGGATATGTTTCTTGTATACGGAGGTGAAGAAGAGCTCGTCGCTAAGTGTTATGTCGACGCTAGCTTTGACACCGATACGGATGAATCTAAGTCTCAATCCGGATACGTATTTCTCATGAATGGCGGAGCGGTTAGTTGGAGGAGCTCCAAACAACCTGTGGTAGCGGGATCAACAACGGAGGCCGAATATGTTGCTGCTTCAGAAGCGGCTCAGGAAGCAGTTTGGATGAAGGAGTTCATATCCGAACTAGGAGTGGTGGCAAACGCGTTGGACCCAATGGTGATCTATTGTGACAACAATGGTGCCATTGCCAATGCCAAAGAGCCAAGGTCTCACAAGCATTCCAAGCATATTAAGCGCCGGTTTCACTCCATCCTCGAGCATGTCAAGGATGGAGATATAAAGATTTGTAAAGTACATACGGATCTCAATGTAGCAGATCCGTTGACTAAAACTCTCCCTAGAGCAAAACATGATCAACACCAGAACTCAATGGGTGTTAGATTTATCACTATGTAACTAGATTATTGTCTCTAGTGCAAGTGGGAGACTGAAGGGAATATGCCCTGAGAGGCAATAATAAAGTGTTTATTATGTGTATTCCAAGTATATGATAGATGTTTATTTTGCATGCTATAATTGTATTAATACGGAAACGTTAATACATGTGTGTTTAATAAACAAACAGAAAGTTCCTAGTTATGCCTCTCTCATAAACTAGCTCGTTGATTAACAAGATGATCAAGGTTTCCTGATCATGGACATTGGATGTTGTTAATAACGGGATCACAACATTAGTGTAATGGTGTGATGAACATTCATCCGAAGTATAGCATTACGATCAAAGTCATTGAGTTTATATTGCTATAACAACTTACGAAGTGATCCTAATCCTTAGACCATGATATCATGTCAATCACTAACACCGGAAGAGTTTCTTGATAACATCAAACGTCACACCGTAACAGGGTGATTATAAATATGGATTCAGAACTAATAAAGTGTTATGTTGAGGCTCATGGATCAAGAGTGGAATTTGTTCATCCCGATGACGGATAGATATAATCTGGGCCCTCTCGGTGATATCACATTGATTAGCTTGCAAGCAAGTGATTTGATCACTAGAATGGTATATCACAGGAACGAGAAAAGAGTGCATGTCGGTAACGAGATCAAACTAGGTATGGAGATACCGATGATCGAATCTCGGACATGTAATATATCTTGAAACAAAGGGATTAAGATACTAGCGTAAAAGGTTCCGACGATCACAAGAAAGTCATCGTTGAATGTGTGGGAGTCAGTATGGGTCTCCAGATCCCGCTTCTAATTATTGATCCGAGAGGGGTCTCGATCATGTCCGCATTATTCACGAACCATAGGGTGACACACTTAAGAGACACCGATATCCAATTGGAGCAAATGTTTCATGCCTAAAGAATGAACAAGCGCAGGAATTTATTTCACTAGATACCGAAACAGGTTTTCGGGTGAAATTGCATAAAGTGGTTATGCATGTGAAATAGAATTCTAGCAAGGGGTTATTTGTGAATGTTTGTCATTAAAGTAATTGACAAAATTCTGAATAAAATAAAAGAGTTTTATTTAATGAGAGTTTGCATTAAATTTGGTGGAAATTTAATGGGAATTCGAGTGGACTTTTGAGTGGAGGGAATTTAAAGGAGATTTGTGAGTGGAGTGTCCACCCACATGAAGAGGGGAGGGCAAGGGGGCAGACCCATGCGCCGGCCACCCCCTTGGGGTTCCCCCTCCTCCTATAAAAGGATCCCCCCTCCTCACTTGTCTCTCACACCTCCTCGTGAAGGATCTCTCTCCCCCTCTAGAATTTATCCCCCATGGTCTCGGACTAGCGAGATACATGTTCCCGATGGCTATTCGGCAAGAAAGAGTTGTGCTTACGCTGCATCGCTGGAGCGAGGAGGCGGAGGTTGCTCGGTGCCTCGAACGTGTGTGCGAGCACGGATGCGCTGCTGATTTACGGCGCTAGGACTTCCTCTCGATCTTGAGATCGGCAAGAGATCGTCTACATCAACCACGAGTTGAACTCGTTAAGCTTTGTCGGTCTTCAAGGGTATGTTCTCTACGGATATACATCCGCCCATTGTTTGTATCTAGTAGATAGATCTTGGTATATAGTTCACATCATAGGAATTTTTTTTTCTATGCTGCGAACCCTACAGTGAGCACGCAGTGCTCTGATTGAGTACGTGTCCTTTTCGTTTGCCTGACGTGGTCAGCTACTCAGGTGTACACGTTTGGTCCTCAGTCGATGAAATCGTGAGGTGGGGGGATCCCCCGAGTGCGTTTGTAGCATGTAGTAAAGTTGCAGAAAAAGAAGTCAAACGAAGTTTGGGACGAGACACTTAGCTTAGTTATATCGTAATGGAGGAGGTACATGTTTTGGCTGAGTAGCCTTGGCTGAGAGCCTTATTGAAAGTAAAAGGGGGGTAGGTTGCTACGGGTAGAATCGTCGCAGGTGCGATATGTTCCATGGGTTGGAGTATGCGACTCCGGACTCCACGTGTTTGAGGCGATAGGGTCCTTCGTTGATGACGTAGGGTCCTTCCCATGGTGACTCGAATTTGTTCGGTCGCTTTTGCTTGAGTCGTAAGACGAGGTCTCCTTCGACGAAGGACCTTGGGCGCAGCCGGCGGCTGTGATAGTTGGGGAGACTCTGCTGGTACACCGCTGATCGAGCTGCTGCTATATCCCGCGCTTCGTCGAGTGTGTCGACGGCGTCTTCGAGTGCAGCCGTAGATTCGGCTTCGCTGTAGGCGACGACTCGTGGAGCCTGGTGGCGCACTTCGGCTGGTATCACGGCCTCAGCTCCATGCACCATGAAGAACGGTGTGTAGCCGGTGGAGCTGTTTGGCGTAGTCCGTAAGCTCCACAGGACGGACGGTAGCTCTTTCGTCCAGTTTCCAGCTTTTAGCTCCAGTGAGCTCATGAGGCGCTTCTTGATGCCGGCGCCGATGAGGCCGTTGGCCTTTTCCACTTGCCCGTTTGTTTGCGGGTGTGCCACTGAGGCATATGTGATGTTGATCCCGAGGCCTTCGCATAAGTCCTGGAATTCTTCGGAGATGAAGTTTGATCCGTTGTCGGTGATGATGCTGTGCGGTACGCCGAACCTGTAGACAATGGATTCGAAGAATTTGACGACGGTTTTGCCCTTCTGGTTGGTGACTGGCATGGCCTCTATCCACTTGGTGAATTTGTCGACTGCGACCAGGAGGAAGACGTGTCCCCCTTTCGAGGATTTTGGCAGTTTGCCGATCATGTCGAGGCCCCATTGAGCAAAAGGCCAAGCTATGGGTATGGGTCTAAGTTCGGACCCAGGTGCGTGCGGTTTGTCAGCGAACCGTTGGCACCCGTTGCATCTTCGGACGATGTCCTTCGCGTCGCTCATGGCCGTTGGCCAGTAGAATCCTGCTCGTAGAGCTTTGGCGACCAGGGAGCGGCTGCCTGCGTGGTGGCTGCAGATGCCCTCGTGAATGTCTTGGAGTATGGCTTTGCCGTCGTCGATGCTGACGCACCGTTGTAGTACACCCGTGATGCTGCGTTTGTACAGTTCGCCGTTGATGATGGTGAAGGCTTTTGACCGGCGAGATATGCGCCGGGCATCGGTCGGGCTGTCGGGCAATTCTCCGTTTATCAGGAACTGAAGGTATGGGCGTGTCCAGGTTTCTTCGACTGCCATGACCTGCATCAGGCTGACCATAGCGACCTCTATGTCCAGTTTCTCAGGTCCTTCTTGTCCTTCGGGTAGCGTAGCCCCCGAGTGTTCTGCTTCTTCGGGTGATCCTTTGGGGAATTTCCGCTTGATGGATGGCACGCAGATTTGTTCGAGGAACACACCTGGTGGCACCTTTGCGCAAGTGGAGCCGATGTTGGCGAGTCTATCGGCTTCCTAATTGCTTTCTCTTTCGACGTGCCGAAGTTCGCAGCCATCGAATTCTCCTTCGAGTGCGTTGTAGAGCGCGCGGTACGCGATCATGTTTTCGGCGTGTGCGTCACACTCATTCATCGTCTGCTGGACGACGAGGTTGGAGTCACCGTAGATGACCAGGCGCGTTGCGTCGCATATTTTTGCCATCCTCATGCCATGGATGAGGGCTTCGTATTCGGCTTCGTTGTTGGATGCTCTGAATTTCATCCGAAGAACGTACTTCATCTTGTCACCTTGCGGGGAGGTCAGTATGACCCCTGCCCCTGCTCCGGCTTCGCGCTTCGAGCCGTCGAAATGCATTGTCTAAGACTGCGACATGTCTGGGGTATCTGGCAGCTGCAGCTCCATCCAATGTACCAGGAAGTTCGGGAGGACTTGAGATTTGATTGTGTGTCGCTTCTCGTAGACGATGTCCAAGGGTGATAGTTCGATGCCCCACAGGGCAACCTGTCCTGTTGCCTCTAGATTATTCAGGATGCTGTTCAGGGGTGCCTCGTTGACGACCATCACTTGGTGCTCCTGGAAGTAATGGCTCAACCGTCGAGCCGTCATGAACACGCCGTAGGCTAGCTTCTGGTAGTTAGGGTACCTCTGCTTTGTTGGTGTCAGTACCTCGCTGAGGTAGTAAATTGGGCGCTGGACCACGTGGGTCTTGCCTTCTTCGGGTCGTTCGACCACGAGTACGGTGCTGACCACCTGATGTGTGGATGCTATGTACAGCAGCAGGGGCTCGCGCTCCTTTGGCGTGACCAAAACGGGCGAGGTAGAGAGGAGCCGCTTGAGGCTTTCGAATGCGTCATTGGCTTCTGGCGTCCACTCGAACTTGTCTGATTTACGCAGCAGCTGGTAGAATGGTAGGGCCTTCTCGCCCATATGGCTGATGAACCTGCTTAGTGCCGCTACTCGTCCTGCGATCTGCTGGACGCCCTTGAGGTTTTTCGGCTTCTCCATTGTCATGATGGCTCTGATTTTCTTCGGGTTCGCCTCAATCCCTCGTTGAGAGATGAAGTACCCGAGCAGCTGACCCGAGGGGACGCCGAAGGCGCACTTTTCTGGGTTGAGCTTGATCCTGTAGCGATCAAGGTTGTCGAACGTCTCGCGGAGATCGTCGATAAGTGTCCTTGCCTCCCTGGTTTTTATTACTATGTCGTCAACATAAACTTGGACGTTGCGACCAATCTGGTCCTTGAGGCAGGCCTGCATGCATCGCTGGTACGTGGCACCCACGTTCTTTAGCCCGAAGGGCATTATGTTGTAACAGAATACTCCGAACGGTGTGATAAACGCCGTTTTCTCCTGATCTTCGACCTTGAGCCGAATCTGGTTATAGCTTGAGTAGGCGTCGAAGGAGAGTTTCTCGCAACCTGCAGTCGAATCGATTATCTGGTCGATCCGTGGAAGGGGGAAGTGGTCCTTTGGGCAATGCTTATTTAGTGACGTGAAGTCCACACACATCCGCATGATGTCCGTGTCCTTCTTCGGGACCATCACCGTGTTCACAAGCCACTCGCTTTCTTTGATTTCCCTGATGAAGTCTGCAGCGAGCAGTCTATTTATTTCCTTGCCGATAGCTTCGGCTCGTGGCTCCGACAGTCTTCGGATGGACTGCTTGACCGGCTTGGTGTCTGGAAAGACATTGAGTGCGTGCTCGGCGAATTCCCTGGGAACTCCTGGCATGTCCGCAGGACACCAGGCAAAGATTTCCTAGCGCTCACGGAGGAATTCGACGAGCGCGCCTTCCTATGCGGTGCTGAGGTCATTGGCAATGAGGGCCGTCTTGGAGGAATCCGTTGGATGGACCTGCACTTTCTTGGTGTTGACGGTGGAGTCGAAGGACATGTCGGGTGCGTTCTGCCTTGTGACTGGGGGTAGCCCATTGTCCGTCACCTCGCGGAGCCTTACAAGCTCGTCTTGCATGCCGAAAGACTGGGAGATTTTGTTGAAATCCCTGTCGCATTGGTCCGATCGGGTGAAGCTCCCGTGGACTGTGATGACGCCCCTTGGTCCTGGCATCTTGAGTAGTAGGTATGCGTAGTGTGGGACGGCCAGGAATCTTGCGAATGCTACACGCCCCAGGATGGCGTGGTACTGCGATGGCCAGTCCACCACTTCGAATTCTAGGCGCTCCTGCCGAAAGTTGTCCGGCTTCCCGAAGATGACGTCGAGCCCTATTTTGCCTAGGGGGAATATGCCCTTCCCTGGGACAATGCCATGGAATGTTGTGTCTGATTGTTCCAGGCTGCATTGCGGGATCCGCATAGCCGCTAGAGTGCTTGCAAACATTAGGTTGATGTCGCTGCCGCCGTCCATGAAGACGCGACTCATCTCGAAGCCTCCGATCTGCGCCTCCAGCACCAGGGCAGCATGACCTGGGCGAGGGATCTGGCAAGGGTGATCCGAGCGAGTGAATGTGATGCAGGACTCCGATCCGCTGAGGTACTCAGGGATTGCAGGCGGAGTTGCCACGACCAAGTTGATTTGTCGGGTGATTTTCTTCTGCACCCTGTTTGTGGGGCGTCCCTTCTGGATCATATTTAGTGCTCCTTTTGGTGGGGGGTATGCGACCCCGGCGTTGTTTTGCGCTGGTGCAACTGGTTGATTTGGGCCTCCAATAGGTGGCGGTAGAGGAGCTCCGTGTGCTATTTAACCTGGCGCAGGTGCGTTTCCGAACGCAGTAATTGGAGCTTGTTGCCTCATCTGCACCATGCCTTCGCTGAGTTTCTGGAACTCGCGGCAGTCCTTGAGCATGTGGCTGGCTTTCTTTTTGCCATCCTGTTTGTCGATGTAGAAGTGGATGGTGCATGGACCCAAAAGTTTTTCGAATGCTGAGGGTCCGTTGTCGCGGTCACGGCGTTGCCGCGACTGCGTTGGTCGTCCGTTGTCGCGGAAGTTTCCGCCACGGTATCCTCCGTTGTTGCGGCTATTGTCGTTACGGCGGTCGGCGTAGCCGGCCGCGACCATGTTGGGTCCATCGCGGTCCTCATAGACGCGCGATCTCCTCTTGCTGCGGCATTCACGTCTTCGGCCGTAATCGTCCTCTTCATCTGATTGCGGTCGCTGGATGCAATCTTCGCCGTCTGCCCAACTGTTGGCGATTTCCATGAAGTGGTCGAGTGTCTTGGGCTTTACACGCCCGAGTTCCTCCTTGAAGTCTTGGCGCTTGACGCCGTCCCTGAAGGCGTCGATGGCCCTCTCTTCGGAGATGTGTGTTGCGGAGTTCTTGGTCGTAGACCAACGTAGTATGTACGAGCGAATAGATTCACCCGTTCTTTGAGTGCAGGCTCGCAATTCTTCGATTGAGGCGGGCCTCTTGTTGGTGCCTTTGAAATTTCGGATGAAGCTGTAAGTGAGCTCCTCCCAGCTTCGGATGGATCATGATGATAGGCTGCTGAGCCAGACTCGCGCCGCGCCTGTCAGCTGCAGCTGAAGGCATTGCATGGCGGTTTCTTTGTTGCCTCCATGAAGCTTGACGGATGACAGGTGGTCACTGAGCCAGGATTTTGGATCTTGCGTGCCGTTGAACTTCGGAGTATCCAAAGGAAGCTTGAAGTTGCGTGGCATCTGTGTTCGCCGAACAGATTTGCTGAAGCATCGGGCCTCGCAGAGTTCTCCTTCGTCTTCATCCATCTCAGATTTAGACGAGCATGCGCGTTTGGCGCGTGCTTTGTCGATCTTGCGCTGTGTAAGCTTGTCTCTGGCATCGTAGTCGCTTTTGTGGCGGTGTGAGATCTTCTTCCTTCGAGGAAGATCATGCTCATCTTCCTCTTCGGATGAGGGTGTGGGGCTCCGGTCGCGCCTGGCCGGAGCTTTCTTCTTCGGCTCCGTAGGAGCGTCTTCGTGGAGCGCAGCTCCGATTAGTCCTAGCCCGGTGAGTGCGGACCTATGCATGGCCCTTTTGGGGTCCCCCTCCGGTGGTGGGTGAGCCACGAGATACGCAGTGGCTGCCATGATCGCAGATTGTGGCGTCTTCGGGATGATGTTGCCGTCGGCATCCATATCCATGAACGATGTGTGGAGAGTTCGGGTCACGTCGCGCCGCTCCTTGGGATCCATGTTTTCCACCCGTGAGCGGTGCTTGTTTCCCTGGTTTCCGTTTGTGCTAGAGCCGGGTGCGATGGCGGAGAGCGCAGCTCGTCGCGCGCTGGACTCGGAGGCTGCTTGCTTGCGCTTGTCTAGCGTCTCCTGCATCTTGACTTGTTTCTTGTGTTCCTCGATGAGGAGGTAGTGGTATGCCATCAGTAGGTCACGTGATGCGTCTACAGGTAAGACGATGTCGCCTGCGACTGCACGGCGCGCCTGGACCCATCCTTCTTTGCTAAGTTGGATGACGTGGCCGTTGTTATCCCTGTTGGGTGGGGGGACTGGCTTCTTCTGTTTTCGCCGTTTCGGTTGGGCGGCGGGTTAGGTGTTTCCTCGTCGGTTTGGATGACTACGGCGCATAGATAGCGCTTGCAGATTGGTCGACTGCTGCCGCAGATTTCGGATCCGGAACCGTAGGTCCCTTCATCCGAAGGTGGATCACATAGATCGGAGTTACAGCTGCTGCTGTTGTAAAACTCATCTGTTGATGGTGACGTGCGTAGCACAGGGTGTGGATCCCATGAGGCGGGCTTGATTGACGGCACGGGCACCCACTCAGGGAGGCGGAGGGTGCCAGTTTGTCCCACCTGGAAGCAAAAACTCCCGAACAAAATCTCGAGTCCGTCGCCTACGGGCTCGAAATCCTTCATGGTGGCCGGCGAGTGGGCGGTGAAGTCGAAGGCGCCGAAGAGGAGGCGATTCTCCATCGCCGCGGAGTTGTAGATCGATCGGGTCGGAACCGTCATGACCGCACCATCAGCAGCCCCAATTCCCACAGACGGCGCCAATTGACGAGGTTTAATCTCGTCAATGCCCATTGTTATGGACTTGGGTTTTGGAGAAGATGGGGATGCTGGAGATCGTGGCACGATTAACAGACAAGCAACCAGGGGACACGAGATTTACCCAGGTTCAGGCCCCCGGAAGGAAAACCCTACTCCTGCTTGTCTGCTCTTGATTACGGCGGAACCGAAAGTTTACAGGGTGCGCAGATTCGATCTGGCGTGGATGCGTGTGCGAGAGTATGAGTCGAGAGATCTTGGACGTGACCTCCTGGCCTTTATATAGACTTAGGCAGGTCCCGGGCATAGTCCTAGTCGATTACAAGTTCTAGGGTTTTACCCCTTTGAATTTCCTATCTCCGCTAGTCTTGTTCTCCAAGGATCCGAAGGCGTCATGGGCCTTGGCCACCCAAAAATCTTTATGGGCCAGTGTATATCTGCTGTGGGCCTTCCTTGGGCTGGACTAGGTATGCTAAAGTTACGTACCCGTAGGGTATAACCATGGCACAGTGATGGGCTCATATGGTTCAGCTGGATCACAATATGCAATGAACATTTCCACAACCTTTTTCTGGGAGTGTTTCTCAAACATATACATCAGCTCTTGGTCAGAACGAACCTCTGGATATATTTTCAACACATCATCATAGTATTGAAAATGTGCAACTTCCAAATAACGTGGCGTGTACTGCTCTAAGATTGATTCAACCAAATCCTTACAATTTGTCAAATCGCTGTCAATAAACTTATCAAAACAAAAGGATCTGATTTCTTTTCTAGCCTTTTTGGGGTTGGGTATCAACCTAATTTTCAGCAAATATGTTGAATTAGGATCCATACTGTGAAAATAACAGAAATTTAGGTATAAGCATAGCTACTACACTTGTCTATCTACTCAAAATACACTAAATCTGCACTTGGAAGCTAACGAACAGACAGAGAAAAAACTCACCTGTGTCTAGAAGCATAGCTACCTGATGCATGCTCGACGGACGGGCCTTGGCCGCCCTTGCCGGCCGTTCCCGTGCCTTGGCCGCCCTTGCAGGCCGTGGCCGTCCTTGCCGGCCGGCCGCCTTGGCCTGTGCCCCTGCTGTCGTCCTTGACGGCCGTGCCCGCGCCCCCACTGTCGCTCGCCGTCGTCGTGCCCGCGCTGCTGTCGCATGCCTCCACCGTGCCTAGGCTACCACCAGCAACCTCCATTACTTTCATGGCCCCTCAGCTCAGGGCGCCGCCGGCACCTCCGATTTTAGCTACCGCGTCATGGAGAGCCAAATAGGGTTCATGGTTTCTAGGAAAAGAGACGGGAGCGAGAGATTGGAACCGATCAGCTCCTTATCTACAGAAGGGTATTTTGGTCCAATAAAAGAACGACTAACGGAATTGACCAACGGTGGTGTCATCTTAGGAACAAAATAAAGTTTAGATGTCAAAATGGGAAAAAATATTTTTCTAGTGTCAAATAGGGAAACAGGTTTTAAGCCAATGTCAAATAAGGAATTTTCTCTTTTAAAATTTCAAATTCAGCTATATTTTGTGAAGGAAGTACAAAATTTATAGTTGAAACCTTTATTTCACCAACATGGTTAGGTAGATGGGGACATTTGGTGAGAACATAACCACTTTGTTGGTCTTTAATTTCTATTTTGATCAATTTGTACCACATATCAAAGTTTGGTCAAATATGGTATAACCATGGAAAATTTGAACTAGAGCTACAAATTGAAACCTCAAATATTTTGGGAAAAATCATTTTTAGGCCCAAAAGATGTGGTTTAACCATGGATCTATTGGTAGATCAGCTAGGTTCATCCATATGGCTACTCGGTGTTCGACGCAAATTTTGACCAGACTTTGACCTGGCAGTATGAAATCACATAAAATCAAAAAGTAGTGAAACCTTGTCCATTGGTCTTAGATTGTACCCTAGTTAGAATGAAAAATAATAAACCTTGAGTTTGTGGAAGAAAAGATGGTTCCAAGTGTGAGTCTCATGGGTGTGTACCCAAATTTCATAGGACATGACCAGCTCCATGTCATACTTTCTCAGAATTGACTCAAACTTGTCATTGAGGTGTGGCTTGGCATGGCATGGCATACATTTCATATTTTGGTGTCTGTCACCAAGTATGCTTTTAAATACCATTTTCCATTTTAAAATTTCAAATTCAGCTATATTTTGTGAAGGAAGTACAAAATTTATAGTTGAAACCTTTGTTTCACCAACATGGTTAGGTAGATGGGTACATTTGGTGGGAACATAACCACTTTGTTGGTCTTTAATTTATATTTTGCTCAATTCGTACCACAAGTCAAAGTTTGGTCAAATATGGTATACACATGGAAAATTTGAACTAGAGCTACACAATTGAAACCTCAAATATTTTGGGAAAAATCTTTTTAGGCCCACAAGATGTGGTTTAACCATGGATCTATTGGTAGATCAGCTAGGTTCATCCATATGGCTACTCGGTGTTCGACGCAAATTTTGACCAGACTTTGACCTGCAGTATAAAATCATAGAAAATCAAAAAATAGTGAAACCTTGTCCATTGGTCTTAGATTGTACCCTAGTTAGAATGAAAAATAATAAACCTTGAGTTTGTGGAAGCAAAGATGTGTTTGCTCTCTCACTCTTGGTTCCAAGTGTGAGTCTCATGGGTGTGTACCCAAATTTCATAGGACATGACCAGCTCCATGTCATACTTTCTCAGAATTTACTCAAACTTGGCAGGGAGGTGTGTCTTGGCATGGCATACATTTCATCTTTTGGTGTCTGTCACCAAGTATGCTTTTAAATACCATTTTCCATTTTAAAATTTCAAATTCAGCTATATTTTGTGAAGGAAGTACAAAATTTATAGTTGAAACCTTTGTTTCACCAACATGGTTAGGTACATGGGGACATTTGGTGGGAATCTAAGCACTTTGTGTTGGAATTATGCCCTAGAGGCAATAATAAAGATGTTATTATTATAATTCTTGTTCATGATAAAGTTTATATTCCATGCTAGAATTGTATTAAGCGGAAACTTTAATACTTGTGTGGTTTGTGAACAACACCGTGTCCCTAGTACGCCTCTATGGACTAGCTCATTGATCAATGATGGTTAAGGTTTCCTAACCATAGACATGAGTTGTCAATTGATAATGAGATCATATCATTGGGAGAATGATATGGTGGATAGACCCAAACAAAGCAGAGCAATTAGATCGTGTCATCGTGTTCGTCTTTGCGAAGCTTTTCCTATGTCAAATATTGTATTCCTTAGACCATGAGATAATGCAACTCCCTGGTATCGGAAGAAAGCTTTGAGGTCATCAAACGTCATCCTATGAGAGGGTGATCATAAAGTTGTCTCTCAGGTGATCGGAAAGTATCTGTTGGGTTGTATGTATCGAGATGGAATTTGTCCCTCCCAAGTCGGAGAGATATACTTCGGGCCCACTCGGTAATCGATATCAACACCGCTTGCAAGCATGTGGTTAAGGAGTTAATCACAAAGTGATATCGGATTACGGAACGAGTAAAGTACTTGCTGTGAACGAGATTGAACTAGGTATGACGGTACCGACGATCGAATCTCGGGCAAGTAAAATATCGCGAGACGAAGGGAATATATATATGGGATTGATTGAATCCTGGCATCGTGGTTCATCCGATATGATCATCGATGAATGTGTGGGAGTCAATATGGGTGCCCAGACCCCGCTGTTGATTATTGATAGAAGATCATGTCTGCATATTCTCGAACCCGTAGGGTCACACACTTAACGTGTCTCGACGCTAGGATAGATTGGATAATTGGTTTATGAATTTTTGTTCGGAGTCTCGGATGGGATCCGGGATATCACGAGAGGTTCCGGAATGGTCCGGAGAATAAGATTCATATAAGGCAGTGCAGTTTTTGGAGTTCGGAATTGTTCCGGGTTAATCGGTATTGTACCGGAAGCTTCTAGAACCTTCCGGAAGGGGACCAACGTGGCCCCACCTTCCGGGAGGGGGCATGGGCCTATGAGGGAGTGTCCTGGCCGCATTGGGCCAGGGGCACAAGGCCCCATAGGGCCCAGCCGATTCTAGAGAGATTTGACTCGTTTAAATCTCGGGATAGAATTTCTAGATAAGGGAGAGTTTAAATCGTTTAAACTAGAGATAGGATTTCTAGATAAGGGAGAGTTTAAATTGTTTAAACTAGAGATAGGCTTGGAGGAGGGGCAAGGGCTGGCCGCCCCCCTCTATATATAGAGGGGTGGTGCGCCCCCTCCCCCCCACACACACCTTCCTCCAAGCCCTAGCAGCCTTGCTACCTTCCTCTCTCCCTCCCGACTGTTTGTAGGCGAAGCCCTGCAGCAGAAATTCTCCACCATATACACCACGCCGTCGTGCTGTAGATCCAATCTATATCTCCACCATACTCGCTGGTCCGAGGAAGGAGGAGACGTTGAGGTGCTGCACGTGTGCATCTCACGGAGGCACCGCCACTTGTGGTGCTAGATCGGATCGGATCGCGAGGAGGAGAAGCGAGTACGACTACATCACCCACGTTCCGACGAACGTTCCGCTGTGCGAATCTTCAAGGGTATGAAGATCTAATCCAATCCCTCTCGTTGTTTGCATCTCCTAGATTAGATCTTGGCTTTCCCTCTGTTCGCTCCGTAGAAAATTTTGATTTACTATGCCGCGAAACCCTTCAGTGGTATCAGAGCTAGATCTATGCGTAGATGTGTTTCACGAGTAGAACGCAACATGGTTGTTGCGGGCGTTGATGTTTTCTGTTGCAAGCCTCTTGTTTGTGTTCTTCTTATGACGCGGGATAGTGAGATTGAAGCGGTCCAGGCCAACCTTACGCGACGTCGCTCGCGAGACCGGCTCCGTACTTGACGTGTGGCTTGTTCCACACATGCGGCTGGTGGATGTCAGTTTCTCTCACTATAGTTGTCATGGGATTAACACCGGAGTTTGGCAACCATAATATCACCGTTGTGGCTTTCCGTAGGTAAGAATCGTTCTTAGCATCTACTCCCATAAAGCCACGTAAAACATGCAACAACAAAGTAGAGGCGTCTAACTTGTTTTTGCAGGGAGTGTTTTCTGTGATATGGTATGGCCCAAGATGTGATGTGTATATTGTATGCGATGATCATGTTTTGTAATGTTTCACGACTTGCATGTCGATGAGTACACAACCGGCAGGAGCCATATGGTTGTCTTTATAATTGTGTATGACCTGCGAGTCAACTTCTTATACGCCATGTAATAGCTTTACTTTATCGCTAAGTAGTTAGCAATAGTTGTAGTTGCTATTCGTGGTGGAGGCAATCATGGTGGAGTGATGGAGATCATGCCGGAACGCACAAGATGGAGATCATTGCGCGAAGATTGGCTATACCATGTCACATAAAGTTATATGCATGTGATGTTTATCCTTTTATGTATCTTATCATGCTTAGATCGCGACGGTAGCATTATAAGATGATTCCTCACTTAAAGATCAAGATAAAAACTGTGTTCTCCCCAAGTATGCACCGTTGCGAAAGTTCGTCGTGTCCAAGCATCACGTGATGATCGGGTGCTATAGACTCTACGCTCACATACAACGGGTGCAAGCCAGTTTTTGCACACGCGGAAATACTTGGGTCTAACTTGACGAGCCTAGCATGTACAGACATGGCCTCGGAACACAAGAACCGAAAGGTTAAGCATGAGTCATATGAATGATATGATCGACACTTTGTTGTCCACCATTGAAACCACATCTCTTCTCGTGATGATCGGATTAGGTGTGGTGAATTTGGATCGTGTTCACTAAACAACTTGAGGGATGTTGAATTTAGTGGGAGTTCATCTAGTAATTTGATTAAGTTGAACTATTTATCATGAACATAGTCTAAATTGTACTTGCAAATACTGTAGATCACATGGCCAAATCCAACTTCAACTTCAACGTTTTTGCTGAGATAGAAAAGCTTAGAAACAATGGGTCTAACTTCACCAAATGGTTCCGCATTCTGAGAATCATTCTCGCTGGCGGACAAAAGGACTATGTCCTTGAGAAAGCGCTAGGTGACGCCCCTGCTATAGATGCGACGGCTGATGAAAAAGCTGTTTATCAGTCGCGCAAGGATGATTATGATTTGATTAAGATCGCCATGTTGTATGCTATGGAATCGGATCTTCAAAATCATTTTGAGGAGTTCGCCGGGCCCTTTGAGATTCTCGAGGAGCTGAAAAACATGTTTCAGACTCAAGCCCGTTCTGAGAGATATGAGATCTCTAAGAAATTCTTTAACTACAAGATGGAGGAAGGGAGTTCCGTTAGCGAGCACGCCATTAAGATGTCGGGCTACACTCAACGCCTTGAGCAACTGGACTGCATGATTCCAGAGGAGCTCAAGATTGACACTCCTAGCTACAAAAGTTTTGTAGTTGAGCACAATCAGATTGGTTCCACTGATATGATCACTGAGCTCTTTGCTAAGATGAAAGTAGCGGAGGTGAACATCAAAAAGAATAATCATGTGTTGATGGTCAACAAGCCCCCCACCTTTAAGAAAGGTAAGGGTGCAAGGAAGCCCTTCAAGAAAGGCGGCGGCAAGCGCGTTGCCCCTGCTGAGAAGAAGCTTGGCCCCAAGAAATAAGACGGAATCAAGCTCTGGCTCAGGGGGGTCCCATATACCTCCCGGATGTGGATAGCGCGATAAATCAAGGAACAGGGATCAAGTACTCGGGGTCTTACGGGACACAAGTGAGCAGGAAAAACCAAATAGCAGATGTTGCTCACCGGTGCCACTTTCTTTAGTTATCCCATACTACTCAGTTTAAGTTGTTTAGGTACCTCATTATCCAACAGACACGCACATACCCTACACATGCTGTTCTACGACTCGCATGGCTCAAACAACTCCTATAGTAGTGGCTCATGGGATGGAGGAAACAAGCTTGGTGGGGTTTAAAAGTAAAGGCCATGCATACTTGGGATTCAATTTAATGCAATCGCGACTCGATGATGCAGGAATAAGATAGAGGCAATAGGTACTGTATGTATGCAAGCATGTGGTAGTGCTTGCCTGGTATCTCAGTTGAAGCGAGGGACGGATCTGGGTAAAGCTCCTGGTTCCAAGCCGGACACTGAGTGCTTCTATTGCAAGGACAGGGGTCACTGGAAGCGCAACTGTCCGAAGTACTTAGCGGACAAGAAGGCTGGCACCATCAAAGGTATATTTGATATACATGTTATTGATGTTTTCCTTACTAGCCCTCGTTGTAGTGCCTGGGTATTTGATACCGGTTCAGTTGCTAATATTTGTAACTCAAAACAGGAGCTATGGAATAGACGGCGGCTTGCGAGGGATGAGGTGACGATGCGCGTTGGCAACGGATCAAGAGTTGATGTGATGGCCGTCGGCACGCTCTCCTTAGTTTTACCTTCGGGATTAGTTTTAAACCTTAATAAATGTTCTTATGTGCCTGCGTTGAGCATGAACATCATTTCCAGATCGTGTTTATTGCAAGACGGTTATTCATTTAAATCGGAGAATAATGGTTGTTCTATTTATATGAGTAACATCTTTTATGGTCATGCACCTCTTGTGAATGGTTTATTTCTTCTAAATCTCGAAAGGGATGAAACACACATCCATAACATTGAGGCTAAGAGATGCAAAGTAGATAGTGATAATACTACTTATTTGTGGCACTGTCGTCTAGGTCATATTGGAGTAAAGCGCATGAAGAAACTCCATTCTGATGGACTTTTGGAGTCTCTTGATTTTGAATCATTTGACACATGCGAACCATGCCTCATGGGCAAGATGATCAAAACCCCGTTCTCCGGTATGATGGAGCGAGCAACGGACTTGTTGGAAATCATACATACCGATGTATGCGGACCGATGAGTGTTTCGACGCGCGGTGGATATCGCTATTTCCTCACTTTTACCGATGACTTAAGTAGATATGGGTATATCTATTTAATGAAACATAAATCTGAAACGTTTGAAAAGTTCAAAGAATTTCAGAATGAAGTGGAGATCCATCGTAACAGAAAGATTAAGTTTCTACGATCCGATCGTGGGGGCGAATATTTGAGTTATGATTTTCTCACGCATCTTAAAGCAAGCGGAATTGTTTCGCAACTCACGCCACCCGGAACACCACAGCGCAATGGTGTGTCTGAACGCCGGAATCGAACCCTATTAGATATGGTCCGATCGATGATGTCTCTTACTGATTTGCCGTTATCATTTTGGGGTTATGCATTAGAAACCGCTGCATTCACTTTAAATAGGGCTCCATCTAAATCCGTTGAGACGACACCGTATGAACTGTGGTTTGGTGCTAAACCTAAGTTGTCGTTTCTTAAAGTTTGGGGATGCGAAGCTTACGTCAAGAAGTTGATGCCGGACAAGCTCGAACCCAAAGCGGAGAAATGCGTCTTCATAGGATACCCTAAGGAAACTATTGGGTATACCTTCTATCACAGAACCGAAGGCAAAGTGTTTGTCGCAAAGAACGGTTCCTTTCTTGAGAAGGAGTTTCTCTCGAAAGAAGTGAGTGGGAGGAAAGTAGAGCTAGGCGAGGTTATTGAACCTTCTCTTGAATTGGAGAGTAGCGCAGCACCTGAAATTGTTCCAGTGCCGCCTGCACCAACAATAGAGGAAGCTAATGACAAGGATCATGAAGCTTCGGACGATGCTGCTACTGAACATCGCAGGTCGACAAGGTCGCGTGCCCCTCCTGAGTGGTACGGCAACCCTGTCTTGACTGTGTTGTTGGTAGAAGACAGTGAACCTACGAACTATGAGGAAGCGATGATGAGCCCAGACTCTGAGAAATGGCTGGAAGCCATGAAATCCGAATTGGGATCCATGAGCGAAAACCAAGTATGGACTTTGGTGGATCCTCCTAGCGACCGAAAGGCCGTTGAGTGCAAATTGATATTCAAGAAGAAAACGGACGCGGATGGTAATGTTACCGTCTATAAAGCACGGCTTGTCGCAAAAGGTTTTCGACAAGTTCAAGGTGTTGACTACGATGAGACTTTCTCTCCCGTAGCGATGTTTAAGTCCATTCGGATTTTATTAGCAATTGCTGCGTTTCATGATTATGAAATATGGCAGATGGATGTCAAGACTGCTTTCCTCAATGGCAACATTGATGAAGAGTTGTATATGATGCAACCCGAGGGTTTTGTCGATCCTAAGGATGCTAGTAAAGTATGCAAACTTCAGTGTTCCATTTATGGACTGAAGCAAGCATCTCGGAGTTGGAACCTTCGTTTTGATCAAGTGATCAAGAGCTTTGGATTTGTTCCAAATTGCTATGAAGCTTGCATCTACAAGAAAGTGAGTGGGAGCTCGGTGACGTTTCTGGTACTGTATGTGGATGACATATTGATTATCGGAAATGACATCAACATGCTTAACGATGTGAAGAGTTATTTGAACAAGTGTTTTTCAATGAAAGACCTAGGTGAAGCTGCTTATATATTGGGCATCAAGATCTATAGAGATAGACAAAGACGCCTGATAGCTTTAAGCCAGAGTACATACCTAGACAAAGTTCTGAAAAGGTTCAGAATGGATAAGGCAAAGAAAGGTTCAGTGCCTATGTTGTCAGGTAAGATATTGAGCAAGGCTCAGTGTCCAGCTACGGTAAATGATAGGGAAGCTATGAGCAAAGTGCCTTATGCCTCGGCCATAGGTTCCATCATGTATGCCATGCTGTGTACTAGACCGGATGTGTCCAATGCTCTTAGTTTGACGAGCAGATATCAAAGTGATCCAGGAGTGGAACACTGGACAGCCGTGAAGAACATCCTAAAGTACCTAAATAGAACTAAAGAAATGTTCTTAGTCTATGGGGGTGATGAACAGCTTGTCGTAAAAGGTTACGTCGATGCTAGTTTCGACACCGACAAGGATGATTCTAAATCTCAGACAGGATACGTTTATATTTTGAATGGAGGAGCTGTAAGCTGGAGAAGCTGCAAGCAAAGCGTGATCGCGGGATCTACAGTAGAAGCGGAATACATGGCTGCTGCAGAAGCGTCAAGTGAAGGAGTTTGGATCAGAAACTTCATCACTGAGCTTGGCGTGGTTCCAAGTGCATTGGACCCACTGGAGATATTGTGTGACAACACTGGCGCCATAGCACTCGCTAAGGAACCAAGATATCATCCAAAGACCAAGCATATCAACCGCAAGTTTCATATAATCCGAGATTATATAGCAGATGGAGATCTGAAGATTAGCAAAGTACATACGGATCTGAATGTCGCAGATCCATTGACTAAACCTCTTCCACGTGTAAAACATGATCAACACCTCAGTGCCATGGGTGTGAGATTGTTGCCAAATGTAAACTAGATTATTGACTCTAGTGCAAGTGGGAGACTGTTGGAATTATGCCCTAGAGGCAATAATAAAGATGTTATTATTATAATTCTTGTTCATGATAAAGTTTATATTCCATGCTAGAATTGTATTAAGCGGAAACTTTAATACTTGTGTGGTTTGTGAACAACACCGTGTCCCTAGTACGCCTCTATGGACTAGCTCATTGATCAATGATGGTTAAGGTTTCCTAACCATAGACATGAGTTGTCAATTGATAATGAGATCATATCATTGGGAGAATGATATGGTGGATAGACCCAAACAAAGCAGAGCAATTAGATCGTGTCATCGTGTTCGTCTTTGCGAAGCTTTTCCTATGTCAAATATTGTATTCCTTAGACCATGAGATAATGCAACTCCCTGGTATCGGAAGAAAGCTTTGAGGTCATCAAACGTCATCCTATGAGAGGGTGATCATAAAGGTGTCTCTCAGGTGATCGGAAAGTATCTGTTGGGTTGTATGTATCGAGATGGAATTTGTCCCTCCCAAGTCGGAGAGATATACTTCGGGCCCACTCGGTAATCGATATCAACACCGCTTGCAAGCATGTGGTTAAGGAGTTAATCACAAAGTGATATCGGATTACGGAACGAGTAAAGTACTTGCTGTGAACGAGATTGAACTAGGTATGACGGTACCGACGATCGAATCTCGGGCAAGTAAAATATCGCGAGACGAAGGGAATATATATATGGGATTGATTGAATCCTGGCATCGTGGTTCATCCGATATGATCATCGATGAATGTGTGGGAGTCAATATGGGTGCCCAGACCCCGCTGTTGATTATTGACAGAAGATCATGTCTGCATATTCTCGAACCCGCAGGGTCACACACTTAACGTGTCTCGACGCTAGGATAGATTGGATAATTGGTTTATGAATTTTTGTTCGGAGTCTCGGATGGGATCCGGGATATCACGAGAGGTTCCGGAATGGTCCGGAGAATAAGATTCATATAAGGCAGTGCAGTTTTTGGAGTTCGGAATTGTTCCGGGTTAATCGGTATTGTACCGGAAGCTTCTAGAACCTTCCGGAAGGGGACCAACGTGGCCCCACCTTCCGGGAGGGGGCATGGGCCTATGAGGGAGTGTCCTGGCCGCATTGGGCCAGGGGCACAAGGCCCCATAGGGCCCAGCCGATTCTAGAGAGATTTGACTCGTTTAAATCTCGGGATATAATTTCTAGATAAGGGAGAGTTTAAATCGTTTAAACTAGAGATAGGATTTCTAGATAAGGGAGAGTTTAAATTGTTTAAACTAGAGATAGGCTTGGAGGAGGGGCAAGGGCTGGCCGCCCCCCTCTATATATAGAGGGGTGGTGCGCCCCCTCCCCCCCACACACACCTTCCTCCAAGCCCTAGCAGCCTTGCTACCTTCCTCTCTCCCTCCCGACTGTTTGTAGGCGAAGCCCTGCAGCAGAAATTCTCCACCATATACACCACGCCGTCGTGCTGTAGATCCAATCTATCTCTCCACCATACTCGCTGGTCCGAGGAAGGAGGAGACGTCGAGGTGCTGCACGTGTGCATCTCACGGAGGCACCGCCACTTGTGGTGCTAGATCGGATCGGATCGCGAGGAGGAGAAGCGAGTACGACTACATCACCCACATTCCGACGAATGTTCCGCTGTGCGAATCTTCAAGGGTATGAAGATCTAATCCAATCTCTCTCGTTGTTTGCATCTCCTAGATTAGATCTTGGCTTTCCCTCTGTTCGCTCCGTAGAAAATTTTGATTTACTATGCCGCGAAACCCTTCACTTTGTTGGTCTTTAATTTCTATTTTGCTCAATTTGTACCACAAGTCAAAGTTTGGTCAAATGTGGTATAAACATGGAAAATTTGAACTAGAGCTACACAATTGAAACCTCAAATATTTTGGGAAAAATAATTTTTAGGCCCACAAGATGTGGTTTAACCATGGATCTATTGGTAGATCAGCTAGGTTCATCCATATGGCTACTCGGTGTTCGACGCAAATTTTGACCAGACTTTGACCTGACAGTATAAAATCAAAGAAAATCAAAAAATAGTGAAACCTTGTCCATTGGTCTTAGATTGTACTCTAGTTAGAATGAAAAATAATAAACCTTGAGTTTGTGGAAGCAAAGATGAGTTTGCTCTCTCACTCTTGGTTCCAAGTGTGAGTCTCATGGGTGTGTACCCAAATTTCATAGGATATGACCAGCTCCAAGTCATACTTTCTCAGAATTGACTCAAACTTGGCACGGAGGTATGTCTTGGCATGGCATACATTTCATCTTTTGGTGTCTGTCACCAAGTATGCTTTTAAATACCATTTTCAATTTTAAAATTTCAAATTCAGCTATATTTTGTGAAGGAAGTACAAAATTTATAGTTGAAACCTTTGTTTCACCAACATGGTTAGGTAGATGGGGACATTTGGTGGGAACATAACCACTTTGTTGGTCTTTAATTTCTATTTTGCTCAATTTGTACCACAAGTCAAAGTTTGGTCAAATATGGTATAAACATGGAAAATTTGAACTAGAGCTACACAATTGAAACCTCAAATATTTTGTGAAAAATAATTTTTAGGCCCACAAGATGTGGTTTAACCATGGATCTATTGGTAGATCAGCTAGGTTCATCCATATGGCTACTCGGTGTTCGACGCAAATTTTGACCAGACTTTGACCTGGCAGTATAAAATCACAGAAAATCAAAAAATAGTGAAACCTTGTACATTGGTCTTAGATTGTACCCTAGTTAGAATGAAAAATAATAAACCTTGAGTTTGTGGAAGCAAAGATGAGTTTGCTCTCTCACTCTTGGTTCCAAGTGTGAGTCTCATGGGTGTGTACCCAAATTTCATAGGACATGACCAGCTCCATGTCATACTTTGTCAGAATTGACTCAAACTTGGCAGGGAGGTGTGTCTTGGCATGGCATACATTTCATCTTTTGGTGTCTGTCACCAAGTATGCTTTTAAATACCATTTTCCATTTTAAAATTTCAAATTCAGCTATATTTTGTGAAGGAAGTACAAAATTTATAGTTGAAACCTTTGTTTCACCAACATGGTTAGGTAGATGGGGACATTTGATGGGAACATAACCACTTTGTTGGTCTTTAATTTCTATTTTACTCAATTTGTACCATAAGTCAAAGTTTGGTCAAATATGGTATAAACATGGAAAATTTGAACTAGAGCTACACAATTGAAACCTCAAATATTTTGGGAAAAATCATTTTAGGCCCACAAGATGTGGTTTAACCATGGATCTATTGGTAGATCAGCTAGGTTTATCCATATGGCTACTCGGTGTTCGACACAAATTTTGACCAGACTTTAACCTAGCAGTATAAAATCACAGAAAATCAAAAAATAGTGAAACCTTGTCCATTGGTCTTAGATTGTACCCTAGTTTGAAGGAAAAATAATAAACCTTGAGTTTGTGGAAGAAAAGATGAGTTTGCTCTCTCACTCTTGGTTCCAAGTGTGAGTCTCATGGGTGTGTACCCAAATTTCATAGGACATGACCAGCTCCATGTCATACTTTCTCAGAATTGACTCAAATTTGGCAGTGAGGTGTGTCTTGGCATGGCATACATTTCATCTTTTGGTGTCTGTCACCAAGTATGCTTTTAAATACAATTTTCCATTTTAAAATTTCAAATTCAGCTATATTTTGTGAAGGAAGTCCTTTGTTTCACCAACATGGTTAGGTAGATGGGGACATTTGGTGGGAACATAACCACTTTGTTGGTCTTTAATTTCTATTTTGCTCAATTTGTACCACAAGTCAATGTTTGGTCAAATATGGTATAAACATGGAAAATTTGAACTAGAGCTACACAATTGAAACCTCAAATATTTTGGGAAAAATCATTTTTAGGCCCACAAGATGTGGTTTAACCATGGTTTTGAAAAAAAAAGAATAAAGGATTATTTGAAAAAAATTATATGGGTTTGAATCATATTAAATTTAATTTGAAAAAAGAGAAAATACCTAATCATAAATAAATATTAAATAACAAGAAAATTATAATTGAGTGGATTAAATAACACAGTAAAAAATAAGATGAAACCTACTTAAAAGGTTTCATAAAGGTTTGAAATCAATTTGAGTTTTGAAATCATTTGATTTGAATTGAAACAGTTATTAGAAATGGAAAAAGGAAAAAGAAATAAGAAGAAAAAATAAATAAACGCACCTGAGAACCAGGCCCAGCGAGACAACCTAACCACTGGCCCAACTCCCGTTCCCGTCGCATCGCCGCATCCTGGTGGGCCGGGAGTAAAATCGGCCCGTGTACGCGTGCTGCACGCGGTGCCGACGAGGGTTGGAGTTTTAGTCCCACCTCGCTAGTTGGAGGCGAGGACGACCAGCTTATATACCCCGTTCAATGCTCACCCTCGAGCTCCTCTCAAAAAACAAATCTGATTCACTCTGCTATCGGGCTGACCTCTCGGGCCGCTAGGCAGTACTAATCTGGCCTAGTTCGTCTGTAATGGGCTTGAGCTAGGCCCGTGTATGGAACCCAACCTGAGTGTCAGATTTTTTTACTTGATTTTTTTGCCAATATTCTACATTTGCGAATATATCATTTTTTAATGTTATCCTGGAGTTCGAATTTTACGCAATAAAAAAGAGTTAATTGAGCCAATTAATGTACTACATACCTCGGCCTAAACTGGGCATTTAGGGTCGTTTCCACATATTTTTTTAGTCAAACGCGCAGCGACGTGGTGGTTCAGATTGACACGACCGCGTCGTGGCTACTTCGTCGCCCTACCGCCGCCTTTTCTGTCCCAGTTTACAACCGCCTTTCGAGTTGACTCCTTCGAGGTGCGACCGTCTCAACCTTGCGGCGACTCGGCGGAGTGCGCCATTCGTATAACGGCGGCGCGCGGGAGTAGTACTGCGGCGGCCCATCAGGTATGATCGCATGGGTCTATGATCGCATGCACCGTATCTCTGTGTACCTAGATCTATGATCACGTAGATATATGATCGCATGCCATCGCCGTGTGCAGAGAGGGGTTGGCGGGGCCAGGTGGGATGTTTTGAGGTGTGGCGCCGGAGGTAACACGGTAGGGTGCAACGATGGTGCGGATTACAAGGAGAGAGGCGGGCAGTTCGTTTCCGAACAGGCCATCGCCGTGTGCAGGCAGTGGCGGAGCGTGACCAAGAGTAAAGAGGGATCACCGTGTGCATTGTAGCGGGGATGTGAGGAGGGATCGTAGTATGATCCCTATGTTGGAGATATGCCCTAGAGGCAATAATAAATGTAGTTATTATTATATCTTTGTGTTTATGATAAATGTTTACATTCATGCTATAATAGTATTAACAAGGAAACATTGATACTTGTGTGATTTGTAAACTTAATTTGAAGTCCCTAGTATAGCCTCTATACTTCACTAGCTTGTTGGTTGATTAATGATTGTGGTTTCCCTATCATGAACATTGAGATGTTATCAACAACAAGATCATATCGTTAGGAGAATGATATGGTGGACATACTCCTATAGATAAGCGTAGCATAAAGATCAAGTCATTTCAATAGTTCAATTGCTATATGCTTTCTGATACATAGTAACCTAATTCCTTCGACCATGAGATCATGCATATCACTTTTACCGGATGGATGCTTTGATGACATCAAACACCACACCGTAACTGGGTGGTTATAAATGTGGCATTGAGTGTTCGGAAAGTATTGGTTGAGACACATGGATCAAGAATGTGATTTGTCCATCCACATGACGGATAGATATACTCTGGGCCCTCTCGGTGGAATGTCATCCAATTAGCTTGCAAGCATGTGACTTGGTCACAAGGTATCACATATCACGGGAACTAGAAAAGAGTACTTATCAGTAACGAGGTTGAACTAGGTATACAGAGATACCGACGATCATAACCTTGGATAAGTAACATATCGTGAGACAAAGGGAAATTGGTATCGTATGTAAGTGGTTCATTCGATCGCAAAGTAATCGTAGAAATATGTGGGAGCCATATGAATTTCCAGATTCCTCTATTGGTTATTGTTCGGAGAAGTGTCTCGATCATGTCCGCATAATTCACGAACCGTAGGGAGACACACTTAAGGATTCGACGTTGTTTGAGTAGTTATGGTATTATGAGAAAGAGACCGAATGTTGTTCGGAGTCTCGTATGGGATCCGGGATATCACGAGGTGATCCGGAATGGTCCGGAGAATAAGATTCATATAAGGAAAGTCCCGTTTCGGAGTTGCGGAATGATTCCGGTGTTTTCATCGGGAATGTTCTAGAAGGTTCCGGAATGTCCGGCACTCTGGGGGGGAAGGGTACATGAATGTGTTATATCAAAGTTGGTATGATTGCATCATGTACTAAGTGTCATCGCTGTCCGAAATAAAGGGTTAATTCAAATCCTAGTTTGAAAAGTCAAACGGCTAGTTTGAAAAGTCAAACTGCCAGTTTTCGGAAAGAGGAGAAGGAGGATTGGTGGAGGCCGAATTGGGGGAGGGTTCCTCCCTTGGCCGGCGCACCACCAAGCCAACTTAGGGAGGGACTCCCCTCCCCTGGCCACCGGCCCCTCCCATCTATATAAGGAGGGGCAGGGCTCCCCTCCTAGAACACACAAGTTCCTATCTTCTACCTCCGGTTTAGAGCCGTTTGGGTTTAGAGCTTCTAATTGCTTTAGCCTTCAGTTTAGAGCCTTCTAATTGGTTTAGAGCCTTCTAATTGGTGTGTCTAATTACTAGACCACTAATAGCCTCTCTCATACTCCACCATACTCGCACCGGCTTAAGGCGAAGCCCTGCGGGATTTGCCCTCTACTTCCGGTACCACGCCGTTGTGCTGCCGGAATCGCGAGGAGAGTGCTACAACCTCCGCTGCCTGCTGGAACAAGGGAGAGGAAGGTCTTCGTCGAGTACCGAACGTGTGACCGACTGCGGGAGCGCTGCCGGAACGCAGCGCCCGAAGGATCGTCTACACGATCTTGAGATCGGAAAGAGTACGACTACATCACCCACGAGAATCCGCTCTCGTTAAACGCTTTGGAATCTTCGAGGGTAAGTTATTCCATCGACTTGTTGCTACAATCTAGTAGATAGATCTTGGCTTGTTTGTTTGTATGCGATAGAATTTTTTTGTTTTCCATGCTACGAACCCCAACAGTGGTATCAGAGCCGTGTCTATATGTAGATCTGTTGCACGAGTAGAACACAATGGTCATTGTGGGCGTTGATGCTTTTATTGTCGATTGCTTCTTGTGTACTTTGCATCTTGCGGTATGTTGGGATGAAGCGGCCCGGGCTAACCTTACATGACATCGTTCATGAGACTTGCTCCACGCTTGACATGCAACTTGTATTGCATAAGTGGCTTTGCGGGTGCCTGTTTCTCCTAGCATAGTTAAGATCCAATTTACAACGGGTGATTAACAATACTAGTATCAATGTTGTGGTTCTTGTTCATAAGTTAGAACGACACTTATTGAAAGCCCCAAACCACGTAAAATATGCAAAGAAAGTAGAGGCGTCTAACTTTGTTTTGCAGGGGTGTGCAGTGATGTGATATGGCCATGATTGTGATTATATTTGATGTATGCAATGTTCCTTATTGTAAGTCGGCAACCGGCAGGAGCCATATGGTTGTCTTTAATTTATGTTAAGACCCGCGTGTCTATTCAAAGTAGTTGTAATAGTTGAAGCCGGTGGACGACAACCATGGAGAGGCGTCATTGACCTTGATGCAATGCCGGTGATGATGGAGATCATGTTCGTGCTTGAAGATAGAGATAGGAAGCACAAAGAAGAAAGGCCATATCATATCACATATATATTGAATTGCATGTGATGTTAATCCTTTATGCATCTTGTATTGCTTAGTAGACGACGGTAGAATTATAAGATGATCCCTCATGCACATGAATTTCAAGTCATAAAGTGTTCACCCTTAGTCAACACCGTTGCTAAAGCTTGTTGTTTCGAAGCACCACGTGATGATCGGGTGTGTTAGATTCCGCAAGTGTATACAACATGAGCAAGCCAGATTTGCTCATGCGGAAACTAAGGTTTGATCTTGACGAGCCTAGCATGTACAGACATGGTCTCGGAACACGGATCACCGAAAGGTAAAGCATGAATCATATAGTAGATATGATGAACATGACGATTGTTCGCCATTGAAACTATATCAACTCTCGTGATGATCGGTGTTGATGTAGTGGATTTGGTTCGTGTGATCACTAAAACAATGTGAGGGATATTGTTTTGAGTGGGAGTTCACCTAGTTTAATTACATTAATTAATTTGAACTCATTTTGTCATAAACTTAGTCTAAACTATTGCAAATATGTTGTAGATCAATGGCAGCCCCTACCATCAATTTTAATGCGTTCCTAGAGAAAGAAAAGTTGAAAAACAATGGAAGCAACTTCGCGGATTGGTTCCGCAATTTTAGGATTGTCCTCACAGCTGGTAATTTGACCTATGTGCTGGATGCACCGCTGGGTGACCCACCTGCAGCTGATGCTCCCGATGAAGTAAAGAATGTTTACCTCGCTCGGAAGAATCAGTACTCCATAGTTCAGTGTGCTATCTTGTATGGTTTGGAATCGGAGCTTCAGAAAAGGTTTGAGGATTCAGACCCATATGATATTGTCGAGGATCTCAAATTGATTTTTGAGACTCATGCGGCAATTGAAAGCTATGAGGCTTCTGAAAAGTTCTTTAACTGCAAGATGGAAGAGGGCAGCTCCGTCAGTGAGCATGTGCTTAAGATGTCTGGGCACGCAAACAAACTTCAAAGCTTGGGTATAGTGATTCCTAATGCTTTGGGGATTTACCGTGTCCTCCAATCACTACCACCAAGTTACAAGAACTTTGTGATGAACTACAACATGCAGAACATGAACAAGACGTTGCCAGAACTCTTTGCCATGTTGAAATCTGCAGAAGTGGAGATCAAGAAAGAGCACCAAGTGTTGTTGGTCAATAAGACCACCAAATTCAAGAAAGGCAAGTCTAAGCAAAAGGGACACTTCAAGAAGGGTGGTAAGAAAGTTACCACGCCGACGAAGAAGACCAAGGCTGGACCTAAGCCTGATACTGAGTGTTTTTACTGCACGGGAGAAGGTCACTGGAAGCGGAATTGCCCAAAGTACTTGGTGGATTTGAAGAACGGCAACATCAAGAAGAAAGGTATATCTGATATACATGTTATTGATGTGTATCTCACTAGTACTCGTAGTAGTGCCTGGGTATTTGATACTGGTTCGGTTGCTCATATTTGTAACTCGAAACAGGTGCTGCAGAATAAACGGAAGCTAGCGAAGAACGAGGTGACGATGCGCGTGGGAAACGGATCAAAGGTTGATGTGATCGCGGTCGGCACGCTACCCCTTCATCTACCATCGGGATTAGTTTTATACTTAAATAATTGTTATTTGGTGACTGCGTTGAGCATGAACATTATATCGGGATCATGTTTATTGCGAGACGGTTACTTGTTTAAGTCCGAGAATAATGGTTGTTCGATTTATATGAGTAATATGTTTTATGCACATACACCTTTGATAGATGGTCTATTCTTATTGAATCTTGATAGTGGAAATACACATATCAACAACATTGAGGCTAAACGTTTGAAATCAAGCGATAATTCGACCTATATGTGGCACTGTCGTCTTGGTCACATTGGAGTGAAACTCGTATGAAGAAACTCCATTCCGATGGACTTCTTGAATCACTTGATTTTGAATCACTTGAAAGATGCGAAGCATGTCTGATGGGAAAAATGACTAAGACTCCATTTTCTGGTATGATGGAGCGAGCTACGGACTTATTGGAAATCATACATACCGATGTGTGTGGGCCAATGAGTGTAGCATCACGCGGTGGTTATCGTTATGTTTTTACCTTCACGGATGACTTGAGTAGATATGGGTATATCTATTTCATGAAACATAAGTCCGAAACTTTCGAGAAGTTTAAGGAGTTTCAAAGTGAGGTAGAGAATCAACGTAACAAGAAGATTAAATTTCTACTTCTGATCGTGGAGGTGAATATCTAAGTTACGAGTTTGGCGAGCATTTGAAGAAATGCGGAATACTTTCACAATTGACACCGCCGGGAACACCACAGCGTAATGGTGTGTCCGAACGTCGTAATCGAACTCTCTTAGATATGGTTCGTTCTATGATGTCACTTACGGATTTACCGCTATCATTTTGGGGTTATGCATTAGAAACAGCCGCATTCACTTTAAATAGGGCACCATCTAAATCCGTTGAAACGACACCGTATGAATTATGGTTTGGGAAGAAACCTAAATTGTCGTTCCTTAAAGTTTGGGGATGCGAAGCCTATGTAAAGAAGTTACAGCCGAACAAGCTTGAACCCAAAGCGGAAAAATGCGTCTTCATAGGATACCCGAAGGAAACTATTGGGTATACCTTCTATCATAGATCCGAAGGCAAAATCTTCGTTGCCAAGAATGGATCCTTTCTAGAGAAGGAATTTCTCTCGAAAGAAGTGACTGGAAGGAAAGTAGAACTCGACGAGGTTGTCGAACCTTCTCTCGAAATTGCGAGTAGCGTAGCACCGGAAGAAGTTCCTGTGGTGCCTGCACCAATAAGAGAGGAAGCTAATGATGGTGATCATGAAACTTCGGTTGAAGTTGCTACAGAGCCTCGGAGGTCAACGAGAACTCGTACCACTCCAGATTGGTATGATTCCGTTATGAATGTCATGTTGGTGGACAACACCGATGACCCCGAGACATATGAGGAAGCGATGATGAGCCCAGATTCCAATAAATGGCAAGAAGCCATGAAATCCGAGATTGGATCCATGTACGAAAACCAAGTATGGACTTTGGTGGACTTACCGGATGGCCGGAAGGCTGTCGAGAACAAATGGATTTTCAAGAAGAAAACAGATGCTGATGGTAATGTTACTGTCTATAAAGCTCGACTTGTCGCAAAAGGGTTTCGACAAATTCAAGGAGTTGACTACGATGAGACTTTCTCACCGGTAGCGAAGCTAAAGTCTGTGAGGATTATGTTAGCAATCGCTGCATATTATGATTATGAGATATGGCAGATGGATGTCAAAACAGCATTCCTCAATGGAGACATTGATGAAGAGTTGTATATGATACAACCCAAAGGTTTTGTCGATCCTAAAGATGCTAACAAGGTATGCAAACTTCAACGGTCCATCTATGGATTGAAGCAAGCATCCCGAAGTTGGAATCAACGTTTTGATAAGGTAATCAAAAGTTTTGGTTTTATACAAACTTATGGAGAAGCTTGTATTTACAAGAAAGTGAATGGGAGCTCTGTAGCATTCTTAATACTATATGTGGATGACATATTGTTGATTGGGAATGATGTAGACCTTCTTAATAGTGTCAAGGAATATTTGAATAATAGTTTTTCAATGAAGGATCTTGGCGAAGTAGCTTACATATTAGGCATAAAGATTTATAGAGATAGATCGAAACGCCAAATATCATTGTCACAGAGTACATATTTGGACAAAGTTCTAAAGAGGTTTGGAATGGAAGAAAGCAAGAAAGGGTTCTTGCCCATGTTGCCCAATACGACCTTGAGTAAAACTCAAAGTCCGACATCGGCAGAAGATAGAGAAAGGATGAGTAAGACTCCCTATGCCTCAGCCATAGGATCTCTAATGTATGCCATGCTATGTACTAGACCCGACATTGCATATGCTGTTAGTTTAACTAGCAGATATCAAAGTGATCCAGGAGTGGATCATTGGACAGCGGTCAAAAACATCCTTAAGTACTTGAGAAGAACTAAGGATATGGTTCTTTCTTATGGAGGTGATGAACAGCTCGTTGTTAATGGTTACACCGATGCTAGTTGGAACACAAATCCGGATGATTCTAAATCACAATCCGGATACGTATTTATTTTGAATGGTGCAGCAGTTAGCTGGAGGAGTGCAAAGCAAAGCGTTGTGGCGAGATCTTCAACTGAATCAGAATACATGGCTGCTTCGGAGGCTTCACAAGAAGCGATATGGATGAAAGAGTTCATTACAGAGCTGGGTGTGGTTCCTAGTGCGCTGGACCCAATGTCTATCTACTGTGATAACATGGGCGCCATAGCCAATGCGCAAGAACCAAGGTCACACAAGAAGCTGAAGCATATCAAGCTACGTTTTCACGCTATTCGAGAACATATCCAGGATGGGGATATAAAGATTTGCAAAGTACACACATATCTGAATGTGGCGGATCCGTTGACTAAACCTCTCCCGAGGGCAAAACATGACCAACACCAAACTGCCATGGGTGTTCGGTATATTACCATGTAATCTAGATTAGATGACTCTAGTGCAAGTGGGAGACTGTTGGAGATATGCCCTAGAGGCAATAATAAATTTAGTTATTATTATATCTTTGTGTTTATGATAAATGTTTACATTCATGCTATAATTGTATTAACAAGGAAACATTGATACTTGTGTGATTTGTAAACTTAATTTGAAGTCCCTAGTATAGCCTCTATACTTCACTAGCTTGTTGGTTGATTAATGATTGTGGTTTCCCTATCATGAACATTGAGATGTTATCAACAACAAGATCATATCGTTAGGAGAATGATATGGTGGACATACTCCTATAGATAAGCGTAGCATAAAGATCAAGTCATTTCAATAGTTCAATTGCTATATGCTTTCTGATACATAGTAACCTAATTCCTTCGACCATGAGATCATGCATATCACTTTTACCGGATGGATGCTTTGATGACATCAAACACCACACCGTAACTGGGTGGTTATAAAGGTGGCATTGAGTGTTCGGAAAGTATTGGTTGAGACACATGGATCAAGAATGGGATTTGTCCATCCAAATGACGGATAGATATACTCTGGGCCCTCTCGGTGGAATGCCATCCAATTAGCTTGCAAGCATGTGACTTGGTCACAAGGGATCACATATCACGGGAACGAGAAAAGAGTACTTATCAGTAACGAGGTTGAACTAGGTATACAGAGATACCGACGATCATAACCTCGGATAAGTAACATATCGTGAGACAAAGGGAAATTGGTATCGTATGTAAGTGGTTCATTCGATCGCAAAGTAATCGTAGAAATATGTGGGAGCCATATGAATTTCCAGATTCCTCTATTGGTTATTGTTCGGAGAAGTGTCTCGATCATGTCCGCATAATTCACGAACCGTAGGGAGACACACTTAAGGATTCGACGTTGTTTGAGTAGTTATGGTATTATGAGAAAGAGACCGAATGTTGTTCGGAGTCTCGGATGGGATCCGGGATATCACGAGGTGATCCGGAATGGTCCGGAGAATAAGATTCATATAAGGAAAGTCCCGTTTCGGAGTTGCGGAATGATTCCGGTGTTTTCATCGGGAATGTTCTAGAAGGTTCCGGAATGTCCGGCACTCCGGGGGGGAAGGGTACATGAATGTGTTATATCAAAGTTGGTATGATTGCATCATGTACTAAGTGTCATCGCTGTCCGAAATAAAGGGTTAATTCAAATCCTAGTTTGAAAAGTCAAACGGCTAGTTTGAAAAGTCAAACTGCCAGTTTTCGGAAAGAGGAGAAGGAGGATTGGTGGAGGCCGAATTGGGGGAGGGTTCCTCCCTTGGCCGGCGCACCACCAAGCCGACTTGGGGAGGGACTCCCCTCCCCTGGCCGCCGGCCCCTCCCATCTATATAAGGAGGGGCAGGGCTCCCCTCCTAGAACACACAAGTTCCTATCTTCTACCTCCGGTTTAGAGCCGTTTGGGTTTAGAGCTTCTAATTGCTTTAGCCTTCGGTTTAGAGCCTTCTAATTGGTTTAGAGCCTTCTAATTGGTGTGTCTAATTACTAGACCACTAATAGCCTCTCTCATACTCCACCATACTCGCACCGGCTTAAGGCGAAGCCCTGCGGGATTTCCCCTCTACTTCCGGTACCACGTCGTTGTGCTGCCGGAATCGCGAGGAGAGTGCTACAACCTCCGCTGCCTGCTGGAACAAGGGAGAGAAAGGTCTTCGTCGAGTACCGAACGTGTGACCGACTGCGGGAGCGCTGCCGGAACGCAGCGCCGGAAGGATCGTCTACACGATCTTGAGATCGGAAAGAGTACGACTACATCACCCACGAGAATCCGCTCTCGTTAAACGCTTTGGAATCTTCGAGGGTAAGTTATTCCATCGACTTGTTGCTACAATCTAGTAGATAGATCTTGGCTTGTTTGTTTGTATGCGATAGAAAAATTTTGTTTTCCATGCTACGAACCCCAACACCCTAGTGCTAGATTGGAAATTAATAGAAAGCGTCGGTGTATAATAAGTGCGTTTGCAACTAATATTTTTCAATTGTAAATGGTGTCAGAAGAGTAATTTTGTAGTTACAAGTGGATTTCTAGTTGTAATTGAGTATTTTATATATGTGAGTGGATCACATCTTTGAAGTTTTTAGCATGATTTATAAGCAAGAGTATTAGTAGAAACTTGAGTAGTACTAGACACATTATCTCTGCCACATGAATTAGTATAGGGAGGGCTGGGTGCTGCCGGGTGCATGTGGTTCTACACATGCATGGCCTAGGAACAGATCAGGTGTATGCGTTCTATCTCTCTACATGCATGGAAGAAGACAAATCACGTACAGCTGAACCAGCAATGACCACATACATGCGACCCCTCAGCTGACTGTGACTTAGCCTAGTTTTGCACTTTTGGAAGGGGGGGGGCTGTAGCCCGGTTTCATCCCCATGACGCTCCAAACCCTAAACCCTAAGCGAGAGGCGTTAGAGGATCTGTTCAGGAGTAAAATAATATTATATGCATTATATATATGCATTTATTGATATGTAATATATACATTATATATATGCCACTAATTTTCTTTACATAGTATAAACACATGCATGCACTAACTTTACACTTGTTTATTTTTGTCATGGTGATTTTTCTTGCAGCGTGATGGAACTGGATGGTGATATTGCTTGCTCTGTTGAAACATGGTGTAGACTTGTGGGAAATTTTACAAGTCAACAACGTAGCAAATTTATGTAATCAAATATGCGAAGTATGTTGCAAATTCCACCAATTCGGATGCGAGTTGTCTTGCTGTAGTACATGTCCACCATTAATTGGAGTGAGTTCATGGTAGATCATCTCATTTTATACTTCAGGATTGTAACTAAATATAAACAAATTAGGCAGTGGCCTAAGGGAAATTTGTCTTTAATATAGGTATTAAATATTTTCTCTATATTATTTTTAATACGGTAGATCATCTCATTTATGATGCACTAACATTACACTTGGTTCACATGCAGTATGCTTATTGGGAGAAGGTCAAGCATGTAGATGATCCTTGTAGGATAAATCCAAGTTTGTCCTTGAGACCACTCATGCGTAAATGGAATTATGTTGAATTCATTAAAGCTTAAAGATGTGTTGGACCATGAGTGGGTTATTTCCTCTTGTTGTTATAGCTAATAGACAGTTATATTGGAGTTTTGTCACTTCGTGTGCGACATGATTGGTACCTTTTCAGTGCATTAAGAACAATGTTCCTTGTAAAGAAGGGTACAACTTTGGAAGAAGCAAAAAAATCCAAGCATAACATGGACTTCACTATGTCCAAAAGTGGATCAATTGGAAGAGTCATGGATGAATATTTCTTGCGAAATAAGGTAATGAGAACGTACATCATTTATATGTTGAAAAGTGTTTTGTTGATTACATTCTTCAATACGCGCATTGGACGACAGTTGTCATGCACATACCGAAACAAGAATTTCAAGTTCTATACTCTTTGTACTCTTTATCTACAACGAAGAAAATAATTGAAACAATGGTAATTTAATCTATTAACTTTATCATGTACTACCTTAATACTTATGTACATTACACTATTTTTTGCATTTTTTAGAGATATCAAATAGCGTATGACATAAAACAAACTAACATGATTATAAAATCACAATACCCCGACGTATCAAAATGGCCTATAAAACGTTATGAATTGGCTCGGCAAAGATATGGGTGAGTTTAGTTTACTTTTTTTGCCTTGTAAATTTTATGTTATCCATCATGCAAAATAAAATTAGTTCTTGTCCTGTGTCCCAGAAATTCATGTGGTTTATTTGTGTTGGAGTGTATGGAACACTGGGATGGCGATAAAATAATTAGGGAAATTTCGCAGGTTTGCATATTCTTTTAACTATCACTACCCGACCAGCTGTAGCAAAAATATTTGTACTTACCTAGATTTGTCAATGCAGTCCACAGTGAATGATAACGGAAGAGTGAAGGTTGCTCAGGTTGTTCTGTCCCCTTCAAACATCAGCAATGTCAAAACCAAGGTTCTTGAGGCGGCGAAGCACATGAAAGCCCGAGGAACGAATCATGGCTTGTAGGTTGGGTTTTAGTCCCGTAGAAGGTTTCCCACCCTACAGGTTTTTTTGTTCCTATGTTACCATGACATGCTTGTAAAATATACTGAATATTTTGGGTTTATACTCAATATTTTGTGTTTATTACTCCTGGTGTGAACATATTCAATATTTTGTGTTTATTACTCCTGGTGTGAACATATTCAATATTTTGTGTTTATTAGTCCATGTTTCAACAGAGCAAGCAATATCACCATCCAGTGGATCGTGTGCACACTAATGATACATATTTGCATATTGTTCCTACTGTTGATCCCCTTCAGGTTCCAGCTCTTCACATGCCTGCTAGTTTGTCTGAACAAACGGCACCGGAATCGGGAGCCTACAGCCCTCATACTACATCAAATAATGCATCTGAAGAAACAGTCGCTACAAGCCAAAACGCTACAACAACCGAGACAAATTCTGTGGGGTCGTCGTCCTCTGCCTGGTCCCCCTCTGTCTCAGGTGCTTCGGTTCCACCTCCGCGCGTCGACTCCTCGCGTGCCACGTCGCCGGATCCAGGAGCTGCGTGCGACTCGATGTCCCCGGTGCTGACGCCTCCCTCCTCTCCACGCGGGACCAGGGGGAGTCTTCTCCCGCGTCACCTCGGTCCCCCCAGTTCCCGCCCAGCACATGGTCCCCGCACCGTACGTCGCCAGGGCCGCCAGGGTCCACTCCGTCCCCGCTCCGTATGTCGCCACATGCGTCGGCTGACGCAGCAGACGAGGGGGACGCGGACGCAGAGGGGGAATCACGCTACATAAACCGAATCACGCCATGTTTTTTCTGCCGCGACAAATTCTATCTGCCGCGGCACAGAAAAGGCTGTTTTTTCTGTCGCAACAGGGCTGCCAGATTTCTGCCGCGGCACCATTTTGCCCTGTTTTCCTGCCGCGACAACTTTACACATCAAGTTTTCATCATTGTTTTTTTGGAAACTTTAGCAACAACCATTCATACATAGCCATTGTTTTCTTCAAAACGGATTGCAACATCAATCCAGCTTAATTTCATGATAATCAATCAAGATAAACAAATATGATACCCACATGTCGCTATTATGTCCCTAATCAAGCCTTACAGACCGCTATTCAGATAACCAATCAAGATAACCAAACAACGTTCTCATAAACAAGATAAAATTCTCAACTACTAATTATGATCTATTTCACTTCCGGATAATCATGATGATGAGCTCCCTCTCGTCAGCATACTATGTTACTGCTGCTCACGTCGAACTAACATTTCTGCAAGATACCGTCAGTTTACAAACAAAAAAAATCATAAATAACTACATTACAATAATTAATGCCGAAACTAAATATAGTGGTTACCTGTGATGGAGTTTGCATTTCACACTATTTTTGTTGTGTCCAGACGTTTTGAAAACGCTACACAACTTTAACCGCTTTTTCTCATCATATCCGAGTGGTCCACCGTTTTTACTCACAAGATTGCTCTTCCCTTTATTCTTTCTCTTCGGAGCACCTTTTGTGTTGACTTTAGCAGGATCACCTATTGGAGTAGTTGCACTTGCAGAAGGTCCTCTATCAGTATTAATGGAATTTCTTGGAACACGTACTCCTGCATCGTACGCCACTTTTTTTGATATAATTTCCTGGTAAAAAGTCTTTACTTGTTTGTACAACTCAGAATTATTGCAGGCTACATGTAATGCTTCAGACGACATCACATTGATCTCGGAATACCGACTTCGCTCCTCTGCCCCAGCAAATCGCCAGCCAAATAGATCTCTCGTGCGCCTCGAAGGTAACCCACTTCTGACATTTTTTGAGAATCGTGCAAGAACAATATACCTTGGTAGTTCAACCAATTTCAGCTCCGTCAACACAAACAGAATATGCTTGCAAGGAATGCCTCTACGTACCATCCTCCGGCATATGCAATCTATACTTTTTGCTGGATTGTTTGGTGTATAGTCCACAGAAAAATTATGGCGTCGGTTATTTGACCATGCCACAAGATACCTTGCCGAATCTTCTATTCCCACACTTTTTTCTACAGTCGGCATGCCTTCAATCTTACGAAGCTCATCCTGCAAGATATAAAAAATAGCTGGGGTGAATGTGCTGGCCATTGCTAACTCAATTTACTGCCATTTGGTAACAATCACAGGCATAGTCTGTGAAGACGTGCAGTCATCTCGCGCCTCTGTTTCCCGGATACGTACAATGGCATTCTCATAATGCACAATTAAATCCACAAGCGTCATCCCATAATCGAGGTGAAGATGAAGGGACGAGTTGAGACTTTCACTGCGCTGCTTGCTTTTCATCCCTAGCCAAAATCCATCTGCGAGGTAAGCAGCCGCCCACATGTGCTTCTTCTTGTACATTCTACTTAGCCACGGTTTTGTCTTATCTGTGTGCCATTTTCTCACATATGCGTGCCATCCTTCCTCAAACTTGGCCTTCGTGGTGGAGTAATATAATAGAGACCGAAACTCTGGCAATGATTTGGAAGTTAGGTTCTTGCACATGTTCTTTTCAATGTGCCATGTACAAATACGGTGCCACACATCTGGTAATACACTTCGTATCGGTCTCATCATCGCAGCATCCGCATCCAGATTATAGACCGTGGCCTCTTCTAACACATTGCTTTCAAAAATGTTTTCAGGAGCCAAGCATAAGTATCCTCGGTCTCGTTTGATATGATGGCACACCCGAATACGGTAGTATTCCGGTGATTGTTCAGGCCAACAAACGGAACAAAAGGCATACCGTATCGATTCATCTTGTAGGTGTTGTCAAACACCAAAACGTCACCATAATCTTGGTAGTCCTGACGTGACTGAGAATCGCACCAGAAGAGACATTTCAAACGTCCCTTATCGTCAAGATGATGATCATAAAAAAAGTCAGGGTCCTTTTCCTTTCTGCTTTGCATAATGCCGATGGCCGTGGCCGCATCGCCGCTTGAAAGTAGCTTCCTTTTCTCTCGGGCACACATGTTATACAAATCCTTCCTCGTGAATCCAACTTGATTGTATCTACCGTACTTGCTGATGAAAGAACTCATGATCATATGCTTTCTAATCCCACTAGCTGCCATTGCTAATATCTCTGCTCTATGGAAATCTTTGATCTTCCTATGAGACCAAAGAAAAGGCACCTCATCAGGTCTAGCTAAAATATGATTGTGTTTGTCATAAAACTTCTCAAGGCACCAAACACCTTTAGATTTATCTAGCTTCATGACCAGTTGCGCTGTACATCCGCAACGAGACTCTGCTCTTGGCTTATATTTTCTGCCTTCCAAAGGCAAGTATTTGCTACTACGTTTCCCTTCCTTGGAGCATACGAACTGCCTCTTACGTATATCATGCGATGCCTTTTTGTTTTCCTTATACCTGCCCTTTCTTATGCTGAATCAATGGTCTTTAGCATAGTTGTTGTAAAAATAATATGCCGCAGGTTCAGAAACAAAAGTCATATCCATTATTTTCCAATATTTCTCCCGCTCTTCACCTAGATGCCCAGTATCCTTGTCACATTCCCCCTTATATTCTTTCTCTTTAAAAACATTCCCAACCACCTACAAATCCATAACATATAACACATAAGTTATTAGTACAATGGTACAGCTTGGGTATATATATCACATAAAATATGAAACACATACCTCAACATTATCACATGTCTCCATGGCTGAATCACCATAGTAGTCAAAACTTTTATCACTCCCAACTATTAACTGAACAATTCAATACGAAAATAATAGTAAGTTATATTTTCATGCAACTAATTTCATCCACATATATACCTACAATAATGCACATATCTTATTCACGTACTCACTGTCCAATACCTCGGAATCATTCTCCTCATTAGCAACTTCTAACTCAATCTACACAACACAAATGAAAATGAACATAAATTTATTTTGTTGACTTCATTGCAATTACTAGTACACCACATAAAATCAAGGCCACTCACATTTTCGTCTGATGCACCATCAGGATGGACGTGCCCATCTACAAGAGAATCTGATCCATGGTGGTCAGAGGACTCGGAATCTGATCCATGGTGGTGAGAGGACTCGGCCTCGTTGTCCAAGTACTCGTCATCTACTTCCATCATACTTGAACCACTTCTATCCACCATTATCTGCAACCACTAGAAACCATGAGAGTCGGAATTATCTTACGACAACACGGAGGAGTAGGAGGAGGAGCCGTCACCGAACCCTAGCAGTCGACGAAATCTCACCTCTGACGCGTACTAGGTCCAGATCGTCTTCGATCTGGAAGTGCTGCGATCTAGACTCGTACGATCTGGAGGTGCTCTGATCTCGAATTTTTCTAGAGGAGAGGAGCGGCGATGAGGTCTGTCCCTCGTCTTCGGGTGCCGCCGTGTCTAGAGGAGAGAGGAGCGGCAATGAGGTGAGATCTCGTCGGTTGCTAGGGTTACGCTGCCGGTCGATCGCCGTGAATCTCCCAAGGGCGCTACTCTGCGTAGAGGTTCTAAGTAACCGCACCACTAGAAGTAGGACCTAAACTTTTTCCCCCTAAACACGCCCTATACAAAACGGATACGTACACCGATAGCAAAAAATATACAGCGCTAAACCGGCTCCTAAACTAACCCGGGACATACCGTCGAACCACCCAGACCCGGTTTTTCTCTTTAATTGCTCTCAGGGGGATACCGAAGCAAGCCTCATCACCTTTTGGGTGTCTTTCTTAGACAGGTAGTCCAGTGGAGTAGCGTAGAAGAGGCCTTCCTTTGTATTTTGTGGACGGCCGACAATTAGTAGATTTACCATGTGTTTCAGCATCCGTACCTACCTTCCTCACCAATCCCCAATCTCTCACGACCATCACGTCGGGTCAGCTCGTGCTCTGCATTTTTTCTCCATTTATCGTCTGAAGAAGTTACTAAGAAAGTCATACCTCGGTCTTTTGTCTTTCAGAGCATACAGACGGTGAGAAAGTTTGAGCTTCTGTTTTATCCTTTAGATAAGGCATCTTCAACCGTATGATCCATTTAGAACGTCTAAACGGTCTGTTTTGATCTGTTTAGGTCGGGCCTTGGGAAGAAAATCCGTCGCGGGGTGCGTCTAGCGGGGCAGAAAATCGGTCGCGAGTGGTGTGTGAATGCGCAGCGGATGATGCAGCGGAGGTGGAATGCGTCGCTGAGGAGGTTGTCATGGCGTTGGCGATGGACGTGGATGAGGAAGACAACGACGACTTCCTTAACGACTTCGACGACGAGCCCAAGAAAGCTGTGCAGGAGAGGAGCAACAAGCAACATGCCATTATAGTGCAGAGGTGGAAGGCTGCGACGGATCGTGCTATGATAGTGCATGCTAAGGCGTTCGCGCGCGATCCTGTAGCACACGCTGAAGCAGACCGCGAGGCAGAGGCCGAGCGGGTGGCACATGAGGGGAGTGACCACTTGGTGGCGAAGATGGGGGCAATGTTGTCTCTCGTGCCGACAAGCAGGAGATGACGATGATGACAACGCCAAACTGTCGCGATCCTGCTAGCAGAGAACGCCACCACACCATCGTCATGCAACGCCACCACACTACCACACCGTCGCGATCTGATGGAAATAGTTATACAATCCGCTTATACAGTTTAACAAGCAACAACACACCATATGTAGGATGCACATCACAATTGACGGCGGATCCTCCGGTCACGCTGGCGGAGCTAGACCTTCCGGTCTCGCCGGCAGCGAGGACTAGACGTGCAAGCCAGAGCGCAAGACGATGATGAGCATAGGCCATCGTAATTTAGTTTAATTAGATGTAATTCTTTTTTTGTTGGGTAGACGTAATTGTTGATGTAAACAAACAAACTATCAAACAATTAATGTGCCATTTACACATGGATCCTATCGGCTGATGCTCGGATACCCGCATTGTCCGTATAGAGTTACTTCAAATTTTGGTGGACGAATGAGTCACACCGGACGCGTCGGCCTGTTTCGTTGTGCATTGAGTGTGTGCGGCCTATCCTCCTATATGTGCGGACACGTTCGAGCTGTTGAAGTGTATAAGTGGATTACACTAGCACTTTTCATCAGTTTGGACTTTTGGTTGCGTTGGCTAGTGCATGAAGCTTGACATGGTATCAGAGCCTAAGGTCTCGAGTTCGAGTCATGACTTTCGCAATTTATCCTAAAATTGTTGTTGACCCCTCTGTGTGCTCTTTTCCGGTTGAACGTGTTGCTTCTCTCCGTCACATGTGAGAGAGGGTGTTGAAGTGTACAAGTGAATTACACTAGCTAGCTCTTTCCATTAGTGTTCGAACTTTTGGTTGCGTTGGCTAGTGAATGAAGTTTGACACGAACCATCTCGGACATAGATGGGTCTATCACTCGAGATGCCTTTAGCGTACTAGATAGAGTACACATGGTAGTCACGTTCCAATCTTTTCTCAGCGTCACAGGCGAATTTAGAGAGTCCAAAACAGAGGGAGGAAAATGAGAGGGTACGTAATGTACCAGCTGATTTAGTATATCATCATCTAGTCTAGCTGTAGCATCGAGTAATGTACAGTACAATTCGCCAAGGCATTAATTTCAGATTGGCAAGATGGCACTTCTTGAGCTCCGGCTGTGTCCGTGGCTGAAGGAGAAGAAGGATCGGCGCAGCTTCCCTGATTGCCGGCTGCCGGGTGTGCTGCTCGTGCTCTCCCCTTTGCTGCTGCCGTCCTCGGAGAGAGCAGCAGAGTGATGCGGCTGCCGCAGGGCCTTCTGCAGAGCGAGGTACAAGTTCTTGTCGTTGCACGAGTCCATGGACATGGACCTTCGCATCGGCTGCTGCACGCCCGACAGGTCGTCCCTCCTCGGGTCAACAATGCACTCGTCTCCCATGCTTCCCCTGCCAATGCGGCTTCCTCTGCGTACCGGCGACGGCGAGGGGATGTCTATCACTAGAGCGTCGGAGTCGTTGGAGGCGGAGCCGTCGGCCTGGAGGACGGCGACGATGTCGATGTGGTGGTTGAGTACAATGTGGGGCTGCTGGCAGGCGGAGCCGGAAACGGCGGCCCTGCAGAGCGGGCAGTTGGCGGTGGCCTGGAGCCAGGCGTCGATGCAGTCGATGTGGAATGCGTGGAGGCAGGCCGGTAGCCGCCTGAGCCTCTCCCCGTCCTGGAACTCGCTCAGGCACACCGCGCACTCGCTCGCCACCTGGGCCTGTGGCGCCTCGGAATTGCAAGGCGACTTCCGGTAGCGGAGCGTGGGTATCCGCCGTATCGCGGCGTCCTCCAGGCCGCGGCGCGGCTCTGGCGCCGGGGAGTAGACGATGTGGTGGTGGTGGTGCGTGGCGACGACGTCGTCGTGGATGTCGCGGCGCCAGGAGGCGAAGCCGCACTTGGTGAGGAAGAGGTAGTAGGTGAGGAGCAGGAGGGAGGTGGCGAGGATGCCGACGACGGAGACGGAGAGGATGACGAAGCTGTTGCCCGGGAAAGGAGCTGTGTCGCCCATGGATCGATCGAGCTCGGTCTGGCGGCGTAGTAATTATCAGATCAAGCAAAGCGATGCGGTCTTTGACGAGTGTCTGTCTGAGGATGGGGTTGAAGGCGACTGGTAACCAGAGAGTGCCTCTGCATCATATATACTATTCCGTTCCATTGACGACGACGAGTGCCCGAGAAGGAATCCGGTGTGGTGTCAGTCAGCGACAAGGCACTGCGCGCGGGCCTCCCCGTTCTCTTTGCGCGTTGCTTAATTTGACCTTTTTCCGGCGACCGACTGAGCGAGGGAGACTTTTCTGTGAAGGGAAGGGAGTTGGGACACAGGCACACACAATGTCACGCACGCACGCAGTCGCGTCCGCGTCGGTGATCATTGCCCATGTGTGGGAAACGAAGCCGGCTGGATGGAGTAGTCAACACTGGTTAAGCTGCAGAAAAGAGAAAAGTGATCCACCACACTACTACTAGTAGTAGTAGGCTACAACGCGCGTCGGAGTCGGCTAATAAAAGAGAGTAATCCCTCCAATCCATATTAATTGATTTTGATTTGTTAAAATTTGAATGAACCTATATACTAAATTATGTCTAGATTCATTTAAAACTAGACAAATTTAAGTCAATTAATATAGACTGGAGAGAGTAATGAAAAGGACTAAAAGCTGAGCCTGAGAGACGTTGAGCGACAAAAAGCGTGGGAGTGAAGGAACAGGCACCACCAACCGCAACCGCAAGTGCAGCATGCAGCGATCGCATTTCGCTCACCGGTCATCATCGCCGACCGTTTCGGGTGGAGTCTGGCAACCGGGCCCGTCGGATCATTACTCTACACATATGATACAGCGCGTCTTTGCCGGTGCTCGGCTGGTCAACGCAGCCACACTCCACAACCCACCGAACCCAAGCGTGGTTGCACGTGGATAAGCTAGCGTCGGTCGGAATCGGAACAAGCAAGCAGCCATGGTCGGATTTCACGGCCTAATTGGAGTCCCTGCCGGTCATCGGTCAATCTAGATCTGACACATGCACATGCGCCCATCTCCTCTTTCCCTTTGCTTCTGCGTACATACACGAACCCTACTACACCGGTGAATTTGACCGATCAATGTACCGAGCCTTGCTGTGTATCAACTGATTTCGTCGATAGTCCGAGTGAACTCGCACTCGCTCCTCAGCCCATCTCTTCTTACACGAACCCATGCACGAAAACCGGACTTTTTTTTGGACAGGATGAAACACGTTTTTGGCCTGGATTCGCCGAGCTTCCCACTCGCATACCTAGACCGAGTCTCAAGTTCGACGAAATTCGGCTTAAACTCGGCGAAATATGGGCGAATATAGACATATTTCATTAAGTAGGACAATGACGCACATATTACATCGAATTTAATAAATAGGAAAAGACCGTTGCCGCTGTGGTCGACGCAACACGCCGCAACTACAGGCCGAGGCGAGGGTGGTTGCAGGCATGGATGTGCTTCATGACGCCGGCGAGAGTTCGCCCTGAAACGTTCCACCAGCGACGGCGAAAAGCCACATTGTTACACGACGGCGACGAAAAGTCACATTGTTCCGCGACGGCGACGAGCCCGGCGGTCCGTCGTGTCGGGCGAGTTCCTCGAGGCGCCTGTAGAAGACCAGGTTGCCAGGATCCTCGGCGAGATCTGAGTCTTGCATGGCGGCGATAGCCGCCTGGATCTCTCCGGCGAGGTCCTTGTCGGCCGGCACCAGCGGAACTGGGATCCTGTCGGCGCTGAGTTGCCAGCCGAAGGGGAGACGAGTGTCCGGCGACACCGTATAGCGTGCCTCGTGGAGCAGCCGGGCTTCTCACAGCGGCATCGTGCGTCGGCCGGGAAATCCCTCGGCCATATGGCTTCTCGGCGGAGTTGAGGAGGAAGAAAGGTGCGAACGTCCGAAGTTCGCCGGAGTTGAAAGTGATGTGAGAGACTGTGAAGAGAGACGGCGAGACGTACGTCTTTTGTAGGCGGAGTTCGGCGGCAAGGGCGGGATGGGTGTAGCAGCGAGGGCGGGAAAAGAAAAACGACGAGAAGGATGACGACGACTTGGCTTCTGTCGCTGACAGGCTGGTCCACTCGGCCAATTAACTGTGTTCGGCGTTCCCAGGACGTACCAGGGATCCTGAATTCGGCCTGGATAGTCCGGACCAAAGTTGGCACAAATCCAGACGAAAAGAGGTCCCTAGGTACGCGACTGAGCCGATTTTTATCCCGACGTAACTTCGGCGTCCGAATCGACCTCATAGATAGGCGAGTGGAGTGGAGATGCTCTCGTTCTTTGCTTTACATTTTCTTTGTACCATGCTGTTCTAGAACTATACATACCACGCGTAGGTACAACCCAAATTTCGTTTGCTGTACGCACAAAGATACAATTCGCCGTTCTAGGACCGGCCGGCCTCTTAATTTCGGGCTTATGGCCAATTGACAACTCGTCGGCCCATTTCACTGTTAAATGGCCGAGTGGGATATGTTTCCATTCCCCATGCCAGGGGCAGTTGCAATTCATCGCACGCTAATAGACCACGCCTGAGCGTTTTCCCAGTATGGACCAAGCCCAATAGGCATGTTTATGTTTTTTTTTCTGTGAATTTTCTGTTCGGTTTTTTCATTTGTTTTTCCTGGGTTTGGTTTTTTTGCGCGGTTTTCCTTTTCTTTTTTCTTAAATACGTGTTCTTTTATTTGAACAATTTTCAAATATGAATATTTTTTAATAAATTTCTGAATGTGAACAATTTTTAAATTTGAATATTTTTGAACAATTTCCGAATGTGAACAATTTGAAAATTTGAAAAAAACTTAAACATTTTCATATTTGAACATTTTCATGTTTGAACTTTTTTGAAAATCCCAAACCTTTTATTAATGTAATAATAAAAAAATAAAAAGTATTTTTTTAAAACAAAACCTATTATTGGGCTGGAATCGGGACGACCCATAAGGGAAAGGCTTTTGGCGTGCATTAGTAGCGCACACGCTGAGCAGAAAATAGCAGCTCCCCATGCCAAGGCCCTTAGGCCACCCCTTCGTTCGCTAAAAACCACGCTAAAGAGGAGAAGCCGAATTTGTGCAGGTCAGCATCACGGGTTTTCATGGCCGAAGCAGGTTGGCGCCAAATGTAGGCTAACGTTAATCCCATTTGCACTGAACCCGTCGTGGTGTGGAACACAACAATACCATCAGGGATGACTTAAAATGGAGCCGTCAGGGGCAAGCGATGGCTTCCATAGACGAGATTAGGAATAAGTATCGATAAACACATCGATGTACCCAGGTTCAGAGCCTTCATTGTGAGGTAACACGCCTACTCTGGCAAGATCTTACTATCAAGAGCAACACACATAGTACAAGCACTCCTAGAGCTGTATCGAGGATAAATTATGGAGGGAAATGTAAATGAGGAGTGATCAATCTCGCAAGGGAGGCCCTCACACCCCTTATATATATGAAAGGGTTCCATGGCAGAAAACAAAAAAAATCTACTACGAGAAAGCACCAACCAAGATCTATCTATGGAAAAGTATAATAACGAGCGGGGATCAGTGTTCATACCTTTGAAGACCGGAAGCGGGATTATGTTCCCGCACAAACGTTGCTGATGAAGCCGAGCGTAGTAGACCTCAATGTCTAGATGGCTTCAAGCATCAATCACCACTAATGGTAGTACGTCCTAAGTTTTACACATGTCCGGTATAAAATACGTCCCACAGGCCCTGGTCCAGCAAGACAGCGGAAGAAGAAGAACTAGGCAGACTCCGACATCACGACAATGTGCGTTAGGTGGAGAAAGCTCTACATTGTTGCACACGTTCCTAAAGAGGGAACATGCACGAGAGGGAGAGAGAGAAAGCAAATGGGAAAAACTAGGCACCCTACCTCTCCAAGTCCTGGGGTGGGACTAAACCAAGGAAGAGGTGGGAGGAGTGCTGGCCACCGGTGTGGCGTGGGCCCCACCCATGATCCAAGGCCCACCTAGGTGGCCGGCAGGGTGGGAGCCCCCCACCCATGTGCCTTGGCCCACCTAGGCCTAGTCACCTCCCCTCTTGGGCCCTATCCCCTCTAGGAGGGTCCATGTAGGATTTTTTCCCTTTTTATTTTTATTAAATAATTATATTTAATAATTAATTCCACCTATTAAAAATTAAATACCTTTTATTTAATTTCCTATATTCAAAACTCCTTTTGAATATCCTCTGAACACTTTGGTATCTCTCCGGAACATTTTCGACTCTCTCTTTCCTATTTCTCTTACGGTTGCAATCAACCCGCATCGTCTTTACCCTTAATCATGACACCCTTACGGTTCAGGAATGATCAGACATGATCGAGACAATTTTCGGATCAATGGCCAAGATCGGTATCTGGAAACACATGATGGTCCGTTCATATTCCACGAATCTGATTGATCGCTTGAACCTTTTAGACGTGGAGGCTCAATTCCTTTGCACTGAGATACCTGGCTTGTCCAAATCTTGATCCCTGGTATCGATATACCTAGTTTGATCTTGTTACCGACAAACACATTTACTTATTCCCGTGACATTACATCCTCATAACCTAGTCACATGATCGCAAGCTTATTTGATGTAATCTCACCGAGTGGGCCTAGGGTATCTATTTGTCACTCGGATAGGTAAATCCCGCTATTGACACATAGGCGTCAACCTATTTCTTTGGAGTACCCAATATACACCTTTATGGCCACCCAGTTACGGACATGGAGGTTGATCAGATCAAAGCATCCATAGGAGATAGTGATTAATATGGTCTCAAGGTCAAAGGACTGAATCACTACGCTTTGCTAGATATTGTAACATTTGAACTTTGTGAGTGGATCACATTGCAATTATATGGTCGGGTGTGTTGATGACTGGGTTTCCTGCGTCCAAAAACAAGGTTATTGCAGTACTAGTAGCAGCAACTATTTATTAGAAAGATCGATCCCAAATGAGCAATGCAGGATGGAAACAACACAACCCCGCAACCACGTTGTCAATGCGGCCATGTTCGCACCCAAAACAGTGTTTGAAATAGTCTACTATATAGGTTACTAGAATGGCAATGGTCTGATAGAGGTTTGAAGTAACTAAGAACAAGGAGCTAAATAAGAACAAAGTAAACTAAAACTAAAAGTAAACGAGAGGAGTAGTACTTGTAAGATTGAATGGAATGAGAGAGGGTTTCTAGGATTTGGTCTCACTAGTACTAGATGGGCAAATATATGTGTGATCCATTATATACAAGAGATTCCTTGAACAAATAAACGGTCCACACTTGATTACCAGACTATCACACTATGTGTGCTATGCATAATTGTTGTGTGTCACTTGCGAGGCAAATATACACTTCCGGACCAAGGGATCCCATGAACTCATCTTCCACTCATGTAATTAAATACTTGGATCACAAACACATTCTAACTTGGCACACTAGATCAATCCTCAACCTAGAACCTAATCAATCAATCACACATGGATGAACAATAAAACATAGATGAATATATTAATGAAGTCACAACCATGTTTAATCTCACACATACAATATCTAAAACAAGGGGGAGAGAGAGGTGCAGATGTTGTTGGAGATGATGATGATGAACTGTGCGCACGGTGAATATGGGGATGTCTCCTTCTCCTTCCCTTGCTTGGATCTTGTGGAGGTGTTGGAGGAGATCTTGATCTTGGAGGTGGTTGGCGGCTATGGAGAGGGAGGAGCAGCAGGGCTCCGTCCCTAAGGCGTGTATGGATTCTCCCCCTTTCCTCTAGGGTTTTTCCTCTTTATATAGGCCTATGGGTGCCCCCAATAGCCCATAATACGTTTCTTATGACCTAAAGAAGGTCTAGAAACAAACGAGGATCAATTCTATGAAGAAACATGTCCAGAACAGTTGTTTCCGTGCGTCCAGACCCGTGGTACGGGTGGACGGCACGGGCAGGCCCGCCCGTACCGCTGGTCGTTATCGGTACTATTTGCTTTCGTATTTTGGCCGTCATTTTTTATACGAACTCCGATTTGGGTGTTTTCAGCTCGTTGGATTGGTATGGACGAGGGATACAACACCATGGTTTTGGATCTTCATTTAGAATATGGAAAAATTCACCTTTTCCACCTTTCAAATGGCTAAGTGTGGTGCCTGTAGCTCCTCCATATTGCATCCTCTTGTCTCATTTTATCCATGATTATTTATAGCACCTAAACACAAGTCAAAGACAAGAAAAAGGTAATAAAATCCTAATAAAACTACTATTTATGCAAAGTCCATGTGTAAATGAATGAGAACTAGTAATCATACATAATATGCATAATTGTAGATAGATGTAGCATGTAATGAGTGAGAATACGAGTAATTTATATACTTAAATATGCATCAATTTTGGACTTATCAACTTCCCCAAGCTAAACTCTTGCTCGTCGCGAGCAATTGGCTTATGGATAAGGTCATCATGTTCATGAGGCACGAGTTGATAACATAAATGAGGAAAAATTGAAATAAAAGTATAATATCGAATGTGGAAGATCAATATTTTGTATCCTTATTTTCCCTACAAGCTCAAAGTAAGAAAGAACATATTCATACAAGGCAACACAAGCTTAGTTATGTCAATCCATAAAATATTAATTAAAACTTCAATGCTCCATATCAAGAGTGAATCTAGCTTTAAAAGCAAACTTGTGATCCTCCTATGATGTCTTTTATGTTTTTATATCTCCTTACTTTTGTAAAGTAAATGCTTAAACAAGAATATGAATTCACTTACGGTTGGAAGTCATATGCGTTCAACACTTCATATATTTGAAGGGCTCATCAAAGTTAGAGAGATGGCAAGAACACTATACAAGCTTCAGTAAATCAAGACAATCAAAGTAGAGTTTAATATTATTATAGATAACTAGAAGTGCAACAATCAATCCAATTCTTTTAGTTAACTCTCAGCTTTCCAAGGAACACTAGGATGTTTTAATAGAAAAATTGAGTAAGAGAGTTCATGTCCTAAGTAGAATAACAGTGAAGTGTCTTATTGACACCCAGATCAGTAAATCAAGGCTATCAAAACACTTCTGATCCAATCATTATTTTTTCAAGAAAAATTCATAAAGTAGTAATGAGACCATGCCAAGGACTTGTTATGTGGATCTTCATATATATTTTTTTCTTTCTTCTTTGAAGGATTATTCTCAACAAGGATCGTTGAGTGATTCTTTTTAAACAATGGTTTGCACAACCTTCGAGAGTACTAATACTTTTGCCCATATGGTGACACATATACCACCTATGTCATCAACTCATAGCTGAAATCAGGTGTTATACCATAGATCGTTCTTAGGCCAGCGGAGTTGTTGGGATCCCAAGGTGTGCATAAAAAACATAGAACTCTTTTAGATAGTATCACAATTTGATCCACAAGGTTAGCTTTGGCATGCATCACAATTACCGCTATACTTTATTTTAATTAAATAACTCCTTTCAAGAGTGCCATCAAGTCTATCAAAACATCTATGGGGTTAAGTATCTTCAAAGGTAAATTCTCAAGACAATCACTCATCAAACAAGTCATAAAAATTCCAGACTTTTTCTTGTTGTACTTGTTTGGCAATATTATTCCAAGGCAAGAATCGGTTAGCTAAAAGAACTAGAGCAAAATATTCCACAACTAATCATTCATTCAAATAAAAAACTTTACTCTAACTATTTTGAATTACTCCCACTAACATGGCATCTTCACAAATCAACTAACTAAGATAAACAATTCAAACTTCAAAAGTGGGAGACGAATTTAAATGTAGAAATTGTGGCAACATTTTCTAGAGGATCACAAAGTTCTTCTCAAGCTGATAAAGAGTGCATCAAAGCTCTAACTCAACTCTTATGAATCCCAACAAGATCAAGTGCATCAATTATATAAACATGAAATACAACTTACGTAAGAAAAGCGGGATACATGATTGCACAAATTTTTTTATCAAACAAGAACATTGCACAAGACTCTACACATGTAGAAGTAACTTCCCCAATCTAGAACTTTTGCAAGAACCAAACTTGAATAGATTACCATAAGAAAAGAGAAAATGCAGTTATCAAAAGAGAGTGTGAGAATTGGTTACCTCCCCAATCTTGAACAAAGCAAGGGTGACACACTTTACCGTTGAGGTACGAATAACCTCAGTTTTGATGGACATGGAACATTGGTTCAATGAATACTTCCTTGTTGAAGTGTGGAGTTGAAACAACCAAGTGGCTTATGCAAGCAGGGACGGAGCCAGGATTGAAGGATAAGGGGGCGAGAAATAAGCATCAAAATTACTAAAAAAATATCTCACAATACCCTAAATATTATAAGGTATATATTGGAAATATGCCATTTTTCTGCAATATGGATTGGCTTGAAAATTTTACGAATTCCGCCTCTCTTCTTTTCATGTCTACACAGACACAAGTGGATAATCAAAAAAATGATTAAATTTGAAGACACAAACTGATTTAATATGAAGAATAAGACTTGTCCTAAGGAACGATGAAAATTATCTAATACCTCCGGTCCATATTAATTGCCTCAATTTGTCTAGATACAAGCCTAAATACTTAACTATATATATATGAATCTAGATAACGTTGAGATCATTAATATGGACTAGAGGGAGTAGAAAAATTATACGAGTAAACTACTCTTCACGTCTCCAAATAGATGTCTCAATTTTATGAATCTAGACACTATTTAATATATAAATTTATTTAAATTTTAAAAAACTAAGAAATCTATTTTAGAACGGATGGAGTAATTTTTTATTACCTCGGTGTCCCTAGGGTTGACAGCGTTGCCTACTGGCCGTGCACCGGAGCTGTGCTTTGGATGGCTTCTGCTTTCTCAGATCTTGATTGAATATTTAAAATTGCCGAACCAAAGCCTTGGCGGCAGACGACACAGTAGACAAGCGGCGATGGAAGAAGAAACAAGGATCCGATCTATGTGCCTAGCTGATTATTGCGTGCGTGTTGTTTGTGATTTGCAAGTCGATAACCCTCGCTGCTTGCCACATTTGGGCCTTACACTAATAGTGCCAATCTCTTTGCAGGGCCTAGCTTTCATGGCAGATCAGATGGGCCTCAAAGGGGCAACCTTTACGTGAGCTGCACACGGACAGGGGGGTGCGAAATTAGTCGTGAAGGGAAGAGATTAACGTTTCAGCTGATCGCTATTAAGGTGCGACATAAACATTGGCAGGGGTCTCGCCCCCGCTCGTGCCCCCTTCCCTCCGTCCCTGTATGCAAGTATTTGCATGGTTGGCACAAACCATACACGTCATCATACAAGGTTCAAGTCCCTAAGAAAATAACAAACAAAGTAAACGCAAACGATTCGGTGTACGAACAGAGTTTGTTCACCCAACCATGGAAAGAAAAATAAAAGAAACATGAAACACTACAGAGAATTATAGGCTAGGGAGTTTCAAATGTAGGTAAAAGAAAATAAAGTACAATGGAACATGTAGAATGTAACCCACTGGCCTAAGGTTGTCAAAATAAAAATATTAAAGGGGTTATATAACCTTTCTGTACTTATCCTTGTGCTTACCGCGTCGTGATGCCTCTTGGTACGAGCGCGTGGTACGGATGTATCCCGCCCGTATTGCGCCTTGTCCTCTCTCTTTTTTGGTTCCGTCGAAGTTGGTACAACTGGGTGGTACATGCGGGATGCGCCCATACGGGTGGTCGTTATCTGCACTGGATCGCCTTCATGTTTCGTTCGCCCAGTAACGAGGTCGGTATGGGAGGACAGTACAGACGCGTCCCGCCATACTGATGCTCGTTAAGCATACTTTCCCTTTCCTAGAGAATTTTCTACTTCTTCCGATTTGTCACAGGAGCGGTACGGGTGCGCGGTACAGAGGGATCTGCCCATACTGCTGCTCGTTATGTGCACTATGAGCTCCAGGACAAGTTATTTTTCTCCGAGGATTTTATTAGACCTGAAACGTTAGTCCAGCATCCAAACAAAGCAAACATATTTTTTTGAGAAGATTTAACCAAGATATGCAACACATGATTAGAGAAACGAATAATTCTACCTTTTGAAAATAGTCCCAAGCCAACTCTAATAGAGAATCATGCAAATATATACAAGTGCCAATATAACATGTATGCAACTAGACTTAAGAACAAAATTAAGAAAGATACCTAAAAACTTCTGGGTTGCCTCCCGGGAAGCTCTTCCTTTAGAGCCATAAAGCCAGGCTTATATGCTCCATTAAATTATCCACCTGTATCCCAGGGGATATCAATTCGTGGTGTAATGGTACTTACCTCTATCAAAAGATTGGAGCATCTCATAGTAGAGTACGGTCAGAGCCGTACCCTTTTGCGGTGCATCAGCATCATATAGATGAATAAGTTCTCGCTTCCAAGCGAGCATCATAAGAATCATTACTAGAGAGAGAGAGTCATCATAAACAAATGTAGTATTTGTAGTGTGCCAATCTTTGCCAATCTCACCTTTTTGTTGTTCCTCCTCTTTATCTTGTGGTTCTTGCAAATGGTTATCTTTTAGCACTATGGCTTTACACCGTGCCTTACTCTCCAACACAAGTGTATTCTCACTAAGATGTCCTTGATAATACTCAGCAATATATTGCAAGGTTTCGATATGTCATTTGTAAAAAATCATTATCACTACTCATCATAAGTATCATTATTTTTCGAAGTAGTTCATGGCATCTTCATAAATAACATACTCTATAACCTTCCCTATTAGCATCACTACTATTGTAAGACACCACAGATTCATCATAGGTATGAGAACATTGAAAGCAAAAATGCCCGACACACATACAGTGAAGACATATAATTTGATATGAAGAACATAATGTGTGAGCACAACAGATTACCAGATAATACATATCATATACCTGTATATCATTTCTAGTTATGAGTTCTTCGTTGTACGCACCGTCTTTTTCTTTGGCAACCATGTACAAGGATTCTTTTCGTCCCTTCTCCTCATTTGCAAGTTGAATATGTTCTAGAATAGTAATCTCGGAATACATGATTAGTAGAAAATGTTTTATAATTTTTGTTTTATAATTTTTATGGGTTTTTTGGTTTTATAATTTTTTTGTTCATTTCAAATAAGTAAAAACAGTAAATAGCAACAAATGTAAATAAACTATATGCGAGTGGGTAGGTAATAACCAAACGCTTTGTTCCCCGGCAATGGCGCCAAGTTGATGACTGGGTTTCCTGCGTTCAACGGCAGGGTTATTGCAGTACTAGTAGCGGCAACTATTTATTAGAAAGATTGATCCCAAAGGAGCTTTGCAGGATGGAAACAAACACAACCCCGCAACTACTTTGTCAATGCGGCCATGTTCGCACCCAAAATAGTGTTTTGAAATAGTCTACTCTATAGGTTAGTAGAATGGCAATGATCTGAGAGTGGTTTTAAGTAACTAAGAACAAGGAGCTAAATAAGAACAAAGTAAACTAAAACTGAAAGTAAACAAGAGGGGTTGTACTTGTAAGATTGAATGGAATGAGAGAGGGTTTCTAGGCTTTGGTCTCACTAGTACTAGATGTGCAAATATATGTGTGGTCCATTATATACAAGAGATTCCTTGGACAAATAAATGTTCCCCACTTGATTACCGGGCTGTCACACTGTGTGTACTGTTCATAATTCTCGCATGTCACTCGCGAGGCAAATGTACACTTCCGGACCAAGGAATCCCATGAACTCATCTTCGACTTATGTAATTAAATACTTGGATCACAAACACATTCTAACTTGGCGCACTAGATTAATCCTCGACCTAGAACCTAATAAATCACTCACACATGGATGAACAACAAAACATAGATGGATATATTAATGAAGTCACAACCATGTTTAATCTCACAAATACAAGATCTAAAACAAGGGGAAGAGAGGTGGAGACGCCGTTGGAGATGATGACGATGAACAGTGTGCGCGATGAAGATGGGGATGTCTCCTTCTCCTTTCCTTGCTTGGATCTTGTGGAGGTTTTGGAGGAGATATTTATCTTGGAGGTGTGTGGCGGCTATGGAGAGGGAGGAGCAGCAGGACTCCGCCCCTAAGGCGTGGATGGATTCTACCCTTTCCTCTCGGGTTTCCCCTCTTTATATAGGCCTAGGGGTGCCCCCAATACGTTCCTTATGACCTAAGGAAGGTATAGGAACAAATGGAGATAGATTCTATGAATAAAGACGTCCATAACAGTCGTTTCCGTGCGTCCATACCCGTGGTATGGGCGGGCCCACCCATACCGCTTGTTGTTATCGGTATTGTTTTCTTTCGTATTTTGTCCATCATTTCTTCATACAAACTTTGATTTTGGTGTTTTTCAGCTCGTTGGATTCGTATAGACGAGGGATACAACACCATGGTCTTGGATCGTCATTTAGTGTTTATGGAAAAATCCACTTTTTTCACCTCTCAAATGGCTAAGTCTGGTGCCTGTAGCTCCTCCATATTGCATCCTCTTGGCTCCTTTTATCCATTATTCTTTATAGCACCTACACACAAGTCAAATACAATAAAAAGGTAACAAAATCCTAATAAAACTTATATTTGTGCAAAGTCCATGTGTAAATGAATGAGAACTAGTAATCATACATAATAGGCATAATTGTAGATAGATGTAGCATGTAATGCATGAGAATATGAGTAATTTATATACTTAAATATGCATCAATATTGGACTCTTCATGTGTCCATCACTTTAGTCAACAACGAAGTGACCTTATTGTTAGTTGATGTTTGTGTCAGTCCATGATCGGGAAACCTTGATCATCAGCTGCCCAACGAACTAGTACTAGAGGATACCAGATACCTGGTTGTTTATATACCACACATGTATTAATATTTATGTTTAATACAGTTATAGCATGATACACAACTATTATGAACATTAGATATATATATATATGTATAACAATAAACAACTTTATTATTTCCCTCTAGGGCATATCTCCTTGAATATACTAGCTGCGGGTGCAGATTACAAGGTATGGCTGGCTAGTGGGGGCCAACCAGCGGGATCCATATATATAGTCAGCACTACATTTCCCTGCCATACTGGTTGGATGATCATAGTCCCTCTACTGTACGGACGTCCTGTCGAATAGTGTGGAGCCGTTCGCACTGTAGCTAACGCATCATGAAAGTCTCCGGGATGGGCTTCGTCTTATGTCTTGTCGATACGGTGGCGCGGTAATGTTGCCATCATCACGCTCTCCGAATTCCGTGCTACTAATTCCGAGGTAACCGGCTGGACGGGGCCATCCAACCTAGTCTAGAGTTGATTGGCTAAGTGGGCCATCCGACGTGATCTGGAGGCGGCCGGTTGGGCAAGCCATCTGGTGTTGGGAATATGCCATAGAGGCAATCATGTATGATGTAATTCCCAGTGTATTCATAAAGTTATTAAGTTGTCCTTGCGGCAACATCTGATGTATATCATTGAATATGTGATTCAGTTGTGGAATTATATATTCATGTTGTTCATACTAAAATATCCTTGGTCATTGAGCTTGTGCATGACAGAAAACTTAGACTAATATGAAAGTCGGTTGATTACTCGGTTCCACTTTTCATGGGCATGGTGATGCCATTCTGACTTACACAGATTCGACTAAAGAGTTTAGCGAGTCGGATTGCCCCATATTGAGATACAATGAACAAGTCATAATTTGTATGTCTAAATCAATGTAATCCTTAGACCTAAGGTTATTGCACAATCCGAGTTATGGATCACCAACTTAGGCTCTATCAAAAGCTGTTTTGTCACAGGGCAGTTATAAAGGAAGAGTTCGGGTCAACTAAGAATCAAGCTGCGTGATGTGGATAATCAAGATGATATTTTGCCCCTCCAACTGGAGAGATATTGTCTGGGCCCTCTCATATGATATGATTCAAAAATCATGGCCATGCACGACTCGGTTAAGTGTTAACCGAGACGATCGACTAAGAGTTAGTCAGATGAATCATATATAATGAATCAAGAAGAGAGTCAGACTATTAAGGGCTGACGTTTATTCACCTATAGTTCGACAAGGTATATCGTGAGGCAAAAGTTGTAGGGGTTCGTAGCATGGAAAAAAAATTCTACCGCATGCATACAAACAAGCCAAGATCTATCTACTAGATTGAAGCAACGAGTCAATAAGAGCACTCACCCTTGAAGATTCCAAAGCGGTTAATGAGAGCAGATTCTCGTTGGTGATGTAGTCGTACACTTGCCGATCTCAAGATCGTGTAGACGATCCTTCCGGCGCTGCGTTCCGGCAGCGCCTCCACTGCTGGTCACACGTTCGGTACTCGACGAAGACCTTCCTCTCCCTTGTTCCAGTAGGCAGCAGAGGTTGTAGTTCTCCCCTCGCGATTCCGGCAGCACAACGGCATGGTGTCGGAAGTAGAGGGAAGATCCTGCAGGGCTTCGCCTAAGCCAGAGCAGGTTATGGTGGATCTACGGTTTCCGGCGATCTAGGGTTTAGAAGGCCGGAGAGGAGGAGGTGGTGTTAGCGGCAGCTAGGGCGACGACGACGAGCCGCCGGCGGCGCGGCACGGGTGGGGAGGGATGGTTGTGTGTGCTTTGGGGTAGCCCTCCCCCTCTATTTATGAGAGGGAGGGAGGCTTGGGAGAGGGGAGTTTGAATCCATACCCAAACCCAAGTTGGATAGAAGGAAGGACTCTTTCCTTCTTCCACTAGGAAACTATTGTTCCAGTTTGACTTTTCAAACCTCCCTTTTGACTTTCAATTTAGAGCTTTATTTCTCTCTCGCAAATGCCCAACCAAAGTGACCTAGGACATGATCCAATCATTCCACTTACCCATGACACATTCATGGACCATTCCCCTTCCGGTCCGGTGAACCTTCTAGACCCTTCTAGAACCTCTCCGATGAAAACATCGAAATCATTCCCGAACTCCGGAATCGGACTTTCCTTATATGAATCTTATTCTCCGGACCATTCCGGATCTCCTCGTGATATCCTAGATCCCATCCGAGACTCCGAAGAACATTCGGTTTCCCTACTTACATTCCATATCTACTAAACAACATCGAATCCTTAAGTGTCTCCCTACGGTTCATGAATTATGCAGACATGACCGAGACACTTCTCCGATCAATAACCAATAGAGGAATCTGGAAATTCATATGGCTCCCACATATTTCTACGATTACTTTTCGATTGAATGAACCACTTACATACGATACCAATTTCCCTTTGTCTCGCGATAGTTTACTTATCCGAGGTTTGATCGTCAGTATCTCTGCATACCTAGTTCAACCTCGTTACCGATAAGTACTCTTTTCTCGTTACCGTGATATGTGATCCCTTGTGAGCCAGTCACATGCTTGCAAGCTAATTGGATGACATTCCACCGAGAGGGCCTAGAGTATATCTATCCGTCATATGGATGGACAAATCCCACTCTTTATCCATGTGCTTCAACACATACTTTCTAAACACTCAATGCCACCTTTATAACCACCCAGTTACGGTGTGGTGTTTGATGTCATCAAAGCATCCTTCCGGTGATGGTGATTAGCATGATATCATGGTCGAAGGATTTAGGTTACGATATATCAGAAAGCTTATAGAAAGTGAACTATTTGTATGACTTGATCTTATGCTACGCTTAACTATAGGAGTATGTCCATCACACCATTCTCCTAATGATATGATCTTGTTGTTAATAACATCTCAATGTTCATGATCAGGAAACCATGATCATATATTAACCAACAAGCTAGTTTAACAAGAGGCTTTACTAGGGACTCTTTTATGTTTACAAATCACACAAGTATTAATGTTTCCGCTTAATACAATTATAGCATGGCATGTAAACATTTATCATAAGCATGAAGATATGATAATAACCACTTTATTATTGCCTCTTGGGCATATCTCCAACAAAAGTGACTTGGCCGTAAGTAGCATTGGAAAGCCATGTGGTCATGACTCTTTGGTAGTTGGGAGTCAGCACGTTCTGCTAGGAGCCACTACCGTTTGTTCGATTGCGAGTCGGACTCTAGGCATGTCTAAGTTTCCATGAGCTTGAAGGGTCACACACTTAAGAGCGGGAGGAAGTTTGGGTTGGACCCGAACCAGAAATCTGTTTGGATACGGACTAAGTCAGTGAGTCGGACTCATAATGAGTAATATTGGCTTTAGTGAATGGATTGCAAGTAAGTGAAGCCCACTTTCACTCCCTATATATATTGGGGAACAGACGCCCAGATGGGCACAAATAGGTCATTCCATGCGTTGGAAACACTAGCTCCACTCCAGTCCTGAAGCCATACTAGACCTAGAAGTCCATCGCCGACGCTCCTCCTCATACGTGTGGATACTAGCAGAGATGCCGTACGATCAGCACTTCGACAATCATGGATTGAATCATATCGTGAGGACTGCACTATATTCAACTGACGCACTTCATCAGTAATCCACAACTGCATGTATAGTGGTAATCCTCGTGGCCTTCTACCTCAGCTAGATATTGGCTTCACCTTGTAGGGATTTTTTATCTCTACATGGCCCAACATCCGGCTCGTCCTGATGCTTGATGTTTCTGGCTAACTCCATCCGTCTAGGGCTTGAGTAGGCCAGCCGTATCCTGGTTCCTCTAGGGATTAAGCCGGTTAAGCATAACCGGGGGTAATACCCCGATATATCCCTTGAGCGCGTGGAGACTTGGCTGTTTTGGAGATGTTTTCGTGAGCTTCTAAAATGACGATGTAGATTGACAGATGGATATGTCGATGTAGAATTCCAGTTGGAGCATTCCAGAGTGAAGTTGATGAACACCCACTAGGGCGTGCTGACAAGGATGGCCGGCTGGAGCAGCCGGAAGACGTGTGGAGACGAACTATCTCGTCGCTGAGCTCATCACTGACGATATCCACGTCTAATGGGTCGCATGCATAACCCATCGTGTCAGTTTTTGGTAACATAAGCTTAGACTCTTCAGTAGTACAAAGTGAGACTATGGACACGAGTGAAAAAACTCTTCTCCATGGAAAATGCTTCATTGGATAGGACCGGTTAATACATCGTAAACGTATCTATAATTTTTGATGTTCCATGCTTGTTTAGTATCAAATTTTCTTTGTTTTGTCTACACTTTGAGGTATTTTTATACACTTTCTGGAACTAACCTATTGACAAGATGTCACAGTGCCAGTTTCCCGTTTTCCGCTGTTTTTGGTTTCAGAAAGCTAAAAAATGAATATTCTCGGAATTGGACGGGACAAAAGCCAAAGTTCATATTTTTGCCTGAACGATACGGAAAATCAAAGACGATATGGAGGAGGAGACCAGGGTGGCCACAACCTAGGTGGGCGCAGGCCCACCCTGGCCACGCCCACAGGGGGTGTGGGCCCCTGGACCTCCATCGACCTTGCCTCCTTCGCCTATAAGAAGCCCCGACTCAGAAACCCTAGAGAATCGACCAAAAAGCTATGAAAAGTTTCGCAGCGCCGCCCCCACCGAAGGGGAGATTCGGGGGACAAAAAGTCTTTGTTCCGGCACCCCGCCGGGACGGGGAAGTGCCCCCAGAGCCATCTCCATCAATCTCCACCACCATCTTCATCACCGTTGCCGATTTCCATGATGAGGAGGGAGTAGTTCTTCCTTGAGGCTAAGGGCTCTACCGGTAGCTATGTGTTCATCTCTCTCTCTCTCTCTCTCTCTCTCTCTATGCATGATCTTGTTGTGGTCATGAGCTTTGTAATCAAGTAGATCTACTCTGTTACTCAAGTGCTTCAATAGATCTTTGCTCTCCCCATGTGTGTGAAAGTGACAGCGTGCACACCATGGTGGAACTTAGGCTAGAGTCTACATAAATACTCATCATGCTTTAATAGATCTATGATTTTCCCCACGTGTGTGAAAGTGACAGCATGCACACCGTGTCGGGCACTTAGGCTAGATTACATATATATTTCATGAGTATATTTGGAGTTGGATGTCTCTATGAAATTGTGGTGTTTGTTGGAACCGTCTAGCACTCAAGGTGACAGTGTGGGGTTATCTAGATGGGGAAGGCGGACTTTGAGGAGTGTTGTTATAGCCCTACCATGGATTAGAGTGTCCAACCGGAGAGTAGTATCATGAAGAGAATATATTTATTGAGAGTGTTCACTAGTGAAAGTATGATCTCTAGGCCTTGTTTCTAAGCATTGAAACACCGTTTGCATCTAGATCTGTTGCATGTTTGCTTGCTTCCAGCTTTATTTCATTTTTCCTTTAGTCTCTCCCACGTTAACAACAAGTCAGAAGCTCTTTTATGACACCGTTATCACTTGTATTTCACTATCTCTTCGGCGAACTAGTGCACCTATACACCTGACAAGTGTATTGGGTGTGCTGGGAACACAAGAGACTTCTTGTATCTTAATTGCAGGGTTGCTTGAGAGGGATACCTTTGACCACTTCCTCCCCGAGTTCGATAAAACTTGGGTAATCCACTTAATTGAAACTTGCTGCTGTTCTACAAACCTCTACACTTGGAGGCCCAACAACTGTCAACAAGAATAGAAGTGCGTAGACATCAAGCTATTTTCTAGCGCCGTTGCCGGGGAGGTAAGGTAAAAGGTACTCATATCCTCTTTGTGTGTGAGTGCTCGAAGTTATTTCCTTTAGGTTCTGCAATTTTGTCTTTTATTTCTTGTTTTCACTAGTTAGTATTAGTGGAAAACAACAAAAAAACAGAGAGCTTTATAGTATTTATCTTGAGTTAGGACATGAAGTGTTTGAAGAGAAAATTAAAAAACCTATGGAACTTTATTTGCATGCTAATAGCAATGTTATTAGTATGAATTCTTTGGACACCATTATTGCTAATGCTAAGGAAATGTCTAAGCTTGGGGAAGCTAGTTTTTATGAAAATGATCTTTTTAGTCCCCCAGCTTTGGAAGATAGCTATTCTATTGCTTATGATGATACCAAACCTCCAATATATGATGATTACAATGATGATTATGATATTTTCAGTCCACCTACTATTGAGGAGAAAATTAATTATGATTAAAATATGCCTCCTATATTTGATGATTGTGGTGATGAGAATAATAATGATAGCTATTTTTTCGAATTTGCTCCTACTACAATTAATAAGAATGAATATGCTTATGTGGAGAGTAATAATCATTTTATGCATGTGGCTCATGATAAGAATGTTTTATGTGATAGTTATATTATTAATTTTATTCATGTTGATACTGAAAGTTATTACGAGAGAGGTAAACATGGTCTTATGTATCTCAAAAATATTAAGTTTCCTCTCTTTATGTTGAAAGTCTTGAAGTTACACTTGTTTTGCTTTCCTATGCTTATTGCTTTGTGCTTTCATGACTTGATTCTTTACAAGATTCCAATGCATAGGAAGTGGGTCAAACTTAAATGTGTTTTGAATTTTCTTCTTGATGCTCTCTTTTACTTCAATTCATATTTCTTATGTGAGCATCTTCTCAAACTATCAAGCCTAACTTAAAGGCGTTAAAGAAAAGTACTTCTTGGGAGATAACCCAATAGTTTTCTCGAGTCTTGGAAGTTATTAATTCTGTAATGACCTCTCCTTATCCTTTTCGTTTGCTTTTTGTGCCAAGAATAACCTCTAATGAGAGGGAAGTAAGATTTAGGGAAGTGCTGTCCCGAAACAGATTTTTGTGCTTTACTGTAAAAATTTGTATAAAATATCTGTAAGTAGGTATGAGCTGATATTTTCTAAATAAATCCCCCAATATGTTATATAACTTTCATTAGTTCAACACTTTTTTATTTGAGCAACATAAGGTCATCGAAAAAATCGGTTTCTACCTGCTGGTCTGTTTTGACAGATTTCTGCCATTATTTGCATTTGCTTCTTATTGTTTCCTTTTTGGGTTCTTTTTGGACAATTGAGATTTTTTAGGGAATTTCTACAGTATCTTGTGTCTTTAGTGAAAGTTTTTCTATTTTGAAACTAAACCCAAAGGTCTATTATCTTTTGAATGCACTAATGTTGCTAATGAAGATTGTGTGAAGTTCTGTATGAAGGAAAATTTTCGGGTGTAGAGAAAGAATAATGTAATGAGATGAAGAATGGACAAAAGATCAAGCTTGGGGATTCCACTCTTTGTCACCCCAAGAAATATTCAAGAGGTACACGCGTTAAAGCTTGGGGATGCCCAAGGCATCCTCTTCTTCATCAATAAACATCAATGCCCTAGACACTTTGTTTTTATTGTTTCATGCACTATTGTGTTGTTCTTGGAGCGTCTTAGTTTTCGTTTTTGGTTTTAGTTTTCTTAGTTTGCTTGAGTAAGTTGGTTGATTACAACACACTTCTTTTGGAGAGAGACACACTCTATTTTCATTGCCTAGAACACTCTAGTTTTCACTCTTATTGTTCTGTGAGTGTTCTATTTTGCTAGCACTGTGTTTAGTCTTAGTTTTCTTATGCTTTTTCTTAGAACTTTTTAGTTATTATTTGTGGATTTGTGAGACAATCTCACTGATTTTTGTTGATTATTATCTTTGTGAGTTGTTTCAAATAAGTCAATTGGTGTTGGAAAAGAGTAGGAAGTTTCTTGCTTATAGTGGTACAAAAGGGAGGTTGTTTTGACTGTGGCTTAGGCTTTATCATGTCATATTAGATGTTGTTTTGACCTTATGCTTAGTGATTATTGCTGTAGCATGACTTGTTCCAAACAATTGGTATTGCTTAATGTGCCTTAAAAGAATCATGCGTTGTTTTAGCATACAAAAGCATAATATTGTGGTATTATCCTTTGATGCTTTGTTTTGGTTGACTTGGCACATTATCACACCATGTTATGAATATGAACAACTCACCTTAGCCTCTATGATCATTTAGTCCTTGACTTGTGGTACCACTTTATGCTTTGATTAGTAATGTTTTGTCGCTCTGCATGATTATGGTCATTATTGCTCTCTTAGTTGGTCACTCCAAGTCTTTTGCTAGCCTCCACTTGTATGAGTAAGCTCTACTCATGCATCCAACTCCCAAGAAACCAAGTTATTCCAAAGTGTTCACTATAAATTCCTATGCATGGTGTGTTACACCATTCCAAGTATATTATTGTTTTATCTACCTTCCAATTAAAAATTCTTTTTGTTATGTGAAAAAATAGTGATTAAAGCTCTCACGAACTTGATGGCACACTTTATTTTTCTTGCCCCTAATAAACTTGAACCATTGTTTCTTATTTTTTGTATATGCTTGCACTTATACATTGGGATTAGCAGAACCAAGCTGTCATGGGGAACGCTTTCAACATTGCACTTGTACTTTGTACATAGTTGATATCATGCTCTTTTGTCTATGGATGTAGTCAGTGTGAAATAAAAGGGGAGCTCCTAAGTCCATGGAGTTATGTATGTGTGTTAGAGAAACGCCTGGGCCGCTAGCCTAAGCCATGCCTAATCATGGTGGAAACTTGAAGCATCACCATAATGAGCAATCTATGAAGCATTTGTAGGGTTCGCAGCATAGAAAACAAAAAATTTCCTACGATGGGAACAACTATGTACCAAGATCTATCTACTAGATACAAACAACGGGAGGATGTATATCCGTAGAGAACATACCCTTGAAGACCGACAAAGCTTAACGAGTCCAAACTCGTGGTTGATGTAGACAATCTCTTGCCGATCTCAAGATCGAGAGGAAGTCCTAGCGCCGCAAAACAGCAGCGCATCCGTGCTCGCACACACGTTCAAGGCACCGAGCAACCTCCGCCTCCTCGCTCCAGCGATGCAGCGGAAGCACAACTCTTTCTTGCCGAATAGCCACCGGGAACATGTATCTCGCTAGTCCGAGACCATGGGGGATAAATTCTAGAGGGGGAGAGAGATCCTTCACGAGGAGGTGTGAGTGAGAGAGAGAGGGAGAGGGGCTCCTTTTATAGGGAGAGGGGGGCACCCAAGGGGCCATGCGCCCAGCCATGGGGCTGCCCCCACCTCTTACACATTCATGTGGGTGGACACTCCACTCACTCAAATGCCTTTCAATTCCCTCCACTCAAAAACCCAGTCAAATTCCCATTAAATTTCCAACAAATTTAATGCAAACTCTCATTAAATAAAACTCCTTTTATTTATTCAGAATTTTGTCAATTACTTTAATGACAAACATTCACATATAACCCCTTGCTACTATTTCATTTCACATGCAGAAACACTTTCTGCAATTTCACCCGAAAACCCGTTTCGGTATCTAGTGAAATAAATTCCTGCGCTTGTTATTCTTTTCGGCATGAAACTTTTGCTCCAAATGGATGTCGGTGTCTCTTAAGTGTCTCACCCTACGGTTCGTGAATAATGCGGACATGATTGAGACCCCTCTCAGATCAATAATCAGAAGCGGGATCTGGAGACCCATACTGACTCCCACACATTCAACGATGACTTTCTTGTGATCGTCGGAACCTTTTTACGCTAGTATCTTAATCCCTTTGTTTCGCGATATATTACATGTCCGAGATTCGATCATCGGTATCTCCATACCTAGTTTGATCTCGTTACTGACATGCACTCTTTTCTCGTTCCCGTGATATAACATTCTAGTGATCAAATCACTTGCTTGCAAGCTAATCAATGTGATATCACCAAGAGGGCCCAGAGCATATCTATCCGTCATCGGGATGAACAAATTCCACTCTCGATCCATGGGCCTCAACATAACACTTTATTAGTTCTGAACCCATCTTTATAATCACCCTGTTATGGTGTGACGTTTGATGTTATCAAGAAACTCTTCCGGTGTTAGTGATTGACATGATCTCATGGTCTAAGGATTAGGATCACTTCGTAAGTTGTTATAGCAATATAAACTCAATGACTTTGATCGTAATGCTATACTTCGGATGAATGTTCATCACACCATTACACTAATGTTGTGATCTTGTTATTAACAACATCCAATGTCCATGATCAGGAAACCTTTGATCATCTTGTTAATCAACGAGCTAGTTTATAAGAGAGGCATAACTAGGAACTTCCTTTTTGTTTATTAAACACACATGTATTAACGTTTCCGTATTAATACAATTATAGCATGTAAAATAAACATTTATCATAAATAAGGAATACGATAGTAACCACTTTATTATTGCCTCTCGGGCATATTCCCTTCAGTCTCCCACTTGCACTAGAGACAATAATCTAGTTTGAAAACTTTGTGTATTGAACACCTATGGCTTTCTGGTGTTCCAAATACACAACTGCAAGTGGTTAACATAATCTACGGATCTGACACTTTCAGGTCCGTGTGTATTTGCATGTGTTTGCGTCTTCACGCATCACTCATTCTCCAATGAGATGGCATTGTATAAATTTGGTGTTTTGGTGAGACCTTTAGTTCCTTGGGGTTAAAACACGTCGATACTATTGTCATACAATATATCTTTAGTGTTAGCCCGTTGCGAACCACACCTTAGTTTGATAACAAACTACTTGACACAAATTCCCTCCTTTGCTGCTACTATAGCAGTCATATACTTAGCCTTTTGTTGTAGTATTCGTCACAATGTCTTAACTTTGGAATACATCCAAATCCATCATGAAAACTCCTTTCCATTTCATTGTGCCACTCATAGTTTAAATTGAGATAAACTTAACTTGTATCTTGTGACAAAACTAGTATCAATGTAACACTTTACATTGAACTATTTGTAATTGTTTGTCACCTCTACACAAATATATTATTACTTCTTCCAAAAGATCATAAGAATTTCCTTACTATTGTCCAATGATCATTTTATGATTCATTCTGGTATATGCTCATAACACTTAGAGCATAGGACATATCTGGATGTGTACATATCATGGTATGATTGATCAAATCATTCTTGTGATTTTACTCATCAAGTGTCAAAGCACTTGAATCTTGTATCACTTATCAAGTGTCGATACACTTGAATCTTGATTCAATTCCTTTCCATGCAACCAGAACTGTTTCTTGTCGTTTCTATATTGAACTCCTTCAATATCTCATATATGTATGTTTGGCACAACCATATTAGCGTCACAGTCTATCCACTATAGACTTTCATGCTAAATATTCGGGTTTTGCCTAAGTCTTTCATCGAAATGAAATTCTTAACCTTTGTCAATAAAAGATACATCATTTCTAATCAACAAGATGTCCTCCACATAATGTATTAGAAATATGTCTTAGCGCTTCCACTTAATTTCTTGCAAATGCAAGCATCTTCATCGTCTCCTGATGAAAACCCTTTTTCATCATGGTGAAGATTCCAACTCCGCGATGCTTACTTCAACCATTGAAGTTTGCATGCCCTTTTTAGCATCCTTTGAATTAACAAAACCCTTTGGATCGTGTCATGTACACGTCCTAGGTAACCATTCTATTAGAAGAACTTTGTTTTGTTTATTCATCTACCATATAACAAATTATATGTAGTGGTTGCTACTTTAATCCGTCTAGACTAAATATCACTATGAAAGATCAAATCTTGTCATAGTCAACTCCTTGAACATTGTCGTAAAGTATTTTACGACATGTCGACTATTTCATACATGTGAAACATCGATGTCTGTTTCTTTACAAATCCAAATACGACCGATAGGTTTTTACACCTTTCCGGAGGGTCTTCCAAGTTCAAAACTTGATTTATCGTGTATGGACCTATCACGGATTTTATGGCTTGAATCCATTTGACGGAGTCAGGGCCCATCATCGCTTCTTTGCATGTAGTCGGTTCATCATTGTCAAACAATAATGATTTACCCTCAAATCTTAGCATTTGATTATTTATCCGACCGACTTGGTTCAATAAGAACTTAGATCCCCGTGACCACAACCTTTGAGGCACATAAGCTATGAGCATTATGGCAGCCTCCAGAACGATTTCCGGCGCTGCGCAACTCAGCACATTTAGCTAAGGTTCGTTAACCTTATCAAAGTTCTATTGTCCCCCCACTTAACTTTTATGAAAAATTCCTTCTTCAAGAAACTTCACATTTCAAGCGACAAACCCTTTTGTCCTCGGTGTTATGGAGGAATAACCAATTGTTATTCGAAATAACCTACAAAGACATGCTCATCCGACTTTGGTTGTAAACATCTTACTTATGTTAGCATACCAAAATTTAAGAAATGACAACTTGGGTTTTCACCCAAACCATAACTCATATGGTGTCATTTCAACGGATCAAGATGGAGCTCTTTTCAGTGTAAAAGCGGTAGTCTCTAAAGCTTTAATCTTTTAAAACATAATGGCAGTTTTATAAATAACACCTTTGATCCAACCATGTCAAACAAGGTTTTATTACAAATCTCAAACACTCCATATTCCTATGGTGTTTCGTGAGATGTAAATCTAGGTGTTTTGCTAAACTTGTAACTCAAATAAATCCCTTTATGATAAAATCATAATTCATTTATTTTCTTGTTACACTTGTAACTCAAACAAATCCCTTATGATAAAATCATAAACCATTTATTTTCTTGTTACAATGATTTTCCACTTCATCTTGAAAGTCTTTGAAACGTTTTTCAAATATTTCATACTTATTTCTCATTAAGAGAATATTCACTCAAATTTCCGGAGAAAGCATATGAAGTTGAAACCCATCGCTTACGACTACACATAATGGACTACATACATCGATATGTATAAATTCCAATAATTTAGTCGTTCGTTCTTCTTTGGCCTTTGAACAAAGTTTTTAATTATCTAGAGGAAAGTCTCACAAGCGTCACTTGATCAAATCAAAGACTCCAAAAATCCATGAATATGGAGATTCTTCATGTTTTCTTTCCAATATAATTTAAACAGAGATGTCACTTCGTAAGTGATCTTTCAATCATTTGTCTTGTGACATTTTAGCATTAGGTTTTATGGATGTGATTTCTCCAACTAGATTTGTAAATCATCCATCTTATATGGAATACGGTAATTATTTGAACAACCTTTGTTCTCATAATACCTGATTTAAATAACAATTATTAAAACAAATCTTGAAGTCAAGCTTTGATGTCAACGAGAAATACAAACAACGGTTTGTTTGTTTTCGATTAACATCATCACATATTCTCTTGCTAGTTACTTAGGCCATTGTGGTTCATGAATTGCGTTGTTCCGTATGAAATTTCATACCAACCAATTCGGTATCCAATACCCAAGAACCACATTGTTTAACAAGCAAAGAATACAACCATAACATGTATATCATCTATATACCTAAACTGGATATTTCCAGTCTTTTCTTTTCTGCCAAATATATTTTATAGATTCTCTTTCAGCATTTCCTTTTCCTTTTTAAAAGAATCTATCAACATCAAAAGTGGCGCCATATACATGACACATAGTCCAAAGCGTGTATATTCAAATAATAATACCTTTGGACTTGCACTTTGAAGTAGATCACCATCATCAAAATGATCGGTATTCTTTCAAAATCCATTCTTTAGTAATCTTTTAGTGTAGTAAACACTTTACATACATCTTGTATTCACCCTTATCATGATAACTTTCATGATCAAGCTAATGTAGCTTATAAAGGAGAATCGTGAGTATAACATTACTTTCCAAAACCCTTTTGGATGATTAGGATGTCTAGCATCTCCAACCTTTGTAAATTCTCATCCAATATGAGAACATATATTATACTCTATCATATTGCAACCAAAACATTGTTTCAGATATCGTTATATCTGCCACACATGATGGTTTCTGAAACAATTCTTTTAGCTCCTAGATAATCTCGATATTTAAATCAAGAATCATGGAGGCAAACATGATACTTAAGATACTAACACTGGAATTGTTACTCTCGATTCAATACCAACTATTAAATTTCACGGAGTAAATAGAGTTTGCTGAAATTTTGCAATAGGACTTTAAACTTTGATTGACACACAATACGATACCAGTTCGTAAAGTAAATATCCAGAATTCTATAGTTCTATTATCTCAATTACAACTATGCATAAGGTAGTGAACGAATGCCAATGACTACAACAAATTATGCAAATTCACTTTGATTTAATTTATGATAAATTGAGTTCTACTAATCCAAATTAGAAATGAACTCCCACTCAAAAACGACGTCCCTCGCGTCTTTTTGGTGATTACATGAACCAAATCCACTACACCAAGTCCGATCATCACGTGAGTCGGTATAGATTCAAAGGAGAGCATCAAATGGGCATCATATCTACTATGACTCATGCTTAACCTTTCGGTCCATGTTCCGAGGCCATGTCTGTACATGCTAGGCTCGCCAAGTAAGAACCTTAGTATTTGCATGTGTAACTGTCTTACACCCGAAATATGGTCGTGGATCCAAAAAAACACCCGATCATCACGTGATGTCTTGGAGCGACGAGAACATAATCGGTGCATACTAAAGGAAGAACACATTCTTATCTTGATATTTAAATGAGGGATCATCTTATTATGCTAATAAAACGCCAAACAAGCAATATAAGATGCAATCAAAACATCACATGTTTATAAGTGAAATGATATGGTTCCCGCATATGATCTCCATCATGTGCACCGTGGTATGATCTCTATCATACCTTTATGTGTAAGGCCAAGGTCTATGGAACTTACACGCTATGTGTGTTGTAAGAGTATCATCTCATACTTCTACTTACAACATCACCATATCATAACACTAGCCCAACAACAATCTAAACTAGACGCCTCTAATTTATCCATTGCAAATTTTACGTGGGTTAGGGCTTTCGAAGATAGAACCGTTCTTACCTACGAACATGAACCACAATGAGGATAACCAAATTGTTGACAACTCGTTGCAAATTAGATATTGACTATAGTAGGAGAGACAGACACCCGCTAGCCACTTATGCAAAACTAGTTGCATGTCAAGCGTGGAACAGGTCTCATGTGCGTGGACATGTAAAGTTTGTTCGGGCCGCTTCATCCCACTATGCCACCAATATCCAAAGTACAACTAAGAAGCAATAAAATGATCATCATCGCCCACATACTCATATTTGTACTACCCGTGCAAAGTATCTACGCATAGATCCGGCTCTGATACCACTGTAGGGTTCGCAACATAGAAAGCAAAAATTTTCCTACGATGGGAACAACTATGTACCAAGATCTATCTACTAGATACAAACAACGGGCGGATGTATATCCGTAGAGAACATACCCTTGAAGACCGACAAAGCTTAACGAGTCCAAACTCGTGGTTGATGTAGACGATCTCTTGCCGATCTCAAGATCGATAGGAAGTCCTAGCGCCGCAAAACAGCAGCGCATCCGTGCTCGCACACACGTTCAAGGCACCGAGCAACCTCCGCCTCCTTGCTCCAGCGATGCAGCGGAAGCACAACTCTTTCTTGCCGAATATCCATCGGGAACATGTATCTCGCTAGTCCGAGACCATGGGGGATAAATTCTAGAGGGGGAGAGAGATCCTTCACGAGGAGGTGTGAGTGAGAGAGAGGGAGAGGGGCTCCTTTAATAGGGAGAGGGGGGGGGGCACCCAAGGGGCCATGCGCCCAGCCATGGGGCTTCCCCCACCTCTTCCACATTCTTGTGGGTGGACACTCCACTCACTCAAATGCCTTTCAATTCCCTCCACTCAAAAACCCACTCAAATTCCCATTAAATTTCCACCAAATTTAATGCAAACTCTCATTAAATAAAACTCTTATTTATTCATAATTTTGTCAATTACTTTAATGACAAACCTTCACATATAACCCCTTGCTAGTATTTCATTTCACATGCAGAAACACTTTCTGCAATTTCACCCGAAAACCCGTTTCGGTATCTAGTGAAATAAATTCCTGCGCTTGTTATTCTTTTTGGCATGAAACTTTTGCTCCAAATGGATGTCGGTGTATCTTAAGTGTGTCACCCTATGGTTCGTGAATAATGCGGACATGATCGAGACCCCTCTCAGATCAATAATTAGAAGCGGGATCTGGAGACCCATACTGACTCCCACACATTCAACGATGACTTTCTTGTGATCGTCGGAACCTTTTTACGCTAGTATCTTAATCCCTTTGTTTCGCGATATATTACATGTCCGAGATTCGATCATCGGTATCTCCATACCTAGTTTGATCTCGTTACTGACATGCACTCTTTTCTCGTTCCCGTGATATAACATTCTAGTGATCAAATCACTTGCTTGCAAGCTAATCAATGTGATATCACCGAGAGGGCCCAGAGCAAATCTATCCGTCATCAGGATGAACAAATTCCACTCTCGATCCATGTGCCTCAACATAACACTTTAGTAGTTCTGAACCCATCTTTATAATCACCCTGTTATGGTGTGACGTTTGATGTTATCAAGAAACTCTTCCGGTGTTAGTGATTGACATGATCTCATGGTCTAAGGATTAGGATCACTTCGTAAGTTGTTATAGCAATATAAACTCAATGACTTTGATCGTAATGCTATACTTCAGATGAATGTTCATCACACCATTACACTAATGTTGTGATCTCGTTATTAACAACATCCAATGTCCATGATCAGGAAACCTTTGATCATCTTGTTAATCAACGAGCTAGTTTATAAGAGAGGCATAACTAGAAACTTCCTTTTTGTTTATTAAACACACATGTATTAACGTTTCTGTATTAATACAATTATAGCATGTAAAATAAAAATTTATCATAAATAAGGAATACGATAATAACCACTTTATTATTGCCTCTCGGGCATATTCCCTTCAGCATTCTTCTTATGAAAAAAAGAGATAGAAAAAAGAGAGTGAGAAAAGAAAAAAATGAGAAAAGAGGAAAGAGAGAATAAAGCACCATTTTCCCATGGTAAATAAGAAGATTGCTGAGATGCTAATTGTCTGCTTGCCTTTTCATTTTGATTTTGGGATAGCTCCTGTATCATGTGCCAGGGGTACCCCGTTGGCGGTTCTCTATGATACACATGTACTTAATATGACAAGAACTTACCGGTAACTAAACTTGAGTAGCATGAGAAACGGCCCTCGTATTCAAGGGACACGAGATTGCCAACTTATACTTTGTCAAGCATATACTCCATAGTTTGTTCACTTTAACCTTAATCACTTCAAGATGCTTATGATATGGGCAATGAGAGCTGAAAGCTAACAAGTACCATAATTTTTGGAAGCTCTTTTTGAGACTTGAAATCCCTGCTTCCCTTATGAAGGGCCTTTCTTCCACTATTATTTTGAGTCCCCACCTTCTATCCTTAAGCACCAGTTAAGAGAGCATAGTTGCCATTCTTAGTTCTATGTGCATTGTACCAAAACTTATTGATTGATTCATATTGTTGATATTGCTTGTTCTTGAACTATTTGTATCTAGTCACCCTTATGAACTTTGAAGGTGTCCTATGTATTTATGTTTTTCTACTCCATGAGGGACAAGCTGAATGCCACTATGCTATGTTTTCTATATGTGAAACAAACAAACATCTTTCAATGCATTGTTATTCATGATCTTGTTTGTATCCTTTCATGTTGCATGCATAGTTACTTTGTCTTACTGTTAGAACTTCATCTTTCATGCTCATGTTTAGAGTACTTTGATCCCAGATTTCAATGCTTACAAATGGTTTGATCAAGATTGTGATGGTCCATGTCACCTCAAAAATTATTCTTTTTATCACTTACCTACTCGAGGACGAGTAGGAGTTAAGCTTGGGGATGCTTGATACGTCGTAAATGTATCTATAATTTTTGATGCTCCATGCTTGTTTAGTATCAACTTTTATTTGTTTTGTCTACACTTTGAGGTATTTTTATACACTTTCTAGAACTAATCTATTGACAAGATGCCATAGTGCCAGTTGCCTGTTTTGTGCTGTTTTTGGTTTCAAAAAGCTAAAAATGAATATGCTCGGAATTGGACGGGACAAAAGCCAAAGTTCATATTTTTCCCTGAACGATATGGAAAATCGAAGACAAGACGTAGGAGGACACCAGGGTGGCCACACCCTGGCCGCGCCCATAGGGGGTGTGGGCCCCCTGGACCTCCACCGACCTTGCCTCCTTCGCCTATAAGAAGCCCCCGACTTAGAAACCCTAGAGGATCGACCAAAAAGCCACGAAAAGTTCCGCAGCGCCTCCGCCACCGAAGGGGAGATTTCGGGGACAGAAAGTCTCTGCGATGGGGGAATACCAATCGGGGTATACCCACGAAGCGGATTCGCCAGCCGGATCGAGCCGACTGGAACCTAGCCCTGAGCGGGTCGACTCGCCTAATACGGCGACTGGCGCATGCTGGACCCAGACGAGTGGCGCCGACTGGAGGCCCAAGATGGCGACTTCAATACAAAGCCCACCAAATACTTGTAAACCCTAACTGGCTACATATATAAAGCCACCAGGGGCACCCCCACGGGGCATGCTCTCCCACAATATATTAGATCTAGTCTCTCCCTCCGCCTACGGCGGCTCCATTGTAAACCAATCTATGACCATATACTGGATTGATAGCATGACGTAGCGATCCTCCACCGAGGGGACATGAACCTGGATACATCATGTGCCAATCTCGCTCCCGGATTCTCCTACGTCGCCTTGCTCCCTCTACGTAAGCTACCCCCAATAGTATCTGCCGTGCAATACCATGACAGTTGGCGCCCACCGTGGGGCTAGCAGTGCTTGGAGGGTGATAATCCGGGCGGGACCCCTCACCGCCAGGTCGCATCAAGCTGGTTCCATCCGATCGCCTTCCGACACGGTGTGCCGATGAAGCTCGCCATGCGTACATGCCCGATCGGTTGCGTATAGCAGCAGCTAAGTTTTCTTATTCCATCCCTTCGCTCTCTCTCGTTGATTATTTTGCGAAGTCTCCTATTTAATTCTAATCTAATCATTGGGTAAACGATCGTGTTTGGCTATATGAGCAAATTGAATTCCTCACAGCTCATGGGAAAAGAGCTGCCACGGTCATGTCTCAGGAAGACACCGATCAATGCATCGAGTCCCGAGGAAAAGAAGCAGGTTTGGTCAAGAGTTATCAGATCGATCAATTCATGAAGCCACCACATGACCTTGTCCCTCAATTGATCGGTTTTTCCAACCCAACATAATGATTTCTCTCTTTAATCAATATAAATATGTCGATGTATCTCTTATTTATTCTATTCAGATTTAATCCTCCACACACATGTACATTTATTTGTATGCATGTTCAAGATGAGATTGGAGGAAGGCGTATTGATCTTCAAAGGATACAGCGCTAGAGCAGAACTCCAAGCGGCAGATGATTGGATTGAAATCCGACCGATACAATCCTGCTCCCCTCAATTTTACTAAAGTTATTATATTCTATCATGTCTACTGATCATCCTGTCTTTGCGAATATTCAAAAAACTGAGTCGTAATATGCAGTTCACGGAACCAAACAAGTCGGCAACCGTTGTGCGGTCGACTCGTCGACCACTCGTTACGGCGGGGTCACTTCCGGCCTCTTTACTGTTGCGATAGACCACAACACCACGACTCCGACGCGGCGCCGACTACATCCTTCGGGCCAACTCCGTGTTTGATGCGGGGTCGTCATGTTTCGGAACTGGCCTAAACGCGGACACGCTTAAATGCGGATTCGCTAGGCTCGGGAACTCGCCTGCCGCGAGTTCGACACGGTCGTGAACTCATCACGTTCGTATGACTCTCCCACCATGAACTCGTCATCAACGACACACCACGATCGGTGACTCGCCCGCCGTGACCGCGCCATCACGGCCTCACCATCGCGACCTCGCCCTCTCGGACTCGCCATGCTCACGGACTCGCCATGCTAATAGCTAAGGTTTTATACACTCCTATATACTATGATTCTAAAACATATATGCATCTCCATTCATTCTTTAAAGCCGACCATGCAGTCGCATATGACCCTTTTCAGGGACCAAAATCATACTTGGGATCGGTGTCAGTTTCGTCTGCTGTTTATTCGCGTCCGTCGAAGTAGTGAGGCTGGGTACCAAAAGGCCGACCTTGTCTCCGGGTTCAACAGTCTAGCATCGCGTCCTGTTACCCGGCAAGTGTTTGATGCTGGAGGTCTGCCTACTCATGAAAAGACACACATAAACCTTACATACTGTCCATCGATCCACATAACAAACGTGCATTTATTTCAACGTCTACAATTCCCACGTCTTACGATTATTCAATATGTTATGCAAGTACACCTTAATGCAATTGTATCTATTCTCCTCAGCAAAACGGTGTCTTTCTCGCCACTCGCCATGCTCGGGGACTCGACGCGCTATAGACAGTGCCACTCGCCAATCGCCCAACCTCGCCGCTCGCCGCGCTCGGGGACTCAGCGCGCTCAACGGCACTCGCCGGTCGCTCAACCTCGCCACTCGCCACTCGCCACTCGCCGGTCGCTCGACGTCGCCGCTCGCCATGCTTGGGGGCTCGGCGCTCGCCAGTCTCTCGACCTCGCCACTCGCCGCGCTCGGGGGCTCGGCGCTCGCCGGTCTCTCAACCTTGCCACTCGCCGCTCTCGGGGACTCGTCGCACTCGGGGACTCGTCGCTCGCCGGTCGCTCGTCCTCGCCGCTCGCCGCGCTCGGGGACTCGGCGCGCTCAGCGGCACTCGCCGGTCGCTCGACCTCGCCACTCACCGGTCGCTCGACCTCACCCCTCGCCGCGCTCGGGGACTCGGCGCTCGCCGGTCGCCCGACCTCATCACTCGCCATGCTCGGCAGCAACCACTACTTTTTTCAGAATATGCATCTCTAAAGAGCCTCAAGTCGCCTCTACAAGCCAACTCGAGCCTCGGGGACTACTCCTAGTCATACTGCACGTACATATGGTTCCACGACCGCGGACTCACCACCGCGGACTCGCCCTCGCGTACTCAACGCGCTCGGGGACTCACCACCGTGGACTCTCCCTAGCGTACTCAACACGCTCGGGGACTCGCCACCGTGGACTCTCCCTCGCGTACTCAACGCGATCGGGGACTCGGCGCGCTACAGACAACGCCACTCGCCGCTCTCGGGGACTCGGCACTCGTCGGTCGCCCAACCTCTCCACTCGGCATGCTCGGGGACTCGGCACTCGTCGGTCGCTCGACCTCGGCACGCTCCATGTTCGGGGACTCGCCACAACTGGAGGCTTCACCGACACCCTACGTCTTTCCCCAACCGGCCATCACCGACTGGCTCACGCTGACCGCCTCCTGCTTCACGGTTCTTTTCTCTGTTCAGGAGCTCGTCGCCGATTCGCCATGACCCATCGTCAAGACTCTCCACGCCCTGCCTCAAGCCCGCGACGAATCGACAACGCGCTCGGGGACTACTGATGTGGGAATACCAATCGTGGTATACCCACGAAGCGGATTCGCCAGCTGGATCGAGTCGACTGGAACCTAGCCCTGAGCGGGTCGACTTGCCCAATACGGCGACTGGCGCATGCTGGACCCAGACGAGTGGCGCCGACTGGAGGCCTAAGACGGCGACTTTAATACAAAGCCCACCAAATACTTGTAAACCCTAAATGGCAACATATATAAAGCTACCAGGGGCACCCCCACAGGGCATGCTCTCCCGCAATAGATTAGATCTAGTCTCTCCCTCCGCCTACGGCGGCTCCATTGTAAACCAATCTATGATCATATACTGGATTGATAGCAGGACGTAGCGATCCTCCACCGAGGGGACGTGAACCTGGGTACATCGTGTGCCAATCTCGCTCCCGGATTCTCCTACGTCGCCTTGCTCCCTGTATGTAAGCTACCCCCAGTAGCATCTGCCGTGCAATACCACGACACTCCGTTTTGGCACCCTGCCAGGACGGGGAAGTGCCCCCGGAGCCATCTCCATCGATCTCCATCACCAACTTCATCACCGTTGCTGATTCCCATGATGAGGAGGGAGTAGTTATTCCTCTATGCTAAGGGCTCTACCGGTAGCTATGTGTTCATCTCTCTCTATGCATGATCTTGTTGTGGTCATGAGCTTTGTAATCAAGTCGATCTACTCTGTTACTCAAGTGCTTCAATAGATCTCTGCTCTCCCCATGTGTGTGAAAGTGACAGCGTGCACGCCATGGTGGCACTTAGGCTAGAGTCTACATAAATACTCATCGTGCTTTAATAGATCTATGCTTTTCCCCACGTGTGTGAAAGTGATAGCGTGCACACCGCTGATGTCTACGCACTTCTATTCTTGTAGACAGTTGTTGGGCCTCCAAGTACAGAGGTTTGTAGAACAGCAGCAAGTTTCCCTTAAGTGGATCACCCAAGGTTTATCGAACTCAGGGAGGAAGTGGTCAAAGGTATCCCTCTCAAGAAACCCTACAATCAAGATACAAGAACTCTCTTGTGTCCCAACACACCCAATACACTTGTCAGGTGCAGTGGCGGAGCCAGGAATGGAGCAAGCCCCGGGCCAAAATCTAAACGTAAAATAAAACTACTAAAAAGCTCTTGTAATAACATAATTTTTTGGGGTACGATGGCAAACATGAACATATATTTTTAAATCCATTGTTAACAATCTATTCCCCAATTTCAAACATATGTAAGTCGGAGTTATTCACCCTCTCTATTTGATTATATCTCTATCTATTCTAATTCCCAATTCCCTATCTATTTATAAATCAAACTTAACCAAGTTCAAGTATCAGATTAGCTGATGTTTTGATTTTAACCAATTAGGAATACGATCTAGCTGTCCAGCTAGCTAGCTGCTGTTGCTAACTCGGTCGCACCACTCCGCTGTGTCCTCGTACCTGCCTGCTGGGTATACTATATACGGGACATACAACATGCCTTTCTTCTTATAGATCGCGTACATGCCAAAGGATCGCAGACATCAAAGGAAATCAGAACTAAGGGAAATACCTGATTACGAAGGGCCAAGGAATAGTGTCACGCCGTCGCCGGCGCCACCGCTGGACAGAGGTAGGGCACCGCCGCCTGTGGACGGAATGGAGGCGACCAGCAGTCCCTGGCGAGTGGCGACCTGGCCGAGTCGCCGAGAGGCAGGGGCGGCATCGCGGCGGCCCTTGGTCAAGCAGCAGTCGAGAGGTCTCGTGGTCGCGGCGCGGGCTCGCGGCGTGGGCGCGTGCGTGGGCAGGTGCGGCGCAACAAGCGAGAGGTGGAGCCATCGAGGTCGTCCCATCGTCAGTCGAGGCAGGCCTGGCCTGGGCTGCGGGGCTGCACCATGCCACGGGCCAATTTTTTCCGCGAATAATAGGTAGGCAAAATCCCAGCGACCAGGGCCACGGCCCTTCTTTCCCTGGACGTGTCTCCGCCCCTGGTCAGGTGTATAGGTGCACTAGTTCGGCAAAGAGATAGTGAAATAAAAGTGGTAACGGTGCCAGAAAAGAGCTTGCCGGTGAGGTAAAGACTAAAGGCAAAAAGATGGAAGAAAGCAAACATGCAACAAATCTAGATGCAAATGTGTGTTTCAATATTTAGAAATAAGGCCTAGGGATCATACGTTCACTAGTGAACACTCTCATATAAATATATTCTCTTAATGATACTACTCTTAACTACTCTCTGGTTGGACACTCTAATCCATGGTAGGGCTAGAACAACACTCCTCAAAGTCCGCCTTTTCCAATCTAGATAACCTCACACTTTCACCTTGAGAGCTAGATGGTTACAACAAACACCACAATTTCATAAAGACATCCAACTCCAAATATACTCATGAAATATATATGTAACCTAGCTTAAGTGCCACACACGGTGCGCACGCTGTCACTTTCACACACGTGGGAAAAACATAGATCTATTAAAGCACGATGAGTATTTATGTAGACTCTAGCCTAAGTGTCACATCCCAAAATTTTCCAAATTTTGTAATGTAAAAAATAAATAAACAAAATAAATAATTGTTGAAATTTAGGGTGAAAAGAAACTTTTTGATTCCAAATGGAAACATCAAAACCCATCTTGAACAAACTTTGAATAAAATTTGAATCGAACTAAATTCAAATCAAGTGAAATGCATTCTTCATAAATGCATCTTGAAATTTAAACACTTGGAAAATAAACCAAAACTCTAAAACCCTAATGGAAGAAATAATTTCCAAGATTACTCTAAGACCATGGATTTGATCCATATAAAATTATTGTCAACAAACATTTATAAATAATCAAGAATGATAAATAAATAAAACCATAGGAATTGATTTCATTCAATTTGGAACCTTGGATAAAATCTTATGAATTTAGTAAGATAAAGAAATTAAATTTCAAAGCTAATAAAGATCCTATCTAAAATACATACCAAATTGTGATCAAATTAATCCTAAAGAGATATAAAAGGATAAACAAATATTAAATAAGATTTTTCAAATTGGAATCACCAAGTTTGGATCTTTAAATAAAAAGATATGGATTTTATAAGATAAAGAAAGAAATAATAAATAAGGAGTATTTAAAAGCCAGATTAAATCTTGGCCAAATCCATAAGCAAATGAAAATAAAGATAATCCAAATAAAATAATAGGATAAAGATTTTTCCAATAAAATTATATGGTATTAAACCATATTCTAAATTATATATGGATAAAGATAAAATTCCTAATAGAAATGATTAATTAAATCATGAGAAAGTAATAAATGGAAATTTATCAAAGTGGGTTAAAAACTTATCAAATTAACTTAAAAGAATTATTTGAATAAAAATTCATATAGTATTAAAACCATAATCAAATTTTATTTAATTGAAGACAAATACTCATTTTAAATGATTAATAAATCATATTAAAAATATTTCAAATAATTCAAAGTGAATTATTTAAGACCCTATTAAATAAATAGAACCTACTGAATAAGGTTTGGTGAAAAATTATAATCCAAATAAAGAGTTTGAAAATATAAATAAATTTTGTTGGAATAAAAACAATTTTCTATTTAAACAAATAAACAAACCATGTGTAAATGAAATATTTATTCTGAAAATGGACATTAAATATATGTCTAAAACAGTGTAGAAAACTTACTGAAAGTTCGGCAAAGTTTTGGAATTCAAATGGTTGCTTGAGTTCTTTGAACAAATTCAAAATAGAAAAAGAAAACAGAAAATGAAAAAATGAAACAGAACGTAAAAAAATGGAAACCAGCCAGCGCAACCCAGCTAGCCCATCTGGCCCAGCAAGCCCACCTCTCTCCTCTTCCCCAAGCCGTTTTCTTCTACTCACTAATGAACCCACTCAGTATCTGACATCTGGACCCCACCTTCCCCCTCTCTCACTCACTAACGATGCTACCCCACAACCCAGTCATCATCGTCTTCACCCCCCCCCCCCCCGCGCTGACCTCGCTGGCCGTTTCTGCCCGTTTAAAACTTGATTCAATACGCGACAATGACGCAGCCTTTACTCCCTGAGACCATGCTCCCTTAAACACCCATGCCCCCTCTATCTTTCCCCCAGACACCATCTCCTCTACGCCCCCAGGCCGCCCTGAATTTATCTCGAAACTCTCTGACTCCAGCAAAGATTTTTCTCCTATTCCGGCCAGACACCATCGCTCCTTGCCCCCTCGACCACTCGAGCTCACCCCCAGCCTCAGGCCCATCTACCGGTGTTATCCTCTTGCTCGCGCATGCCCTAGAACATCAACAACTTCAACACCAGAGTGCCACCGACGTTCGCGTCTACTCCAGCGACCTTTCCCCGTAAGCCCCATCTCCTCTCTTATCTGGTTGATACACGTGTGATCCCCAGCATCGTGCGCATCTAACTGAACCCTTGGGTTGTCTTAGCGCGCACCACAACCTCGCCCCCGATGACACCAGAGAGCACCCGACGCCGTCTCGAACTCCGGCGAGAGATTGACGACAACTCCGTGCGCCCCCTGCTCTCCTAAGACCACCTTGAGCATCACCACTACCTTGCGAACCTGGTGAGCCCCTCCTCCCCTCCTCTCCCTTCCTGGAATGGCCAGACAACCATCGACTGAGCCCATCCGCCGCTCGCCGCCAGTTCTTGGCAGGATGCTGTGAGCCATTCGATTTAGATCCAAGCGCTATGATAGATCAATAGACGAAACGATATGGAGTGATCTGTGCCGCACGATTTACATTATATCTGACGCTCCATGATAGCTGATCCATGCGAACCGGTATGAGCCAATGAAAACATTCCACGTGGCCAGTGTTTTGATTTAAAACCAGAAACTATCTATTAGATGTTTAAACTTGCAAAATTCATAACTTTTGATCCACACGTCCAAATTTTGAAAAATTTATATAAATGGAATCAGCAAGAAGAGTACTTTCCAACCATCTACTTTTTTTAGTAAATTGCTTTTGGAAAATTGGTTGTATTTTAAGAAACTTGTGTAGGCATATTTTGAATATAAAAATTATTCTAGAAATGTTTTTAGGGTAAAATCTTTTTTAAATGGTTTGTTTTGAACCTACTTACCATAAAAACCAACTCATGTATTTAAAAGTGTATTTTGTGAAGTTAAAGAATAAATCTTTGAATAAGAGCATTTCTGGTTAAATAAAAATATTGTTTATGTTTTAAAAATGCTTTTTGAGTAAAACCTTTGGAAAATGATTTGAATTAAACTCTCTAACCCTAAAAAACAAGTTTTGGGAATTAAAAATATATTTTATTAACCCTAGCAAAAATTATTACTTTGTTCAAAGGCATTTCTAATAAATAAAATATTGCTTTGGTATAAAATGGTTTATAAGTAAAATCTTTTGCAAAAGGTTTTAATAATAAACACTTGACCATAAAACACTAAAATTTGTGTTTAAAAATATATTTGTCAAACCCTAGAAATTATTACCTTGATTTAAATCATTTCTAGCAAAACAAAAATGATTTAAAGTGGCCATTTTCACTAACTTAATATCAAATGGTTTTGCCACATTTATAAATGACCTTGTCACTTTTTAAATGACAAATAAGTTTTTAAAAATGTTTATAGCCTAATAGAAACCACTTTTCCAAATAAAACAATCTTTGGCATGCTTGCATGCATTTCTTTGTTTTTATTATTCTGTGTGATGAATTGCTTGAATGGTAGATTGAATTTGTGCCTTGATTGAATTGTAGTGAAAATTTGAAGAGTGTGACTATTGCAATATCAAGGAATGAACTTATATTCTCTACCAAAAAGGCAAGTGGTGCTTCATACTTTTGTCCCATTATTTTCACTATGCATTAGTGTTATTTCTAAGTAGGACTTGCATGGAATTTTGCTAAGTATAAACTATGCCATGAGAAATCCTAGTAGATGAAACCTTAGTAGAATTTTCCTAAGTCAAGATTCCTACTACTATCATGCTTATCTTAGCTAGTAGAAAACAAGGGTGGATTATATTCATGCTATGGAATATTTCTAAGTCTATGACTTGTGTTTTATTTAATAAAACAACAATGTGAATGAATCACCTGGGTGGAATGGTGAGAATGGTTTGTGTTGAGTGGTTACTCAGGGACCATTTCAATGGACTACCCTGGTGTATCACACTTGTGGAATGCCACCCAGGAACAAAGAGATTTGAGATGTCAAATGTTGAGAAGCTTCAAGTGCAGCCACTTGGCATTATGGGATCTGCCTGGATCATATAGGTTGCAATAACTTAGCCAAATGGACAGTTGGTGTTAGGGGATGATAGGTTGGAACACGTCCATTCTGGTCTAAGGGAAGGCTTCTGAAAGATCTTGTCTCGATGCATGTCGAGTCTTGTGGGGAAAGTGCACCACGTCTCGAGAGTGTAAAATCTAAGTACTTATCCGTGTCCCCGGCAATGGACAATTTGAGCATCAAGACATGGAAGCTATCAAGAATCTCCTCATCCCAATTTCTAAGTTAAAAACTTGTGGTTGAACAAGGGTTAAAGGATCTTTAATATTTGATTGGTAGATGCCTTGGGTGAGTTTGACAAACAAATACTTAGTATTTTCAAATGATAAGGAAAAATCTATTTTGAGAAAAGAAAGCCTAAGCTCCACTTAGCCAAATGCATATAGATGATAGATACCACTATTCTACCATAGTATCACTTGCCAATACAATTCAAAATGTATTGACCCTTGTGGGTGTAACTTATTATGTTGCAGGTTTGTTTGATGTTAGTGAAGTGTGTTGATTAGGATTACAAGTCTACAACCAACATGATTGCCTGTGGCACTTTGAAGATGAAGGACTCCATGCTATAGGTATTTCTGCTGCATTGTAATGAGATAGACAAATGAGCTATGTAAGATGTAATGAATTATTTTATTCCTGTTTATAAAGTTGTATTATGACCTTTGTTTCTTGATATTACATCTTAACTGTGGATGCTAGCTATTTATCCAGGGACTAGCATTGTAAACACAGGGATATCTAACTTATTAAAGGTTGGGACCTCTACACTAAGTGCCACCGTGGCGTGCACGCTGTCACTTTCACACACATGGGGAGAGCAGAGATCTAATGAAGCACTTGAGTAGAAAGATAGATCTACTTGATTACAAATCTCATGACCACAACAAGATCATGCATAGGGAGAGAGATGAACACATAGCTACCGGTAGAGCCCTTAGCCTCGAGGAAGAACTAATCCCTCCTCATCATGGGAATCAGCAACGGCGATGACCATGGCGATGGAGATCGATGGAGATGGCTCCGGGGGCACTTCCCGTCCCGGCAGGGTGCAGAAGAAAGACTTTCTGTCCTCGAATCTCCCCTTCGGTGGCGGCGGCGCAGCGGAAGTTTTCATGGCTTTCTGATCTATCCTTTAGGGTTTCTGGGTCAGGGTCTTCTTATAGGCGAAGGAGGCAAGGTCGGTGGAGGGCCAGGGGGCCCACACCCCCTGTGGGAGCGGCCAGGGTGGGCCCCATGACCACCTAGGGTGCGGCCACCCTGGTGTCCTCCTCCGTCTCATCTTCGATTTTCCGTATCGCTCAGGGTAAAATAATGACTTTGGCTTTTGTCCCGTCCAATTCCAAGAATATTCATTTTTTAGCTTTTTGAAACCAAAAACAACAGAAAACAGGCAATTGGCACTGTGTTATCTTGTCAATAGGTTAGTTCCAGAAAGTGTATAAAAATACCTCAAAGTGTAAACAAAACATAACCAAGTTGATACTAAACAAGTATGGAACATCAAAAATTATAGATACGTTTACGACGTATCAAGCATCCCCAAGCTTAACTCCTGCTCGTCCTCGAGTGGGTAAGTGATAAAAAGAATAATTTTTGAGGTGACATGCACCATCACAATCATGATCAAACCATTTGCAAAGCATTGAAAGCTGGGATCAAAGAACTCTAAACATGAGCATGAAAGATTAAGTTCTAACAATAATACATAGCAACTATGTTGCAACATGAAAGGATACAAACAAAAGTTTATGAATAACATGCGTTGAAAAACGTTTGTTTGTTTCACATACAAAAAACATGTCATAGTGGCAATCATCTTGTCCCTCATGGAGTAGCAAATAGATGCATAGGACACCTTCAAAGTTCATAAGAGTTACTAGATACAAATAGTTCAAGAACAAGCAATATCAGCAATATGGATCAATCAATAAGTTTTGGGACAATGCACATAGAACTAAGAATGGCAACTATGCTCTCTTAACTGGTTCCTAAGGATAGAAGGTGAAGACTCAATATAATGGTGTAAGAAAGGCCCTTCATAAAGGGAAGCGGGGATTTCAAGTTTCATAAAGAGATTCCAAAAATTATGGTACTTGTTAGCTTTCAGCTCTCATTGCCCCTATCATAAGCATCTTGAAGTGATTAAAGTGAACAAACCATGGAGTATATGCTTGGCAAAGTATAAGTTGGCAATCTCATGTCCCTTGAATACGATGGCCGCTCCTCATGCTACTCAACTTTAGTCACCGGTAAGTTCTTGTCATAGTAAGTACATGTGTATCATAGAGAACCGCCAACGGGGTGCCCCTTGCACATGATATAGGAGCTATCCCATAATCAAAATGACAAGGCAAGAAGACAATCAGAATCTCATCAATCTTCTTATTTACCATGGGAGAATGGTGCTTTTTTTTCTCTCTTTCCTCTTTCCTATATGTCTCTTTTTTATAAGAATAAAGATTCATAGATGTCATTATGGTAATGCTGCAAGTTTCCACCATGATTAGGCATGTCTTAGGCTAGCGGCCGAGGCGTTTCTCTAACACACATACATAACTCCATGGACTTACAAGCTCCCCTTTTATTTCACACCAGTGACATACATAGACAAAAGAGCATGATATCAACTATGTACAAAGTACAAGTGCAATGTTGAAAGCGTTCCCCATGACAACATGGTTCTGCTAATCCCAATGTATAAGTGCAAGCATATACAACAAAGATGACAAAATGGTTCAAGTTTATTAGGGGCAAGAAAAATAAAGTGTTCCATCAAGTTCGTGAGAGCTTTAATCACTATTTTTTTCACATAACAAAAAGAATTTTTAATTGGAAGGTAGATAAAATAAGAATATAGTTGGAATGGTGTAACACACCATGCATAGGAATTTATAGTGGACACTTTGGAATAACTTGGTTTCTTGGGAGTTGGATGCATGAGTAGAGCTTACTCATACAAGTGGAGTCTAGCAAAAGACTGGGAGCGACCAACTAAGAGAGCAATAATGGCCATAATCATGCAGAGCGACAAAACATTACTAATCAAAGCATAAAGTGGTACTAAAAGTCAAGGACTAAATGATCATAGACGCTATGGTGACTTTTTCATAGTCATAACATGGTGTGAGAATGTGCCAAGTCAACCCAAACAAAGCATGAATGGAGAATACCACAATACTATGCTTTTGTATGCTAAAACAATGCATGATTCCTTCAAGGCACACTAAGAAATCCTAATTGTTTGGAACAAGTCATGCTACAACAATAATCACTAAGCATAAGGTCAAAACAACATCTAGCATGACATAATAAAGTCTAAGCCACAGTCAAAGCAAGCTCCCTTTTGTACCAATTAAGCATGAAACTTTCTACTCTTTTTCCAACACTAATCGACTTATTTGAAACAAATCACAAAGATAATACTCAATAAAGATCAGTGATCATGTCTCACAAATCCACAAAAAATAACTAAAAAGTTCTTAGCAAAATGCACAAGAAAACTAAGGCTAAACACAGTGCTAGCAAAGGAGAACACTCACAAGATAATAAGAATGAAAACTAGAGTGTTCTAGGCAATGAAAACAGAGTGTGTCTCTCTCCAAAAGAAGTGTGTAGTACTTTATTTAAGCAAACTAAAATGAAAACTAAGACGCTCCAAGAACAACACAACAGTGCATGAAACAATAAAAATGAAGTGTCTAGAAAGACCTGCGATTTTTATTGATGAAGAAGGGGATGCCTTGGGCATCCCCAAGCTTTGACGCTTATAACTCTTGAATATTTATTGGGGTGTCACGGGGTGGAATCCAAAATCTTGAGATTTTTTTCATTCTTTATATCATTACATCATTCTTCCCCTACACTTGAAATTTTCCCATCATACAAAAATTCACACAATCTTTATTAGCAACATTAGTGTATTCAAAAGATAATAGACCCTTGGGTTTAGCTTTAGAACAGAAAAACTTTCACTAAAAACACAAGCTACTGTATCAATTCCCTCAAAAAGCTCAATTTCCCAAAAAGAACCCAAAAAGGAATCAATAAGAAGCAAATGCAAATAATGGCAGAAATTTGTCAAAATAGACCAGCAGGTAGAAACCTATTTTTTCAAAGACCTTCTGTTGCTCAAATAAAAAAGTGTTGAACTAAAGAAAGTTATATAACATACTAGGGGTTTTATTAGAAAAATATTAGCTCAATCCGACTTACATAGATTCCTCACTAATTTTTACGGTGGAGCACAAAAATCTGTTTCGGGACAGCAACTCCCCAAATCTTACTTCCCTCATATTAGAGGTTATTCTTGGAACAAAAAGCAAACAAAAAGGATAAGAAGAGGTCATTACTGAAGTAATAACTTACAAGACTCAAGAAAACTCTTGGGTTATCTCCCAACAAATACTTTTCGTTAACGCCTTTAAGTTAGGCTTGATAGTTTGAGAAGATGCTCACATAAGAAATATGAATTGAAGTAAAAGAGATCATCAAGAAGCAAATTCAAAACACATTTAAGTCTAACCCACTTCCTATGCATAAGAATATTGTAAAGAAACAAGTCATAAAAGCACAAATCAACAAGCATAGGAAAGCAAAACAAGTGCAACTTCAAGATTTTCAACATAAAGAGGGGAAACTTAATATTTTTGAGATGCATAAGACCATGTTTCACTCTCTCATAATAACTTTCAGTAGCAACATGAATAAAATTAACAATATAACTATCACATACAACATTCTTATCATGAGCCACATGGATAAAAGGATTATTACTCTCCACATAAGCATAGTCATTCTTATTAATTGTAGCGGGAGAAAATTCAACAAAATAGCTATCGTTATTATTCTCATCACCATAATCATCAAATATAGGAGCCATATTGTAATCATAATTAATTTTCTCCTCAATAGTAGGTGGACTGAAAATATCATATTCATCATTGTAATCATCATACATTGGAGGTTTGGTATCATCATAAGCAATAGAATAGCTATCTTCCCAAGTGTGTTCATTTGTAAACATATCATCATTGGAAGGAACATGGATAGCACTAATAGCACAACAATTATTAATATCATCATTTTCAGAATTGGTGCCAAAGAGATTTTCAATATCAAAATTAGTGTGTTTTTCCCAATCATGATCATTAACATAGGTAATAGGCATAGGAACATCATCTTGTTCAGACTCATCAGCAAAAACTATGATAGGAGAAACATGCTTAGGGGAAGATACCATTTCCTCTCTCCTTTTACTCCTCCTCTTCTTCTTCTTCTACTTCTTCTTCTTATTCTTCTTCTCCTATTTAGGAGGGAGAGGCTTGAAAGGAAGCTTCTCCCCGTACCCTGGTTTATTGTTAGAGACAATAGAAGAAACTTTGGAGGATTCCTTCTTTTCATTAATAAGAACAAAACTCATATCAGTCCTATCATATTTTCGTAAAATATCATCTTTTATAAGATTTTGTACGTAAGTATTCGCGTGGCAATTATCAACACAATAACGATGACACTCATGAAGGACGCAATTCATACCAAAAGCACTCATGTCTACCAAAGAAGTTTTTCTTGATAAATCTTCACACCCCAAAAACAATGTAAGTTCATAATGTTGATTACCAGTGATCGCGTTATAACAATAAAATCTTGCAGTACTCATTAGATTAGAAAGGTTATTATTATGTCTTGAGCATTGAAAATTGAAATGACCCACTTCATAGCAGAGTTCACAAATAAAAGGGTAGAAGGCAATTTTTTTTACCAAGATCATTTAGATCCTTATACCATGTTCTGGTTTTTTCATTTTGGTGGGTGATACAATATTCTTCTTCTATTTGATTCTTCTCACAAGGTCAATGCATACCACAAAAATTAACATGCTTATAAGAAATAGTACTCTTAGAAGTTTGAGCATGTTTATTCATTAATACATTTTCATTTTCCATGCAAGTGTCTTTAAAAGGTTCATGATACATGTCCCATTTTTATTTAGGAGAATTAATATGGGAATCAAAGTCTCTATAATATCTAACAAGAAATTGAGGATCAAGACCATATTTAGCACTAAGCTCTTGAAAATCAGTAGTTTCAGCGAAAGACTTAATCAATCATACTCATAGTTTATACCTGGTTCTTTACCTTTGTAGTTATCCCAATCTTCAGTATTGCTTTGAATTGTTTCAAGAAGATTCCACTTAGCTTTGACCCCCTTACTTGTGAAGGATCCCTCTAAACAAGTATCTAGATAGTCCTTGTAATGTCCTGAAAGCCTTGCATAAAAATTATTAATAACAATATTACTGGGGAGCTCATGAATGGGACATTTGAGCATTAGTGACTTCAATCTCCCCCAAGCTTGGGCAATACCTTCTCCCTCATGAGGATGAAAATTATATATAATTCCTATCTTTATGAATTTCATGAGGAGGATAAAATTTAGAGTATGAGAGAGATTCAAGTTCCTTCCACTCCAAATGATGAGGATCATCTAGTAGCTCATACCACTCCCTTGCTTTGTCCCCAAGTGAGAAACGGAATAACTTCCTCTTAACTTGGTCCATTGAAATACCTGCACACTTGAACAACTCGCATAATTCATGTATAAAGAGCAAATGATCACTAGGATGGGCAGTTCCATCTCCAAAATAGCAGTTATTGATAACACGTTCAACAATTTCAATAGGTATTTTAAAAGGGACACTTTCAGTATGTGGCTTTAAAATATCACGAGCATCATTAGAATAGCCACATATGGGAGATAAAGTATCATCAGAGCAAATTTTCTTCCCTAAAGCTGGGGAACTAAAAAGATTTTTCTCATAAAAACTAGATTCCCCAAGCTTAGATGTTTCCATAGCATTTGTAACAATGGTGTTCAAAAAATTCATACTAATAACATTGGTATTAGCATGCAAAGAGGGTTCCATAGGTTTTTTAATTTTCTCTTCAAACACTTTATGTCCTAACTCAAGATAAATACTATAAAGCTCTCTAATTTTTGTTGTTGTTTTCCATTAAGCCTAACTAGTGAAAACAAGAAACAAAAAGACCAAATTGCAGAATCTAAAGGAAATAACTTCGAGCACTCACACCGAAGGATGTGAGTACCTTTTATCTTACCTCCCCGGCAATGACGCCATAAAATAGCTTTCTGGCTTGCTGTTGCCGTGGGGTAACGTGTGTGAGTGCCTTTTACCTTTCCTCCCCGACAACGACGCCAGAAAATAGCTTGATGTCTACGCACTTCTATTCTTGTAGACAGTTGTTGGGCCTCCAAGTGTAGAGGTTTGTAGAACAGCAGCAAGTTTCCCTTAAGTGGATTGCCCAACGTTTATCGAACTCAGGGAGGAAGTGGTCAAAGGTATCCCTCTCAAGCAACCCTGCAATCAAGATACAAGAAGTCTCTTGTGTCCCCAACACACCCAATACACTTTTCAGGTGTATAGGTGCACTAGTTCGACGAAGAGATAGTGAAATACAAGTGGTAACGGTGCCATAAAAGAGCTTGACGGTGAGGTAAACACTAAAGGCAAAAAGATGGAAGCAAGCAAACATGCAACAGATCTAGATGCAAACGGTGTTTCAATGTTTAGAAACAAGGCCCAGGGATCATACTTTCACTAGTGAACACTCTCATATAAATATCTTCTCTTAATGATACTACTCTTAACTACTCTCCGGTTGGACACTCTAATCCATGGTAGGGCTATAACAGCACTCCTCAAAGTCCGCCTTTTCCAATCTAGATAACCCCACACTGTCACCTTGAGCGCTAGATCGTTCCAACAAACACCATAATTTCATAAAGACATCCAACTCCAAATATACTCATGAAATATATATGTAACCTAGCTTAAATGACACACATGGTGTGCACGCTGTCACTTTCACACACGTGGGGAAAAGCATAGATCTATTAAAGCATGATGAGTATTTATGTAGACTCTAGCCTAAGTGCCACCATGGCGTGCACGCTGTTACTTTCACACACATGGGGAGAGCAGAGATCTAATGAAGCACTTGAGTAGCAAGATAGATATACTTGATTAAAAATCTCATGACCACAACAATATCATGCATAGGGAGAGAGATGAACACATAGCTACCGATAGAGCCCTTAGCCTCGAGGAAGAACTACTCCCTCCTCATCATAGGAATCAGCAACGGCGATAAACATGGTGATGGAGATGGCTCCGGGGGCACTTCCCCATCCTGACAGGGTGTCGAAACAGAGACTTTCTATCCCCCGAATCTCCCCTTTGGTGGCGGCGGTGCAGAGGAACTTTTCATGGCTTTCTGATCGATCCTTTAGAGTTTCTGGGTCGGGGGCTTTTTATAGGCGAATGAGGCAAGGTCGATGGAGGGCCAGGGGGCCCACACCCCTGTGGGCGCGGCCAGGGTGGGCCCCGTGTCCACCTAGGGTGTGGAAAACCTGGTGTCCTCCTCCGTCTCGTCTTCGATTTTCCGTATCGCTCAGGGTAAAATAATGACTTTGGCTTTTGTCCCGTCCAATTTAGAGAATATTCATTTTTAGCTTTCTGAAACCAAAAATAGCAGAAAACAACCAACTAGCACTATGACATCTTGTCAATAGGTTAGTTCCAGAAAGTGTATAAAAATACCTTAGAGTGTAGACAAAACATAACCAAGTTGATACTAAACAAGCATGGAACATCAAAAATTATAGATACGTTTACGACGTATCAACCCTGTGTGGCACTTAGGCTAGATTACATATATATTTCATGAGTATAGTTGGAGTTGGATGTCTCTATGAAATTGTGGTGTTTGTTGGAACCGTCTAGCGCTCAAGGTGACAGTGTGGGGTTATCTAGATGGGGAAGGCGGACTTTGAGGAGTGTTGTTATAGCCCTACCATGGATTAGAGTGTCCAACCGAAGAGTAGTTAAGAGTAGTATCACGAAGATAATATATTTATTGAGAGTGTTCACTAGTGAAAGTATGATCCCTAGGTCTTGTTTCTAAGCATTGAAACACCGTTTGCATCTAGATCTGTTCCATGTTTGCTTGCTTCCATCTTTATTTCTGACTTTAGTCTCTCCCACATCAACAACAAGTCAGAAGCTCTTTTCTGGCACCATTATCACTTGTATTTCACTATCTCTTCGCCAAACTAGTGCACCTATACACCTGACAAGTGTATTGGGTGTGTTGGGGACACAAGAGCCTAAAGTATATATTCACTCAGAAGGAGCTGAATATAAGGCAGAGGAGATGGATAGAGCTAATCAAGGATAATGATCTGGACATCCACTATCACCCTGGTAAAGCCAATGTGGTAGTAGATGCCCTTAATTAGTAGGTTGTCGTGCCGCTTGAACTCCATGATTTTGAAAGAGCAACCAAGTTTGCACAAGTAAATGGAAGATTTGAGAATGGAATTAGTAAGTGAAGGATTTTTGGCTAGCATAGAACTTCAACCCACTTTGATCAGTCAGATAAAGAAGGCGTAGAAAGGAAATGCTAGTATCGACGGAATCAAACATCGCATCGGTACAGGCAAAGTACCCAGATTCACCGAAGATGAAGAAGGAGTTTTGTGATACAAAGGACGTCTCTGTGTACCAGCAGATTCCGAGTTGAAGCAAGCCCATGATACTCTTTATTCTATCCACCTCGGAGGAAATTGGTGGCATAAGATGAAGAGAGAAATCGGAAGCTACATAGCCAAGTGTGATATCTGTCAGAGAGTTAAGGCGGGACATCACAGACCCGCAGGACTGTTGTAACCATTACAGATTCTAGAATGGAAGTGGGATTCTGTTGGAATGGACTTTATCACCGGATTGCCTACATCTAGTAGGGGAAATGACTCTATTTGGGTCATAGTTGATAGATTGTCCAAAGTCGCCCATTTCTTACCAATCAAGACCACCCAGAGTTTGAAGCTAGCAGAGTTGTATATTTCTAGAATCCCTAGTTTGCATGGAGTCCTCAAGAACATTGTATCGGATCGAGGAACTCAGTTTACCTCGAGATTTTGGAAGAAAGTCCAAGAAGGATTAGGAACCCGACTGGATTTCAGCACAGCGTATGACCCTCAGACCGATGGACAAACGGAGCGAGTAAATCAAATACTCGAAGATATGTTGAGAGCCTGTGTGCTAGAGTATGGATCAAAATGGGAAGACTACATGTCGTTCGTAGAATTTTCGTACAACAACAGTTATCAAGCTAGTTTGCAAATGGCCCCATTTGAATTCATGTATGGAAGGAAGTGTCGTACCCCTTTGAATTGGTCGGAAGTAGGAGAGAGTCAGATTTTCGGACCCGACATCCTACGAGAAGCAGAAGAGAAAGTTCACAAGATCCTGAGCACCTCATGACCGCTCAATCCAGACAGAAGCGTTATGCTGACAAGAGACGTTGAGACCTCGCCTTTAATATCGGAGATTTTGTGTATCTCAAAGTGTCACCTTTGAATGGAATGCAACGTTTCCAGCTCAAAGGAAAGTTAGCCCCTAGATATATCAGACCTTTCAAGATTTTGAATCGTCAAGGAGAAGTATCGTATCAACTGGAGCTGCCAGAAGAGATGCCAGCCGTGCATAATGTGTTCCATATATTGTTGCTTCGCAAATGCCTAGAAGTCCCGAGAAGACTGAAGTTTTTAAGAACATTGATCAACGAACCATAGAGATCAACGATGACCTGACGTATCCGAAGTACCCATCCGTATTTTGGAGGGAGCTTTCAGAACCACCAGGACTCGAAGCATCAAGTTTCTCAAGATTCAGTGGAGTAACCACACTAAAGAAGACGCTACCTGGGAGCGAGAAGATTACATCAAGACGGAGTTTCCCGATCTCTTTAAATCCTAGTTTTCTTTTCATCAAATATCGGGACGAGATTTTTTTAAGTAGGGAAGGTTTGTAACATCCCAAAAATATTGATCAAGGTGATCAAGTTCCAATCACCAAAATTAGGGTTAACAAAAACTTTTGTTAAATTAAAATCATATGAATGCATGTGTGTATGTGATGAATGTATAAATGCATGAATGGACTTCTGTGATTGTTGTGAATAGCAAGGAATGGTTTAAAGATGAAAACAACATCATCTAAATCAAATCCAAGCAGAAACAAATCAAGAGAAATTCAAAAACAAACAAAACAAGCAAATGGTCATTTTTGCCAATCTTGCTCACTAGACCACTTTGAGTGTTTCTAGTCCAAGATTTCAAAAAGAAAAAATTCCATTTCTTTTCACCCCTTGCTAGACCAAGTAAAAGTGAACCCAATCCCGCCTTTCAAACTCACATAAACATTTTCCAACTTGATTCAAATGAAATTTCAAAATTAAATCTATATCATATGTGAAGATCACCAATTCTCAAAAACCAACCAAACCAGTGCACCTTGACAAAACCAACTAACCATAGACTACCTAGTATGTTACTAGTAAACCCACCAATTTTCTTTCAAAATTTCAAATTCAAATCTCTTTCGGGCATTTCATCAAACACCTTGCAAACACAAATCGAACAAAACATAAAACACTATAGTGAGCAGTGTTTGTGCCTAACTTGTCTCCCCTCTAGCTCACAACACACTCTTAGTTGATCATCTAGTTCAATTAACAAGCTCTAGGTCACTCTAAGCTTGACATTGCCATCAATGGTGAGCATGCCAAGCCCCAAATGGCCATCCCATGGTCGATAGCAAGCTAGGAGCATCTCTAGTCTTGCCAACCTTGTCTACGACACTGACCACCGTCCACCGCCACCCCTGTCCAACGATAAAGCCCTGCCAGCCCCTGGACCACTCAGCCCGAGTGTGCCCAGCTTCTCTGCAAGCATGCCGAGAGCGCGCCAGAGCGCCGCACTCGACACGCGAGAATAGACCACGCGCCGCCCTTGCCTCTTGCGTGCATGATCACGATTGTCCCAGGAACCGCCAGGACATGCCCATTCGTCGCCGCGTGACCGGGACAGCCCGTGCGCCATTTAAACTTCCATCGGACCCATACAGAGAGTCGCAACGTTCCGACCGCATTGTACCGCCCCACGCCTCGTGACCATGCCGTTGAGCTTCACTAGGGAACACATCACCGTCCCCTACCATCGCCCATGCCATTAGCTCACTGTGATGACGACCCCGACGAGCTCAGCCCGTGCCCTTCGGTCCCCTCGCTGCACTATAAATAGAGGCCATCCCTGCTCGAATTCTTCCGGAGCAAGGAGAGCAGTAGGTCGCCGGAATTTTTCCGGAGTCTGCAGCGGAGGAGGAGAAGAGGAGCCAGCTATAGGAGCCACCCCAGGAGAAGCCACTGGTACCAGGAGGTTTGCCGTTGTCGACTTCGTCATTCGCCCCCATCGCCGACCCTCGCTCGAGCCCCGGTGAGCCTCACACGACCCCCATTGGCCATGCTAGGGTTCAGTATCACCGGTGTTGCCCGACGGAGACGACAAGCCCCGGCCGTTGGATTAGATGTTGATCGTATGGTTCAGATTGCCCCGTACCCCTTTGCACCCTCTCTCTCGCTGACTGGTGGGGACAACCACTTAAACCCATCCGCGCGCGCTGTGCACCGTGGGCCGGCTTAGTTAACCTCTCGCGTGACCCAGTAATTCAAATTTAGGTTTATTAATTTAGTTTCAAACTTAGTTCTGTACATAGATTCAAAAATCAATACGGAGAGATTCACTGAACCAAATTGCATGAAACTAATTTTGCTAGAAAGGTACTGAAATTCTTAATCGATGCCCATTGGATTCAAATTATTAGATTTGTAGATCACCTATAGTAAAAATAACAAGGGAGAAGCTTTTCTGCATTCAAACATTTTTCAAAATTCAACCATAAAATCTTTTGAGTTGATTCCAACTCTCAAAAATCACATTTGACAAGACCTTTCTGAATATATAAAAATATCTGGGTTTACTTGCAGAAATAATGGACAAGCAATAAAAGAATGCCTCATAGGCAATTCTAGTCACTTTTTTAATTAAAATAAAAGGGTTAAACCTTATTAAATGTGACACCACTTTAAATCACATTCCCAAGTACTGAAATATGTGGTGATGACATGTGTCAACATGATCCCCTATTTTAGTTGGAGAATATTAAATCCTAAGTAGTTTTTCAATGAGTAGAAATTACTTTTCTAAAATAAAATAAATAAGACAAGTGCTTTAATCTTTGTGATAATAGTGATGATGTTAGAGCATCTAGTGTGAACCTTTGTGTGCTAAATATAGTAGTTAAGAATTTTTTGGTTATTGTGTACCTCGTATTTATTTATAGACGCTAGTACCGACCAAGGATATGAGGAGGAAGGAGAATACTACGAGGAAGAAGCCGGGGAGAACTTCAACCACTGCTCTACACAAGGCAAGCTACCACTTGCATGTTACCTATGCAAGCTAACACTTGCAACTGTGAAAGTTATATAACCTATGCAATGCATTAGGCATGCTAGGATTTATAAACTTGATTATACCCAATCCTAGTTTTATTTGCAAGCTTATTTATTTTATTTCTTTATCAAAGCTTTCTATGGGAGTTTACTTAGTGACTTGTAGGTTTTAGAAAGAGGTTTAAAGGTAGAATAAAAAGCATAAAATTTGGCCTAAGTTAGATAATCTTGATGTCATCCTGAGGCATGAGATTGAACTTAGATCATCCACACTTGTTTACCAACCCTGTTGGGGATATGCTATATGGGTATCCTCATAGCATGTCTCCTATCCGGATAACCCGGGTGGCCCACAGTTGGTAGCATGGCCCATGGCCTGCTGGGCGGCCCAGTTAGATGGATCTAGAAGGGAGGCCCATGCCGGATAAAGGAAGGCTATGGTTAGAGTCACCGATGTACCCGGAGCCTTGGAGTACAAGACACGCAAGACTAGTAATAGGCAGTTTAGGACTCTGTAACCTGTCCGTCTAGGACTTTTCTCTGTAACCCTAGGACCTGGCGACTATATAAGTCGGGCCTATGGGAGCCTTTAGGGCACGATAACCTACAATCTCAGACAACCTCACATAGCGAACCTATCTCTGTAACTTGGCGTATTGCCCTTATAGTGATTTATAGCAGGAGTAGGATTCCACAACCATTGTGGGATCTGAACCTGGGTAAGCTGTGTTACCTCGTACCCATCAACCGCCCTCCTTCCCCCACGTCTCTAAACACGCACTGTAAGGACCCCTCCATGGCGTACTCGTCGGCAATACCACGACAGTTGGCGCCCACCGTGGGGCATAAGGCGCTTCAGGCTCTTCAGCGGGCGAGGACCAAGATCTTCGCGGGAATCAGCGAAACCGTAGCCATCGGTCGCGTTCTCTTCTCCGGCAACGTTCCGATCGTCCCTCCCGATGAGTTCTGGATCCCGTCGAAGACGAACCCTACGCTGTGTTCGATCGTTCCTATCGGAGACATCCACCTCTTCATCGGCGAAACCGACTCGGGCACTAGTTCCCTGGGAGTCGGAGGAGCATCAAGGCCCGCACGGACCGCCTACGGGCAGGACACGTTCGTGGAAGGATCGATGTCGGATCTCTCTTCGGAGTTTGCCGACAAAGATCAGAAAAATTCAAGGCCCACCCGAACCGCCCCTGTGCAGGATATAAAGGTGGAAGATCGCTGCAAGTCCGCCGGCTTCGCCCGTGCGTCTGGACAGCAGAGATCCAAGTTCGTCGGCGTGGTTACCATCTTCGATCTTGCGCGTTGCATTCAGAGAGAGGGCGAAAACCCCCGCAATTACCTGGCCAGGTGGCTCCGCATACGAGCCATCTGGCCCACTACCCCAATGATGATGCTATGTATCACTTTGTGGAAGGACTGGACCATGGCACGCTTCTCTGACACTCTCTAAGACGGCAGCAGGCGTCAGGACGCCTTACCTTCGAAGGCATGGTGAACACCGTCAACAACTACGTGGAGGCTGAAGCGGCAGCTCAAACAGCGCTTGCGCTCATTGACGGAGCCCCTCTTATTCAGCCACCGCCACCACCGCCTCTGGCTGCCATCGTCGCAGCGGCACCGCCACCTCCAGTCATCGTCGCTGCTGTTGCACCTCCACCCCCCGTCATCGAGGAAATTCTGGCACCCTTCGACTCTGTGATTGACACGCTTTATGCTGACTTCAGTGCAGATTCGGAGGAGATAGATTTCAGTCCAGAGGAACTAGACTCCGCCATGCAGGAGATGGAGGAGGAGTAGACGCGCGATGAGCAAGCCAACAATGCCGTCACGTCTCGAGAGGTGTTCATCACCATTAGGATGATGATGGATGAAGATCAACCCGGACGAGCTCCACCTACTGCGCTAGAAAAGGGGAAGGGGCCACTTATTGCTGCTGACGATGATCGCGCAATGGTCATGCCTCCTCCGCCTAACCCAGTACAGCAGCCGCAGGAACTCGGCACCGGCCCGAGCAACAACAACACCGCAAACTTGCCGCCTCCAGCATCTACGTCTGCTGCTGCCCAAGTTACTCCAACTGATAGAGTGATGTATGGAAATCTCCTCGTTAAGCCACTAATCATAGCTCATATCCGGAACGTGACTCAGCTCGATGAGAAGCGCCAGTAGCTGCTGGAGGAGGCGCAGGCCATCGCGGAGCAAGGCGCTAAGCTGGATCGCGATCTAGTCAATACGCAGAAGTCCATAGAGAAAGCTAGAGCAATGGAGGCCGAGTACAAGACTCTGCTACAGCAGCAGAAGGGCAAGAAAGCTCCGGCCCGCATCATCAACGATCCTGGTGTACAACGAAACCTAGGATGGGCTCGCTCGAAGCTGGCACAGGCAAAGCCATACATTGACAGTGAAGGCAAACAAGTGATGCCCACCCTGCTCCTTAACCTCGCCGTTGCCAAGACCCTTCTAGAGCAGGATAGATCGCCCGAGGCAGTGGAACAAGTCTATGACCTAGTGGCCAAGGCGGTGAAGCAGCAGGAAAAGGCCACCTCTCAGAGGCTTGAGTCCGACCCAGCGCTTTTCTAGTCTAGCCAGCATAAGCCGCCAAGGGAGAGATCTCCTCTTGATGTCGGGTCCCAGACGGGTTCATCAGAACAAAGACGGAGGAATGCGCGCAACAGGAAGGATGCTATCCCCATATCCTCCGACCACGGAGAAAAGGCCTGACCTCGTCACTCATCGCCACCGCCCGATCCCCCCGACATCGCGAAGATCCCAAGGCTCACCATCTTACGGATATGCCCCCACCAAGGCAGTGCGGCATCGTCATCCGCGACAACGCGGAGCAGACCCTTCATGACGGAGAGCGCAACCAAGGACACAAGAGCAGGTCACGCCATGACCCTCCGCGTCCGACAAGCAACCATGACAGGCGTGAGGCTTCGCAGGAGGGTAACAGCAAGAAGGCTAACCCACCGCCACCTCCGCCTTCGTCACCACCTAGCAGTCACCATGGCGGAGGAGGCCCGCGTCATTCACGCAGCCCATCCCCTGTTGATAAGAAGAAGAAGAACCCGGAGCCATACAATGCACGTTCGCGGATCGATAAGATCCATGAGGCCCGGGAAGGACCATACCTGGGACCACGTTGCTTTGGACCCGCAATACGGTCCGCAACTTACCCCAAAGGTTTCCGGATTGACAAGATGATCAATCCCTATGACGACACCGCCAAGCCAGCCACATGGTTGTAGGACTACGACAATGCGGTGGAGATTGCAGGAGGTAACCCCAACGTTGCCGTCAAGTACCTCCCTTATGCTGGCGGGCACGTCCCATCAATGGATAGACGACTTGCCGGAGAAATCCATCTGCAATTGGTTGGACATGCAAGAAGCGTTCACCAAGAACTTTGAGGGTACATACAAACGTCCCTGCACTGTTGGCGATCTACAACGGTGCGTGCAAGAGAAAGACGAGACATCTCGCGCCTACCTCTCCTGCTGGCTGGACATGAAGAATTCCTGAGCAGGAGTGCACGCTCAGACCGCCATGGCCGCCTTCATTGATGGGTTGTAAAGTGGCACGTTGCTCCGACATAAGCTGAAGCGCGTGCAGGACAATCACCAGCTTGACTTGAACCAGATGATTCTGTTGGCTAGTGAGTTCGCAGCTGCCGACGACGATGCCTGTGGCTCCTTGCCGGCAACGGCCGTTCCAACTCAAGCTCGGAGGAACAGCAGTACAAAGCGGAAAACTTCTCCAGAAGAAAAGAAATCTACCGACATGGTTGCTATGAATTTTGTAGGACGAGGTGATGGCGGACAGCGTGGCCGAGGACGGGGAGCTAGTCGTGGGCAGCAACGAGGAAGTGAAACTACCTCGGCGCCGCTCCGCATTCCCCAAACCTACGAGGAGTACCGCGATATGCCATTCCTCGTACACCTCGATTTCAACGGCAAGGCCACCCATACCAATCGACACTGCAAGTTTGTCAACGACCTCAAGGAAGACCCGAAGTCCGGCTACAAGCGAAGTTGGAAGAACAGACCGCGAGGCAAGGGAAAGGGGAAGAAGAAGGAGGAGGAATCCAAGGATTCAAGTGACACGGACGGGGACGTTGACCCCAAGCACGCCGCCAAGAGCGACGACAAGGGCAAGAACCCCTTCGTGAAGAAGGCGCCAGTCTACCACACTTTCCTTGGCACCCCCACCGTCCGACAACAGAAGACCTCTCTGAGGATCCTGATGGCTACTCTACCCCTAGTTCCCTAGTACCTACGATGGTCAGAGGTTCCAATAACTTTGGACAGGACGGACCACCCAGACCTTATTCCTACGGAGAACCAATATGCCATGGTCATCAACCCCTTGATTGATGGCGTGGAGTTCACCAAGTGTATGATGGATAGTGGAAGCATCATCAACATCATGTACCTGGATACACTGTGGAAGATGAACTTGACGGAGGCAAACCTAAGGCGGACCAACACCATCTTCCATGGCGTAGTTCCTGGTCGGGAGGCTCGGTCCCTTGGGTGCATTACACTTCAGGTTGCCTTTGGCGATGTTAATAATTACCGCCAAGAGCGCATGACCTTTGAGGTGGCCCCCTTCAAGAGCGTGTACCACATCATATTCGACCGTGACATATTCCACACGTTCATGGCCAAACCATGCTTCGTCTACAACAAACTCAAGATACCCGGACAAAACGGTGTCATCACCGTATCCGGAAGCTTTACCAAGGCAAGGGACTGCGAGATTAATGAAGCAGCCTTCGTGGAAGCTGTCCTCTATAGCAAAGAATTCAAAGAGATCCAGAGCAAGGTCGATGACTCAGAAATTCCCGCGTCGAAGAAATAGATCTCCGACTCCGCTCCTTCATTCAAGGCCTCCATCGATACCAAGCCGGTGGAACTTGTGGTAGGCGATGCCTCCAAGGTCACCGCTGAAAGGGTATGTATGCCCCCATGCGTGGTTTTGGTAATTAATGACAATATCTATGGACTAATGTGTAAATTGAGCTTCACTTGTAGGTTTGTCCATTGGCATCGCTTGGGCCATGTGTTGGTCTCAAGGTTGGGAGATGAAGAAATGTCCAAGGGCTTTGTGCCCTTTGGAATCTTGAAGAAATAAGGAGCTTGAAGGTTGATAAAGGCATGTGCAACGAGTTGCATCAAGATGGATCAACCTCAAGAAGGGATGAAGAAGGGCGAGCTCAAGATGTGCCATCTCTAGAAGATCTCATGCTTGAAGCTTGCCATCCTCGTGCTCATGGAGTGATGAAGACAGGTTCAAAGAAGAGGTTTCCCCTTGGAGTATGGGGGAGAAATTTGCAAGTCTTCATCTTCATCAAGCAAGAGCATCCAAGAAAGGTGTTACCACTATAGAAGAACAAGACGGTCTACATCAAGTTCAAGTGGGATGCTCAAGGCAAAGGTATGTTCTTGATAGGGCTTTTCTTTTGCCGGTCTCGTATTGTTAGTTGGGAGACCGGGTTTAGGATAGATAGCCATACTATCAAGAGGGGCTCTCAAGCGGGTGTCTCGTTTGCATCATTCGGAGAAAGCTCAAACCTATGCATTCATAGCATCATCTTTCTTGGTTGTTATTTGGTTCTTGTCCATGAGAGGATCTAGAGCTTGTGGTCATCATCTTAACAAGCTCTAGTTCATCATCTAAGGATTTCACTTGCATATCTTATTGCGGTTTTTGATCTTGCGAGTTTTCCAGCTCCACACCTTGGGGGATACTTCACATATATGTTCATGGTATTTTATCCCAAGGTGATACCCAATATTGGTGGGATCTTACACCTTGGTGGATACTTCACATATATGTTTTTGATCTTGCGAGTTTTCCGGATCCACACCTTGGTGGGATCTTACAAGTTTGTTTTGGTTGTTGGAACCTTTCTCTCTTTGGGAGTTGGTTTTATCTCATTCTTTGTCACTTGTTTTGATCTTTTAAGATGAGATAAATCCTTGAGCCTTGGTATTTTTCTTATCCTTTTTGTTTGGCTCTTTTTCTAGTTCATTTGTTGAACTTGTGACCTTTCATGTGTTGATTTGGTTCTTTGATACAATTTGGACACTTTTTCTCGAGTCACACCTTTGTGTGTGTCTTATTGGTTTACTGGGTGTTTTTGTTCAAATTGTATCTCCTTTTGGTTCTTGAAAGTCTATGCATGCATATTTACTGCTTGTATATATTATGGAATTCTTGATTTCGTTGATCCAATATATAAGGGAAACTCCACCAAATCCTAATGGGCTAATATGTGCATGAAATTCAATTTCAAATCAATATGCACATGTTTGTGTGGAGGGTCTCCTATGTATTTTAGTTGCACTAACTACTTTGGACCCAATTTGTTTGGGGACCATAGTGTACTTATTTGTGTTTTAGGTACATTGGGATATATATTGGATGCTTGTATCTTGAACAAGGAAGAAGTGGAGTCTACATGTCCATTGGATGCAAGCTAGGACAATCAACGAATTCATATCTTCTTCATCCTACCAATTATATCTTGGTAACAAGTATCTCTCACTCATGCATACATATATTGCTCCCAACCTTGTGTAGGTTGCTTGTTGGCATGAGTTTGTGTTCTTCCATATGTTGGATTTCTTGAGTTGGCTTTGAAGAGGTCATTCTATTGAAAATGTGTGTATGTTGAGATGAGTGCATATAATGGGGACTATACTAAATCATGCTCATGATTCACTAATCCCAAATATGTCAATCTAGCAATTTTGTTGCATATCGTTCCCTCAATATCTCTAATGTGCAATAGTGAGAATTTTTGATACTTGTTGACTTCTATCTTGCCAAGGTGATTTCTATGTTGTGATACTTGTTGCCTTTCTCCATATTTTCCTTATATCCCCTTCTTCCCTTGAGAATAGTTGTATTGTATGGAGTTTGTTGGTGTTTGAAGCTCATCGATGTGCAATAATATATATTTGAGGCCTTGGGAATGCTTTCAAGCAAAACGTCTTATTGGTATATTCCATGACTTCCTCTTTGCCTTTCCATGTGCTTTATTGAACATCTATCTTGTTTGCGCATATTTATTTGTGGTCATATGTCTTTGTGATATTTTCCACCTATAAATTTATACACACAAGAGAAGATCAATTTTGTGTGCATTGTTAAATGGTTTTGGAGGAGCGAGGATTCCATGGTTGTGCACATTTTTTCCAAATACAATTACTATAATTGGTGCACAATCTTTGGGGAGCTTATCTAATTCATTAAACAATGCACATTTTCCTTCTTTCTCATTTCTTGTGGTTTAAATGCTTATGGGGAGAAAGGATTCCATATTTGTGCATATTGTATTCAATACAAGTATTCTAATCTTTTCACAAAGTTTGGGGAGCTTCTCTATTTTCATTTGAACATTCTTTTTGTTGTTGTTTCCATTTGATATCATTTGTTGGTTTCTCATTTGGTCCTTTTGGATCTTTTGGTTGCTCGCTTCATTTGTTGAAGTTTACTTGTTTTATTGTCTTTTTGCAATCTTTTGGTCCTCAATATAGTTTTACTTCCTCCCAAGTACTCATCATTTGACTTGTGCATATGCACACCTTTGGAGGAATTCTCACTATATTGGCCGTCTAGAACTTTTCACCCATTTTGGCAGTCGATACCAATGTGGGAGATGTTTTGGATGGTTTAAGGGAAGTCGGCCTTTGCTTTGGGTGTGTTCTTAAGCATTTTCCTATCATGCTCTTGCATCTTTGTGGTTGCTTTGCATGTTAAATATATAGAGGAAACTCAACCAACGGTAATGGTTGGCAATCTATGCAATGAAATTCAAGTTCATCACACATGCATAGATTGTGGGGGAGTTTGCTCTATATATTGTGGTTGTACCAACATCATAATACTTGTGTAGTATTTCATGTTGGGGAAACCGCTTTGGTTCCTAATTGTCATATTTAAACCCTCACTAAGGGATTGTCATCAATTACCAAAGTGGGGGAGAATGAAAGGGTATGTCCCCATGCGTGGTTTTGGTAATTAATGACAATCTCTATGGACTAATGTGTAAATTGAGTTTCACTTGTAGGTTTGTCCATTGGCATCGCTTGGGCCATGTGTTGGTCTCAAGGTTGGGAGATGAAGAAATGTCCTAGGGCTTTGTGCCCTTTGGAATCCTGAAGAAAGAAGAAGCTTGAAGGTTGATCAAGGCATGTGCAACGAGTTGCATCAAGATCGATCAACCTCAAGAAGGGATGAAGAAGGGAGAGCTCAAGCCGCGCCATCTCTAGAAGATCTCATGCTTGAAGCTTGCCATCCTCGTGCTCATGGAGTGATGAAGACAAGTTCAAAGAAGAGGTTTCCCCATGGAGTATGGGGGAGCAATTTGCAAGTCTTCATCTTCATCAAGCAAGAGCATCCAAGAAAGGTGTTCCCACTATAGAAGAACAAGACAGTCTACATCAAGTTCAAGTGGGATGCTCAAGGCAAAGGTATGTTCTTGATAGGGCTTTTCTTTTGCCAGTCTCGTATTGTTAGTTGGGAGACCGGGTTTAGGATAGATAGCCGTACTATCAAGAGGGGCTCTCAAGCGGGTGTCTCGTTTGCATCATTCGGAGAAAGCTCAAACCTTTGCATTCATAGCATCATCTTTCTTGGTTGTTATTTGGTTCTTGTCCATGAGAGGATCTAGAGCTTGGGGTCATCATCTTAACAAGCTCTAGTTCATCATCTAAGGATTTCACTTGCATATCTTATTGCGGTTTTCTATCTTTCGAGTTTTCCATCTCCACACCTTGGGGGATACTTCACATATATGTTCATGGTATTTTCTCCCAAGGTGATACCCAATATTGGTGGGATCTTACACCTTGGTGGATACTTCACATATATGTTTTTGATTGCGAGTTTTCCGGCTCCACACCTTGGTGGGATAGTAAAAGTTTGTTTTGGTTGTTGGAACCTTTATCTCTTTGGGAGTTGGTTTTATCTCATTCTTTGTCACTTGTTTTGAGCTTTTAAGATGAGATAAATCCTTGAGCCTTGGTATTTTTCTTATCCTTTTTGTTTGGCTCGTTTTCTAGTTCATTTGTTGAACTTGTGACCTTTCATGTGTTGATTTGGTTCTTTGATACAATTTGGACACTTTTTCTCGAGTCACACCTTTGTGTGTGTCTTATTGGTTTACTTGGTGCTTTTGTTCAAATTGTATCTCCTTTTGGTTCTTGAAAGTCTATGCATGCATATTTACTCCTTGTATATATTATGGCATGCTTGCTTTCGTTGATCCAATATATAAGGGAAACTCCAACAAATCCTAATGGGCTAAGATGTGCATGAAATTCAATTTCATATCAATATGCACATGTTTGTGTGGAGGGTCTCCTATGTATTGTAGTTGCACTAACTACTTTGGACCCAATTTGTTTGGGGACCATAGTGTACTTATTTATGTTTTAGGTACATTGGGATATATATTGGATGCTTGTATCTTGAACAAGGAAGAAGTGGCGTCTACATGTCCATTGGATGCAAGCTAGGACAATCAACGAATTCATATCTTCTTCATCCTACCAATTATATCTTGGTAACAAGTATCTCTCACGCATGCATACATATCTTGCTCCCAACCTTGTGTAGGTTGCTTGTTGGCATGAGTTTGTGTTCTTCCATATGTTGGATTTCTTGAGTTGGATTTGAAGAGGTCTTTCTATTGCAAATGTGTGTATGTTGAGATGAGTGCATATAATGGGGACTATACAAAATCATGCTCATGCTTCACTAATCCCAAATATGTCAATCTAGCAATTTTGTTCCATATCGTTTCCTCAATATCTCTCATATGCAATAGTGAGTATTTTTTATACTTTTTGACTTCTATCTTGCCAAGTTGATTTCTATGTTGTGATACTTGTTGCCTTTCTCCATATATTCCTTCTATCCCCTTCTTCCCTTGATAATAGTTGTATTGTATGGAGTTTGTTGGTGTTTGAAGCTCATCGATGTGCAATAAGATATATTTGAGCCCTTGGGAATGCTTTCAAGCAATACATCTTATTGGTATATTCCATGACTTCCTCTTTGCCTTTCAATGTGCTTTATTGAACATCTATCTTGTTTGCGCATATTTCTTTGTGGTCATATGTCTTTGTGATATTTTCCACCTAGAAATTTATACACACAACAGAAGATCAATATTTGGTTGTGTTTGCATTTCTTCGAAATCACCTCTTACTTCATTCTGATTCTTCGGTGGCTTCCAAATTATTTTATTTTGTGTGCATTGTTAAATGGTTTTGGAGGAGTGAGGATTCCATGGTTGTGCACGTTGTTTCCAAATACAATTACTATAATTGGTGCACAATCTTTGGGAAGCTTATCTAATTCATTAAACAATGCACATTTTCCTTCTTTCTCATTTCTTGTGGTTTAAATGCTTATGGGGGAGCAAGGATTCCATATTTGTGCATATTGTATTCAATACAAGTATTCTAATCCTTTCACAAAGTTTGGGGAGCTTCTCTATTTTCATTTGAACATTCTTTTTGTTGTTGTTTCCATTTGATATCATTTGTTGGTTTCTCATTTGGTCCTTTTGGATATTTTGGTTGCTCTCTTCATTTGTTGAAGTTTATTTGTTTTATTGTCTTTTTGCAATCTTTTGGTCCTCAATATAGTTTTACTTCCTCCCAATTACTCATCATTTGACTTGTGCATATGCACACCTTTAGAGGAATTCTCACTATATTGGCCGTCTAGAACTTTTCACCCATTTTGGCAGTCGATACCAATGGGGGAGATGTTTTGGATGGTTTAAGGGAAGTCGGCCTTTGCTTTGGGTGTGTTCTTAAGCATTTGCCTCTCATGATCTTGCATCTTTGTGGTTGCTTTGCATGTTAAATATATAGAGGAAACTCAACCAACGGTAACGGTTGGCAATCTATGCAATGAAATTCAAGTTCATCACACATGCATAGATTGTGGGGGAGTTTGCTCTATATATTGTGGTTGTACCAACATCACAATACTTGTGTAGTATTTGATTTTGGGGCAACCGCTTTGGTTCCTAATTGTCATATTTAAACCCTCGCTAAGGGATTGTCATCAATTACCAAAATGTAGGAGAATGAAAGGGTATGTATGCCCCCATGCGTGGTTTTGGTAATTAATGACAATCTCTATGGACTAATGTGTAAATTGAGTTTAACTTGTAGGTTTGTCCATTGGCATTGCTTGGGCCATGTGTTGGTCTCAAGGTTGGGAGATGAAGAAATGTCCAAGGGCTTTGTGCCCTTTGGAATCTTGAAGAAAGAAGGAGCTTGAAGGTTGATCAAGGCATGTGCAACGAGTTGCATCAAGATGGATCAACCTCAAGAAGGGATGAAGAAGGGCGAGCTCAAGATGCGCCATCTCTAGAAGATCTCATGCTTGAAGCTTGCCATCCTCGTGCTCATGGAGTGATGAAGACAAGTTCAAAGAAGAGGTTTCCCCATGGAGTATGGGGGAGCAATTTGCAAGTCTTCATCTTCATCAAGCAAGATCATCCAAGAAAGGTGTTCCCACTATAGAAGAACAGGACGGTCTACATCAAGTTCAAGTGGGATGCTCAAGGCAAAGGTATGTTCTTGATAGGGCTTTTCTTTTGCTGGTCTCGTATTGTTAGTTGGGAGACCGGGTTTAGGATAGATAGCCGTACTATCAAGAGGGGCTCTCAAGCGGGTGTCTCGTTTGCATCGTTCGGAGAAAGCTCAAACCTTTTCATTCATAGCATCATCTTTCTTGGTTGTTATTTGGTTCTTGTCCATGAGAGGATCTATAGCTTGTGGTCATCATCTTAACAAGCTCTAGTTCATCATCTAAGGATTTCACTTGCATATCTTATTGCGGTTTTTGATCTTGCGAGTTTTCCAGCTCCACACCTTGGGGGATACTTCACATATATGTTCATGGTATTTTCTCCCAAGGTGATACCCAATATTGGTGGGATCTTACACCTTGGTGGATACTTCACATATATGTTTTTGATCTTGCGAGTTTTCCGGCTCCACACCTTGGTGGGATCTTACAAGTTTGTTTTGGTTGTTGGAACCTTTCTCTCTTTGGGAGTTGGTTTTATCTCATTCTTTGTCACTTGTTTTGAGCTTTTAAGATGAGATAAATCCTTGAGCCTTGGTATTTTTCTTATCCTTTTTCTTTGGCTCGTTTTCTAGTTCATTTGTTGAACTTGTGACCTTTCATGTGTTGATTTGGTTTTTGATACAATTTGGACACTTTTTCTCGAGTCACACCTTTGTGTGTGTCTTATTGGTTTACTTGGTGTTTTTGTTCAAATTGTATCTCCTTTTGGTTCTTGAAAGTCTATGCATGCATATTTACTGCTTGTATATATTATGGCATGCTTGCTTTCATTGATCCAATATATAAGGGAAACTCCACCAAATCCTAATGGGCTAAGATGTGCATGAAATTCAATTTCATATCAATATGCACATGTTTGTGTGGAGGGTCTCCTATGTATTGGTTTCATCCCGTTTGGAATTCTATTCGTCGTTATCTTTCCAAAAAATTGGTTTCATCCCGTTTGGAGTTCGGATGCAAAAGTTATTGCGTTTCTGGTTTTCTGGTTTCTGGAATTTTCCTGACCGGAAGTTCCGGCTTCCCAGCGGAAGTTCTGCTAGGGCATCTTTGCCGCCGAAAGTTCCGGGTCTTTTTCCGCTCACGTTCAGTAACCTTCTGTTTTGGATGTGCTATTTGACGGAACTTCAGTCAGAATTTCCACCGGAAGTTTCGCTCCCACTAGAAGTTTCGGCCAGGGACCGGAAGTTCCGCTCAGGCCTAGTTGCCGCCGAAAGTTCCGGTTGAATTTCCGGCTCTTGTTCCTCTCATGATTCAGTAACCTTCTATGTTGGTTTTGTCTATTTGGCGGAACTTCTGTCGGAACTTCCACCGGAAGTTTCGCTCCCACCGGAAGTTTCGCTCCCACCGGAAGTTCCGGTGAACTGGAGGAAGTTCCGACCAGGACTCGTTTTTTCAGTTTCTCGCTCAGCAGTTTTTGACCGTTGGCCATGTGCCACCGGAACTTCCGGCCTCCCACCGGAAGTTCCGGTCAGGAGTCGCGAATGCCCATAACGGGCAGATCTGGGAGCCCTTTAAAAGGGGCTCCTCTTCCCCTTTATGGGTAACAACTCTTTTCTTGGTTCTTGGCTTTCTCTCTCTCCTCCATTGGTAACCTTGAAGAAGCTTTCCCTCTCCCTTTTCCCTTCCTATGATTCTTGCATATTTTTGAGGGATTTTAGAGAGGAGATCTAGATCTACAATCCCCCAAGATAAATCCCTTCTTTGTGAAGGAATCATTGGGATCTAGATCTTCGAGAGTTTTGTGTTCTCCTCTTGTGTTCTTCCTCCCTTATTCCCCCAATAGCTTATGTAGCTTTGTTGGAATTTGGAAGAGAAGGACTTGCCCTTGCATTTGGTGCATAGGTTTTAGTTCTCCTCGGAGATTCGGCGAGTTCAAGCTTGTGGGCTTGTTTCTCTTGGGTTCCTTGGAACCCTAGACGGTTGTGTGGTTGGATTGTTGACCTTTTGTGGTCTTGTTGACCTTTTGTGGTGTTGTAGCCTTTTGTGGCATTGTTGGCCTTTTGTGGCATTGTAGCCTTTTTTGGATTTGTTGTTGGGAGCCTCCAATTGAGTTGTGGAGTTAGCCCCAATCTTGTACGGGTTCGGTGACCGCCCTCAAGCATCCCATAATGGAGCGAGTGCCTGCCTTTTGTGGTGCGCACTCGGGAGAATAGTGTGAGCCTTTTGTGGCATCGGTGATTTGCGTGCTTCCGCATCCGGGGTGAGGCCTTGTGTGGCGTTGGGCGAGCATCGAGCCACCACACCTCGAGGTGAGCCATTTGTGGCGTTCGGAGAGTATTGCGCCATCGCACCTCTCCAACGGAGACGTAGCTTCTTTGGAAGTGAACTTCGGGAAACAAATCTTCGTCTCCACGTACATCGGTTATCTCTCAACGGAGCCCTTTACTTATGCTCTTTACTTTGTGATAGACATCGTGCTTGAAGTATTTTTACCTTGCTATCACCTTGTTGCTTGTATTTCTTAGCATAGGTTATTGGTGCACTTAGGTGAACCTAGTGGCTAGGTTTTGTGCTCAATAAATTAAACGTTAGTTTTATTCCGCATTTACTTGAGCCTAAACCATAATAATTTTAAAAAGCCTATTCACCCCCCTCTAGGCGACGTCCATTGCACTTAGAATTGGTATCAGATCAAGGTCTCTCGCTTTTAGGCTTCACCGCCTCGAGAGTAAAGATGTCTCCTAGGGGTTTAGTGCACTCTCACACATTTACTTTTGATGGCACACATTATGATGTTTGGCGTACTCGCATGCTTAGTCATTTCCGGGCCATTGACCCAAAAATTGAGCATATTCTAGATATGGGCTTGTATCCTCCTAAGGATCCCCAAAATCTATCTTTGGAGGAGGAGACAAACTCTTATCTCGAAGCTCAAGCATCTAACGTACTTGTTAATGTTGTGAGCTTTGTAGTTCTTTCCTCAATCATGCCTTTTTGGAACGCTCATGATATATGGACCAAGATTCAAGAAAAATATGATGTGTCCAAGATCAATGAGGATGATTGTGTTCCCTCCACCTCCGGCCGCGATGAGTTCTCATCTTCTTCCACTACACCAACATGTGAGTTGTCACAAGGTAATGATATGGTGAGTGGTGATAGAACTTGCAATGTAGATAGGGAGATTTCCATTCATGATCCTTTGTCTCTATCTCATTGCAATGTTGTATCTTTGGGCATGAACATGTGTAGTACCATATGTGATTTACATACTAGTGTTGATTGCCCTTGCATATCATGTAGAAATGCCTTGAATATGTCTCATGATGATATGCTTGCTTTGCCTTGTTGCCATGATAAATGTGCTTCTAGTTCCTCTAGTTCTTGTGTTGCTAACCATGTAGAGGAAATTGAAGAATGTGTGGGCCAAGGCAAGGTTGTCATTAGAGCTTCATGTGTTCCCTCTTCATCATCTTCTTCCAATGTTCACTTGTGCCTCATGGCTAAGGGTTCAAAGGTAACCTCTCCTTTGGATTCCAATATATCTCATGATGATGTGAATGTTGATCATGTAGAAGTAGATGATGATGTTGCTTCTTTAAAAGAGAAGGGGGGGGGGCTAGTCCTTCGTGCTCTTCATCCTAATAAAAATGCTCGCTCTACTTTCATTGAAATCTTGACCTATGCTATAGAAAGTAGGCAACTTATTGATGAGCATGAGGATACTATTGACAAAATGGGTAGTCTTGAGCGTGAGTATGCTAATGACATTGCCAACCGAAATGAGGCTCTTGAAGTGGAACAAACCACTAATGAATATCTTGAGGAGACCTTTGCTCTAGAGCTATCTAGAGTGAAGAAATCTCATGATAGAGATCTTGAGGTGGCACATTCCCTTCAAATTAAAAATGATGAACTTGAAGTTGCTTATGCTAAACTCCTTGAGGATTTTGAGCACGTCAACAATGGCTCTAGGGTCATTAAGGGTGAGCTCATGAAACTCACCGAGTCACATGAACAACTTAAAGCTTCATATTCTAAAGAGCTTTCCAAGTTGCCCTCACCTCTTTCTTTAAATGATGATGCTTGTGCTACTAACTCTATTTCTTGTGAAGCATCTATCTTGAAGGAGAATGTTGAGCTACAGGCTCAACTTGCTTTGCTAACTAGCAACTATGGGAAATTAGAAGAAAGTCATGCCAAGCTCTCAAGATCGGATGAGGATCTTCTAGTCTCCCATGGTAGGCTAAGGTTAGCTCATGAGGCCATTGTGTCAAAGGTAACATCTAGTGGGCCTCATGTGGACATTAGCACTACATCTACTCCTAATGCTATATTGCCATGTGCTAGTCCTTGTAATTCATCCACCCACAACCATGCTAAATCTTGTGATGAATTGCATGTTTTGCCTTGTTGCTCTAACAATGAAGCTTCTACTTCCTCTAGTATTGTTGTTGATACTAACCATGTAGAGGAAGTCAAAGAGCTCAAGGCTCAAGTCACTTCTTTGAAGAATGACTTGAAAATGTGTCATGAAGGGAAGACCACGCTCAAGAAGATGTTGAGTGTGCGACGACCCCCAAGTGACAAGAGTGGGCTTGGATTCTACTCCAACACCAAGAACAAGCCCACTAACTCGTTGAAGCACAAGGGCAACAAGAAGAAAGGCCAAGGACAAGTGAAGAATCCGGCCAACATTGTGTGCTTCAAGTGCAAGGAAGAAGGGCATCATGTGAGGGATTTCCCATTGAAGAAGAAGCCTCTTAGTGGGAAGCAATGAGGGAAGCAGCCTCAAGCTCCTCCAAAATCTCAAGATGGGCCACTTCCCAAGAAGCCTCAAGCTCTTCTTCATGGTGCAGCTCCTCCCAAGAAGAAAGATGGCAATAGAAGAACTTGCTACATATGCCGTGAGAAGGGGCACCTTTCTTCCTCATGCACCATGGGTATGTCCTCATCTCATCCTATCTTGATTGATGATGCATATTTTGTTCGTAAGGATGAGATGGGCAATGTGTTTGCCAAATTTGTTGGTGCCCAAAGTGGTGTCAAGAGAAGAACCATTTGGGTGGCCAAACCTATTGTGACTAACTTCTTAGGACCCAACTAGGTTGGGGACCAACAAGCTAAAACTTGATCAATAGGTGTTTTTGGAGGGCATTGGAGACTTGGCTACCTTATGAAGAATTGAGGGATCTTCATTATATTCTTGTTGTCAAAGTCAAGTCATTGGTTATCATGCTTCTATTCCTTATCCAATGTTCCTCCTTCCGGTAACTTGTGCTAAAATCTTTTACATTTATAGTTACTGGCTCCCTTGTGCATGTGTTGGTTTTGTACCTTGCATGTGTTTGTACATGTTGTGCTTCCCACTTATGTAAAATCCCTACAATCATGATTCAAACTTATGCATATCATCCATGCATCCATGATCATATGAATTTCACTTCAAACAAATAATTTCAAAACAGAAGCTTCCATGCTTATTATTTCATGTAAGTTTGCTCTAGCCTTAGTGCTATATTCCAAGGAAAAGAATACTTGTTTTGGTTTAGTAAGGTTTGAAATCCAAACTTAGGCACTTTCAAAAATTTGAACAAGTTTCAAAACAAAATGAGTAATAAAACCAACATTATGCCTATTGAATATATATCATAAAGGCTTGGTTTTATTTTTACTTTCACTTAATCAAAGTGTTTGGATTGGACAGTAGTGTTTGACACACATTTGAATGCAAGGTTTTCAGTACAAAAACCTAAAGAAAATTTGAATTCAAACTCATTTGATTTGGATTTGAAAATCATTCCAGAAAATCAAAACAAAAAAAGAAAAGGAGAAAAGAAATAGAAAAGGGCCAGCGCTACCTATTTGGCCCAGCTGCTAATCCAGCCCACTAAGCCCACCCGGGGTCTCCCTCTCTCTCGCTCACCCGCAGACACACACCCCAGGTCACTGACTGCACGACCCCACCCCCTCGCTGTTTAACTCGCTGACGAGTGGACCCTGCGACCACGTCGCCTTCGTCGTCAATCACGCGCGCCTGCGACGCTCGCTCCGCCGTTACCTCGCCGCTGTTACTGCGCGCTTAATTGCCATTGATACGCCGCGCAATCCTTGCCCCCGCTCTGGCTATAAGATCCCCCTGCACCGCGGCCATTTCCCCTCACCTAGCGCCACCTCTACGCCCCCAGGCTGCCCGCAATTGCCTTTGCGCCGCCGCAGACAGAACAACTCCGGCGACGAATCTCGGTAAGCCCCGACCGCCCCTCTGCCTCTGGTTCAAACGAGTGTGACCGCCACGTCCTTGTGCATCTGCTAACACTCCTGGTTTGCCTGCTCGTGACCCAAGACGCCGTCTTCGTTCACGCCCGCAACCACCAGAGCCGCCGCTCGACTCCGACGAGCAATAGCGGTAAGAATCGAGCACCCCTTGCCTCCCCTTTGCTACTGTCCTATTCGCCAGACCCTTGCGCGTCTTCTAAACCCTCTAGCTTGTGCTAGGTCGATGCAGAGCCTCGGCAACAACCTCGACATCAAGCAACAGACGCCGCCCGCAACTCCGACGAGCTCCAGCAACTGTGTCCGTGCGCCCCTTGCCAAGCCGTCGCCAGGTTGAGCATCAGCACGTCGTCGCGTTTCTGGTAAACGTCTCCGACGACCCCCTAGCCATCTGTAGCGCCGCGCCTCCGCCAGTAGCCACCCCCAGCGCCACCCAGCTTTGGTCGTTTGATCCAGAGCCATTGGATCTGGATCCAGCGTGCGAGATTAGATCACTTAACGAACCGTTACGAGTAGATCTGGGCCGTGCAGATTATGTTGATCTAACGGCTCAGAAGCGTGATCCAACACGAAGCGGTATGGGCCAATCAGAATAAGACGCGTGGCATCTGTTAGAGTTTATAAACAGGATTTGAATCTATTAGATGTTTAAATTTGTTTTGGCTATAACTGTTGATCCCCACGTTAGAATTTGACAAATTTTATATCATTGGAATCAGGAGAGCAAGCCCTTTCTAAATATGCAATGTGTTTAATGTTTTGCTTCTGTTAATATGGTTTTATTTGCAGAAACTTGTGTAGGGCTAATTTGAGTATATGAATTGTATAAGAATTTTTTTAGGGTTTATTTGAATATGGTTTGGCAAGTTTTTAACTTGTTTATGGACCAGTACTGTATACTTGCCTAGATGAGTTTTAAAAATCATCACATATCATTTTGCATGCATGCATATAATTTTGATTGTATATGTTTTGTATGTGATTGTTGCTATAATTCGTTGTGTAGATTTTGGTGCTAGTGATTGTGATTGTGAGGAGTGTAGATACTCTCCAAACTACCAAGGCAAGTGGTGCTTCATGAATATTTTTATCCCTATGTTTTCTACTAAGCATTAGAAATATTTTGTTAGACTTGCATGTTATATTTTGCTTATATGCCATGTTGGGAAATCCTAGTAGATGTTGAATTGCTAGAAATTCCTAAGTTAAGATACTATCTATGCCATGCTTAGCCTAGCTAGTAGAAACCAAGGGTTGGAGAAATATATACATGCTATGATGAAAATATTTCTAAGTCTTTTGGACTTGTGTTTTTCCTAATAAAACAACTAAGTAAATGAAACACCTGGGTGGAATGGAAGGTTTGGTTTATGTTGAGTGGTTACACAAGGCCCATTTCTATGGTTTACCTTGTGTATCTCACTTGTGTAAAGGCACCCAGGAACAAAGAGATTTTAGAGGCCAAATGTTGAGAAGCTTCTAGTGCAGCCACTTGGCAATATGGGCTCTGCCTGGATCACATAGGTTGCTAGAAATTAGCCATTTGGACAGTTGGTGGTAGTGGGAATGATAGGTTGGAGCGTGTCCATTTGGTCTAAGGGAAGGCTTCTGAAAGGTCCTGTCTTGGTGAAAATCAAGTCTGGTGGGGAAAGTGCACAACCTCTGCAAATGGAAAAATCTAAGTACTTAGCCATGTCCCTGGAAAAGGACAACTTGAGCATCAAGACATGGAAGCTATCAAGAATCTCCTCATCCCAATTTCGAAGTAAAACTTGTGGGTGAACAAGGGTGAAGGACCTCAATGTCTATTGGTGGTTCCTTGGGAAAAGTTTGACAAAGAAAAACTTAGTGATTTCAACTAATAGGCAAAACCTATTTTGAGCAAAGCAAGCCAAGCTACACTTAGCCAAATTGCATGTAGTATCTAGTCCACCTTAATTATACTAAGGTATCACTTGCCAATACTATTCCAAAGTATTGACCCACTGTGGCTGTAACTTGTGATGTTGCAGGTTACTCTGATGAGGACTAGGAGTCATGAGTCTACACTAAACATGTTTGCCTGTGGCACATGAAGATGAAGACTTTTATTTATTTACTTATTCAAACTCTTGTACTAGGCATGTGGCCTTGGAGTTGTAAAGACTATGTTTGTCTCTAGAATGCCTGTAATAATGACCTTTGTTTCTGTGTACTGCATCTTAAAATGTGGATGCTAGCAATGATCCAGGGACTAGCATTGCAATCAGAGGGATCCTTTTCCTTTATAAAGGAGGGATCTTACAAAGGAGTACTAGATTGTGCTAATCATACTGTCGCACTCACAACCCCGGAAAGAAAACGAATTAAATTCAAGTCTAACTTGGAATCAAAAGGGAGTAAGCTAAATTCTCTTAAGGGGGTTAGCATAGACAGTGTGCCAATTGTGAGGGAATATCCGGATGTGTTTCCGGAAGAATTGCCGGGAATGCCACCAGATAGAGATGTGGAGTTCCTTATTGATTTGCTACCAGGATCTGGACCAATAGCAAAGAGACCGTACAAGATGTCAGTGGATGAACTGAAAGAACTCAAGAAACAACTCGGAGAGCAGTTGCAGAAAGGATTTATTCAACCAAGTTCTTCATCTTGGGGAGCCCCAGTTTTGTTTGTGGAAAAGAAGGATAGAAGTCAAAGGTTATGCATAGATTACCGTTCACTCAATGAAGTGACTATCAAGAACAAATACCCTTTGCCTAGAATCAATGACTTGTTTGATCAGCTGGATGGAGCTTGTGTGTTCTCAAAGATTGATCTCCGGTCAGGCTATATTCAACTCAAGATAAGGGAGCAAGACATACCTAAGACAGCTTTCACCACAAGGTATGGATTGTATGAGTATACTGTGATGCCATTTGGATTGACCAATGCTCCAGCATACTTTATGAATATGATGCACAAGGTGTTCATGGAATTTCTTGATAAGTTTGTTGTCGTTTTTATCGACGACATTTTGATCTACTCCAAGAGCAAGGAAGAACATGAAGGACATTTGCGTTTGATACTTGAGAAGCTTAGGGAGCATAAATTGTATGCCAAATTCAGCAAGTGTGAATTCTGGTTGAATGAAGTTGGATTTCTTGGACATGTTATGACAAAGGATGGTGTAGCAGTTGATCCTGCTAAAGTTTCAGCTGCAAATGAATGGGAATCTCCCAAGTCAGTGAAAGAAGTTCGTAGTTTCTTTGGCTTAGGAAGTTACTACAGAAGGTTCATTGAGAATTTCTCCAAGGTTGCTAAACCTATGACGGAATTGCTAAAGAAAGACAAGAAATTTGCTTGGTCTGAAGGTTGTGAACTCATCTTTCAGGAACTGAAGAAGAGACTTGTGACAGCACCAGTCTTGTGTTTGCCAGATTTGGAAAAAGATTTCCAAGTATATTGTGATGCATCTCATCATGGTTTGGGTGCAGTACTTATGCAAGAAGGAAAAGTTGTGGCTTATGCCTCGAGACTACTCAAAACTCATGAAGTGAACTACCCCACTCATGATTTAGAGTTAGCGTCTGTTGTCCATGCCCTCAAAACATGGAGACACTACCTATTGGGTAAGCGTTGTGAAGTGTTCACAGATCACAAGAGTTTGAAGTATATCTTCACCCAGAAGGAAATTAATATGAGACAAAGAATATGGTTGGAACTCATCAAGGACTATGACTTAAGTTTGCAATACCATCCCGGTAAAGCAAATGTTGTAGCGGATGCTTTAAGCTGTAAGGTTTTTGTGAATGGCCTTACAAAAGGAGAATTGCCAGATGATTTGTGTGCCCAATTTAGAGATCTCAGATTGGAGATTGTACCTGAAGGACATCTCATGTCTTTGGATGTTCAACCCACTTTGTTGGACAAGATCAAAAAAGCCCGGAAGATGGATAAGGAAATTGAAGAGATTAAGGAAAAGATTGGTAAGGGAAAAGCCAAAGGATTCCATGAAGATGAACAGGGTTCTTTATGGCATGGGAAACGTATCTATGTTCCACAAGATCCGGAGCTTCGGAAACTGATTTTGCAAGAAGCACACAACTCACCGTATTCCATTCATCCGGGTAACACCAAGATGTACATGGATATGAAAGAAAGATTCTGGTGGAATAATCTCAAGAAGGATATCGCTGAACATATTGCTTTATGTGACGTGTGTAGTAGAGTGAAGGCGGAACATCAGAAACCAGCCGGTTTGCTTCAACCACTACCTATTCCTGATTGGAAGTGGGACAAGATTGGTATGGACTTCATTACCGGATTACCAAGGACCAGATCAGGATATGATTCTATTTGGGTAGTAGTGGATCGCCTAACTAAAGTGGCTCATTTCATACCCGTGAAGACAACTTATACAAGTGCTAAGTTGGCCAAGATCTACATGAGTAGAATTTTATGTCTACATGGAGTGCCCAAGAGTATTGTGTCTGATAGGGGAACTCAATTCACTTCCCATTTTTGGAGACAGCTACATGAGTCATTGGGAACGAGGTTGGAATTCAGCACTGCTTTTCATCCTCAAACTGATGGACAGACAGAAAGAACTAATTAGATTCTTGAAGACATGTTGAGGGCATGTGCCCTAGACTATGGAGCCAGTTGGGATGAAAGTCTGCCTTACGCAGAATTTTCTTATAACAATAGCTATCAAGCCAGCATTGAGATGGCACCATTTGAGTTTCTCTACGGGACAAAGTGTACCACCCCATTATTATGGAATGGTGTGGGGGAAAGAAGTTTGTTCGGACCAGAACTTATCAAAGAAGCCGAAGAGAAGGTCAAGTTGGTTAAGGACAGATTGAAGATAGCACAGTCCCGACAGAAAAGCTACGCAGATCCTAAGCGTAGAGAGGTCACCTACGAAGTTGGTGATAGACCTTACCTTAGAGTGTCACCACTTCTTGGAGTGAAAAGGTTTGGAGTCAAAGGAAATTTGGCCCCAAGATATGTTGGACCATTCAAGATTCTGAGTCGCAAAGGAGAAGTTGCTTATGAAATTGAATTACCGGAGTCTTTGTCAGCTGTTCATAATGTGTTCCATGTGAGTCAGCTTAAGAAATGTCATCCAGAAATGGAAGAAACTTCTTTGAAGAATACTATACCTTTGGAGGAGGTCCAATTGGAAAGTGACCTCACTTATGAAGAGAAACCTATCAAGATTCTCGAGACTGCAGAAAGAGTCACACGGACTAAGACTATCAAGTTTTGCAAAGTTCAGTGGAACCATCATTCCGAAGAGGAAGCAACATGGGAAAGAGAAGATGATCTTCGGAAAGACCACCCTCACCTATTTGCTAGCCAATCCGAATCTCGAGGGCGAGATTCACCTTAAGGGGGTTAGATTTGTAACATCCCTAAAATCATGATTCAAACTTATGCATATCATCCATGCATCCATGATCATATGAATTTCATTTCAAACAAATCATTTCAAAACAGAAGCTTCCATGCTTATTATTTCATGTAAGTTTGCTCTAGCCTTAGTGCTATCTTCCAAGGAAAAGAATACTTGTTTTGCGTCAGTAAGGTTTGAAATCCAAACTTAGGCACTTTCAAAAATTTGAACGAGTTTCAAAACAAAATGAGTAATAAAACCAACATTATGCCTATTGAATATATATCATAAAGGCTTGGTTTTATTTTTACTTTCACTTAATCAAAGTGTTTGGATTGGACAGTAGTGTTTGACACACATTTGAATGCAAGGTTTGCAGTACAAAAACCTAGAGAAAATTTGAATTCAAACTCATTTGATTTGGATTTGAAAATCATTCTAGAAAATCAAAATAGAAAAAGAAAAGGAGAAACGAAATAGAAAAGGGCCAGCGCTACCTATTTGGCCCAGCAGCTAATCCAGCCCACTAAGCCCACCCGGGGTCTCCCTCTCTCTCGCTCACCCGCAGACACACCCCCAGGTCACTGACTGCACGACCCCACCTCCTCGCTGTTTAACTCGCTGACGAGTGGACCCTGCGACCACGTCGCCTTCGTCGTCAATCACGCGCGCCCGCGACGCTCGCTCCGCCGTTACCTCGCTGCTGTTACTACGCGCTTAATTGCCATTGATACACCGCACGATCCTCGCCCCCGATCTGGCTATAAGATCCCCCTGCACCGCGGCCATTTCCCCTCACCTAGCGCCACCTCTACGCCCCTAGGCTGCCCGCAATTGCCTTTGCGCCGCCACAGACAGAACAGCTCCGGCGACGAATCTCGATAGGCCCCGACCACCCCTCTGCCTCTGATTCAAAAGAGCGTGACCGCCACGTCCTTGTGCATCTACTAACACTCCTGGTTTGCCTGCTCGTGACCCAGGACGCCGTCTTCGTTCACGCCCGCAACCACCAGAGCCGCCGCTCGACTCCGACGAGCAATAGCGGTAAGAATAGAGCGCCCCTTGCCTCCCCTTTGGTACTGTCCTATTCGCCAGACCCTTGCGCGTCTTCTAAACCCTCTGTCTTGTGCTAGTCGACGCAGAGCCTCGGCAACAACCTCGACATCAAGCAACAGACGCCGCCCGCAACTCCAACAAGCTCCAGTGACTGTGTCCGTGCGCCCCTTGCCAAGCCGTCGCCAGGTTGAGCATCAGCACGTCGTCGTGTTTCTGGTAAACGTCTCCGATGACCCCCTAGCCATCTGTAGCGCCGCGCCGCCGTAGGCAGAGCTCGCCGCCGCCAGTAGCCACCGCCAGGGCCGACCAGCTTTGGTCGTTTGATCCAGAGCCGTTGGATCTGGATCCAGCGTGCGAGATTAGATCACTTAACGAACCATTACGAGTAGATCTGGGCCGTGCAGATTATGTTGATCTAACGGCTCAAAAGCGTGATCCAACACGAAGCGGTACGGGCCAATCAGAATAAGACGCGTGGCATCTGTTAGAGTTTAAAAACAGGATTTGAATCTATTAGATGTTTAAATTTGTTTTGGCTATAACTTTTGATCCCCACGTTAGAATTTGAAAATTTTTATATCATTGGAATCAGGAGAGCAAGCCCTTTCTAAATATGCAATGTGTTTAATGTTTTGCTTCTGTTAATATGGTTTTATTTGCAGAAACTTGTGTAGGGCTAATTTGAGTATATGAATTGTATAAGAATTGTTTTAGGGTTTATTTAAATATTGTTTGGCAAGTTTTTAACTTGCTTATGAACCAGTACTGTATACTTGCCTGGATGAGTTTTAAAAATCATCACATATCATTTTGCATGCATGCATATAATTTTGATTGTATATGTTTTGTATCTGATTGTTGCTATAATTCTTTGTGTAGATTTTGGTGCTAGTGATTGTGATTGTGAGGAGTGTAGCTACTCTCCAAACTACCAAGGCAAGTGGTGCTTCATGAATATTTTTATCCCTATGTTTTCTACTAAGCATTAGAAATATTTGTTTAGACTTGCATGTTATATTTTTCTTATATGCCATGTTGGGAAATCCTAGTAGATGTAGAATTGCTAGAAATTCCTAAGTTAAGATACTATCTATGCCATGCTTAGCCTAGCTAGTAGCAACCAAGGGTTGGCGAAATATATACATGCTATGATGAAAATATTTCAAAGTCTTTTGGACTTGTGTTTTCCCTAATAAAACAACTAAGTAAATGAAACACCTGGGTGGAATGGAAGGTTTGGTTTATGTTGAGTGGTTACACAAGGCCCATTTCTATGGTTTACCTTGTGTATCTCACTTTTGGAAAGCCACCCAGGAACAAAGAGATTTTAGAGGCCAAATGTTGAGAAGCTTCTATTGCAGCCACTTGGCAATATGGGCTCTGCCTGGATCACATAGGTTTCTAGAACTTAGCCATTTGGACAGTTGGTGGTAGTGGGAATGATAGGTTGGAGCGTGTCCATTTGGTCTAAGGGAAGGCTTCTGAAAGGTCCTGTCTTGGTGAAAATCAAGTCTGGTGGGGAAAGTGCACAACCTATGCAGATGGAAAAATCTAAGTACTTAGCCATGTCCCTGGAAAAGGACAACTTGAGCATCAAGACATGGAAGCTACCAAGAATCTCCTCATCCCAATTTCGAAGTAAAACTTGTGGGTGAACAAGGGTGAAGGACCTCAATGTCTATTGGTGGTTCCTTGGGAAAAGTTTGACAAAGAAAAACTTAGTGATTTCAACTAATAGGCAAAACCTATTTTGAGCAAAGCAAGCCAAGCTACACTTAGCCAAATTGCATATAGTATCTAGTCCACCTTAATTATACTAAGGTATCACTTGCCAATACTATTCCAAAGTATTGACCCACTGTGGCTGTAACTTGTGATGTTGCAGGTTACTCTGATGAGGACTAGGAGTCATGAGTCTAAACTCAACATGTTTGCCTGTGGCACATGAAGATGAAGACTTTTATTTATTTACTTATTCAAACTCTTGTACTAGGCCTGTGGCCTTGGAGTTGTAAAGACTATGTTTGTCTCTGGAATGCCTATAATAATGAACTTTGTTTCTGTGTACTGCATCTTAAACTGTGGATGCTAGCAATTATCTAGGGACTAGCATTGCAATCACAGAGATCCTTTTCCTTTATAAAGGAGGGATCTTACAACTTACTTATATTGACCTATGAATTATCTTTGTGTATGTTGGTTGGCACACCATGTATTTGTGTTTCTTGGTTTTGAGCCTTTATTGTTTCTAGTAGGTATCTTATTTGGCTCTTGTGAGGGATTAATGGACTATTCCCTTTTGGGGGAGTGTCATGCTTGGGAATTCCACAATCCTAAAATGTGTGTACATGAGAAAAACCACTTAGTAGTCATTTCATTGTCTCTATGTGGTTTGTCTCTCTCATGAGAAACTCAAGTTTCCATAATGTCCATTAATACCTCTATTTTGATATTTTTGCCTCTTGTTGAGATTTCTTGGTTTATCACATTATGGGGGAGTCATATGATTTGTGCATATTACAAACCTAGAAAATGTGAACATTTGAGGTAGTGCCACTTAGAATTGATATTGAAAACTATCTAGCTCCTTTGTGGCACAATGGCTCATACAAGTTCCAATTTGCTTGAATGTTTTTATTGCTCATCTTTTGGATATTGTTTGTGAGAGTGATTCTTGGTACGTGTTTCCTCATATTTGGATCTATATATCCTCATGGGAACCACTTGCTTCTATTTAATCCAATCACTAGTGATTGTGTATCTATTCGAAGCGATCAAGAATATCTTTCGAAGCATCAAGCTTAATTCCTATCTTGTTGTATGCTTCTTTGTGTGAATATGATCTTGAATATTCTTGCAAACTACCTCGGGAAAATTATCCCTTGTACTTCTTGTCCTTGGACATTTAGTACTTGATATATGGTAGAATTCATTGATCATATTCGGTTTGGTCTTTTTCTTATTTGTCTTATCTTTGGCCAAGAAAATGTTTTTCCATTTGCTCCCAAGTTTTCCTTGCCTCTTGTGGATCTTCTTATGTTATTTGTATCCCCTTGTGTTTTATTTAGTGTAGGTAGTAGTTATTATCTCATTTGTGGGCATTTTGCATTCAAAGGCAAAATTATATATAATGCTCTACTTATGGGGGAGCTCTCCTATATTATCTAGAACATTGTTTTATGCTTCTTTATTTGATCCATTTTTGCTTGGAAGCTCGATCCATTTGTTATGATACTTTGTGTTCCATCATGAAAAGTGTGAAGAGTTTTGTAAGATCCCACCCTTATAAATGTAAGGATCCCTGTGATTGCAATGCTAGTCCCTGGATCAAATGCTAGCATCCACAGTTTAAGATGAAGTACACAGAAACAAAGGTCATTATTACATCGTCATTCCAGAGATACATAGTCTTTTACAACTCGATGGCCATAGGCCTAATACAAGAGTTTAATCATAACAATATAAATAAAGTCTTCATCTTCATGTGCCACAGGCAAGCATGTTGAGTGTAGACTCATAACCCCTAATCATCATCAGAGTAACCTACAACATCACAAGTTATAGCCACAGTGGGTCAATACATTGGAATAGTATTGGCAAGTGATACCTTAGTAGAATATTAACATCTAGTTACTACATGAATTTGGCTAAGTGTAGCTTAGGCTTGCTTTGCTCAAAATAGGTTTTACCTATCAGTTGAAAACACTAAGTTTTTCTTTGACAAAACTTTCACAAGGAACCACCAATAGAAATTGGTGAACCCTCACCCTTATTCAACCACAAGTTTTAACTTAGAAAAATTGGGATGAGGAGATTCTTGATAGCTTCCATGTCTTGATGCTCAAATTGTCTAATACCAGGGACATGGCTAAGTACTTAGATTTCTACCATCTGCAGAGGTTGTGCACTTTCCCCACAATACTTGATTTTCACCAAGACAGGACCCTTCAGAAGCCTTCCCTTAGACCAAAATGGACGCGCTCCAAACCTATCGTTCCCCTACCACCAACTATCCATTTGGCTTAGTTATTGCAACCTATATGATCCAGGCAGAGCCCATAATACCATGTGGCTACACTAGAAGCTTCTTAACATTTGGCATCTCAAATCCCTTTGTTCCTGGGTGGCATTCCACAAGTGAGATGCACAAGGTAAACCATAGAAATGGGCCTTGTGTAACCACTCAACCAAAATCCACCAAGCAATTACCATTCCACCCAGGTGTTTCATTCACTTATTTGTTTTATTAAACAAAACCATAAGTCAAAAGACTTAACAATATTTTCCATAGCATGATTATATTCCACCCTTGGTTGCTATTAGCTAGGCTAAGCATGGAAATAACAAGTATCCTAACTTAAAGGAAATTCTAACATTTCTACAACTACTAGGATTTCCCAAGCATAGCATATGGATACTTAGCAAAATAACCATGCAAGTCCTATACAAAATATTTCTAATGCATAGGTAAAAATATTGGGACAAAAACATGAAGAACCACTTGCCTTGGTAGTTGGGGGAGTAGCAACAACAATCTTCACAATCACAATCACCACTAGCACCAAAATCTACACATAAAATGATAGCACCAAATTCACATATCAAAATAGACAAGCAAAAATATATGAATGCATGCAAATGCCATGTGATGATTTTTCTAAGTCAAACAAGACAAGTATACATTACTGAATTCATAAACAAGACAAATAATCACTAAACAAACTTTATTTAATCTCTAAATCATTTTCAAATAATTTCTATACTCAAAATGAGCCTACAAATGTCTCTGCAAAAAAATCAATTTCATAGAAGCAAAACATTAAACACATTGCATAAATGGATAGAATTCTTTCTCCTGATTCCAATGATATAAAATTTTCAAAATTTGAATGTGTGGATCAAAATTTATGAATTTTGCAAGTCTGAATCACTAATAGATCTAATTAGATTTTTTAAACGAATAACAGGCCACGCGGCAGCGTCTGATTGGACGATACCGCTTTGCACTGGATCACGCTCACGCACCGTTAGATCTAACTTAAAACCTGCGGCTCTGATCTGCCCGTACCTCTTCGGCCTGCATCTAATCTACACCACTGGATCTAGATCCAGTGGATCAAAATGCTCTAACCTAAAACCGGCGGCGCAACTGGTTGCTGGCAGCGGCGGCGTTGCTGCCGACGATGCTCTAGTGGTTCTAGGAAGCAAGGGAGGAAACAGAGGGTCTTACCGAGCTCGTGGGGTCATCGCGGTGCTCGAGGTGGTCGAGGGAGGGACAGGGGCGCACGGACTCGGCCGCTATTGCTCGTCGGAGAACCTATAGCCGGCGGTTACGGTCGCTCGCCGTCGTTGGCGAAGATAGAAGTCTCTTCTAGCCAAAAGGATGGTGTTGTTAGACGCGCACAAGTCTGGCCAACACGTGAGCAACGAAAAGAGAGAAGGGGGCGGTCGGGGCTTATGGGAAGAACTCGCCGGAGTGGACGCGGTCATTGGTGGCGCTCTGGTATTGACGTTGGCGAGTCTCTGGATGGTCCTAGCATGTACCAGTGGGGTTAAACGATGTGCAAGGTTGCAGAGATCACACTGGCAAGACCAAGAGGCAAGGGGCGGAGTGTGCTCACCAGAATTCACCATTGGAGTTCGTCTGTGCAGTGGCGGAGTGAGCTCAAATACGCGTAGCCTGGGGGCGACTGGGTGTGGGTGTTTGGGGGGGGGGGGAAGGACCGCGGCGAGGTGGTGATTAAATAGCCAGAGCAGGGGCGAAGATTACGCGCTGCATCAATGCAATTGATCGAGGCAGTGAAGAGGAGGAAACGGCCGGCGACGACATGTTCTCGCGCGGGATTTGGGGAAGATGACGATGACGTGGAGAGGGCCCATCGATCAGTGGCTGCGGGGTAGGTTCTGCGCGGGTGAGAGAAGGGCAGAGGGAAATGGCCCCAGGTGGGGTTAGTGGGCTGGGTTCTGTGCTAGGCCAAAATGGCAGTGCTGGCCTTTTCTGCTTTCTTTAATCTTTTTCTATTTCTATTTTGATTTTTAGGGAACATTTTCAAATGATTTCAAATGTGTTTGAATTCAAACTTCTATTGGATTTTTGTAAGGTGAAATTTGTACACCATTGGTTGCAGAACAATGTTGTACACTTGAAAATAATTTGGCACTTTGGAATTTTAAAATAAACAATGCCTTTAATAATTGTTTAGTAAAGGCATAAAAATGGTTTTAAATTGATAATTTGTTTTGAAATCCATGTCCAAGCTTTGGAAAGCATCACTCAAACTTAGTTCAAACATCCTTGGTTAAAAACAAATAATCTCTTACAAGAGAGTAGAATTGGATCAAAGTCTTGCTTACATAAAATAATAGGCATTCAAATGCTCCTGCTTTGTAGTAACTTTGCAAATGATCCTAAGATATTATGAATGCATGGATGATGTGCAAGCTTTGAAAACATGATTTTAGGGATGTTACAAATCTAACCCCCTTAAGGTGAATCTCGCCCTTGAGATTCGGATTGGCTAGCAAATAGGTGAGGGTGGTCTTTCCGAAGGTCATCCTCTCTTTCCCATGTTGCTTCTTCCTCGGAATGATGGTTCCATTGAACTTTGCAGAATTTGATAGTCTTTGTCCGAGTAACTCTTTTTTCAGTCTCGAGAATCTTGATAGGTTTTTCCTCTTAAGTGATATCACATTCCAATTGAACCTCCTCCAAAGGTATAGTATCCTTCAAAGAAGTCTCTTCCATCTGTGGATGGCATTTATTTAGCTGACTCACATGAAATACATTATGAACGGAAGACAGTGATTCAGGCAGTTCAATCTCATAAGCTACTTATCCTTTACGACTCAGAATCTTGAATGCTCCAACATATCTTGGGGCCAATTTTCCTTTGACTCCAAATCTCTTCACTCCACGAAGTGGTGACACTCTAAGATAAGCTCTATCACCCACTTCATAGGTGACTTCTCTACGCTTAGGATCTGTGTAGCTCTTCTGTCGGGACTGTGCTATCTTCAATCTATCCTTTACTAGCTTGACTTTCTCTTCAGCCTCTTTGATTAGTTCTGGTCTGAACAAGTTCCTTTCTCCCACACCATTCCATAGCAATGGGGTAGTACAGTTTCTCCCATAGAGAAACTCAAACGGTGCCATCTCAATACTGGCTTGATAGCTTTTATTTTAAGAGAATTCTGCGTAAGGAAGACTTTCATCCCAACTAGCTCCATAGTCTAGGGCACATGCCCTCAACATATCTTCTAGAATCTGGTTTGTCCTTTCTGTCTGTCCATCATTTTGAGGATGAAAAGCAGTACTGAATTCCAATCTCGTTCCCAATGACTCATGCAGTTGCCTCCAGAAATGGGAAGTGAATTGAGTTCCTCTATCAGACACAATACTCTTGGGTACTCCATGCAGACACACAATCCTATTCATATAGATCTTGGCCAACTTAGCACTTGTGTAGGTTGTCTTCACGGGTATGAAATGAGCCACTTTAGTGAGGCGATCCACTAATACCCAAATAGAATCATATCCAGACCTGGTCCTTGACAATCCGGTGATGAAATCCATGCCAATATTGTCCCACTTCCAATCAGGAATAGGTAGTGGTTATGACAATCCTGCTGGTTTCTGATGTTCCGCTTTCACTCTACTACATACATCACACAAAGAAATATGTTCAGCAATGTCTTTCTTGAGATTATTCCACCAAAATCTTTCCTTCATATCCATGAACATTTTGGTGTTACCTGGATGAATGGAGTATGGCGAGTTGTGTGCTTCTTGTAAAATCAGTTTCCGAAGCTTCGGATCTTGCGGAACGCAGATACGTTTTCCATACCATAAAGTACCTTGTTCGTCTTCATGGAATCCTTTGGCTTTTCCTTTGCCAATCTTTTCCTTAATCTCTTCAATTTCCTTGTCCGTCTTTTGGGCTTCCTTGATTTTTTCCAACAAAGTGGGTTGAACATCCAATGACATGAGATGTCCTTCAGGCACAATCTCCAATCTGAGATCTCTAAATTGGGCACACAGATCATTTGGAAACTCTCCCTTAGTAAGGCCATTCACAAATACTTTACAGCTTAGTGCATCCGCTACAACATTTGCTTTACCGGGGTGGTATTGCAAACTTAAGTCATAGTCCTTGATGAGTTCTAGCCATCTTCTTTGTCTCATGTTGATTTCTTTCTGAGTGAAGATATACTTCAAACTTTTGTGATCTGTGAACACTTCACATCGCTTTCCCAAAAGATAATGTCTCCATGTTTTAAGTCCATGAACAACAAAGGCTAACTCTAAATCATGAGTAGGATAATTTACCTCATGAGTTTTGAGTTGTCTCGAGGCATATGCCACAAATTTCCCATCTTGCATTAGAACTGCACCTAATCCATGATGAGATGCATCACAATACACTTGGAAATCTTTCTCCAAATCCGGCAGACATAGGACCGGTGCTGTCACTAGTCTCTTTTTCAATTCTTGGAAACTGAGTTCACATCCTTCAGTCCAAGAAAATTTCTTGTCTTTCTTTAGTAACTCCATCATTGGCTTAGCTACCTTGGAGAAATTCTCAATGAATCTTCTGTAGTATCCTGCCAAGCCAAGGAAACTATGAACTTCCTTCACTGACTTGGGAGATTCCCATTCAGTTATAGCTGACACTTTTGCGGGATCAACTGCTACACCATCTCCTGACACAACGTGTCCAAGAAATCCAACTTCATTCAACCAGAACTCACACTTGCTGAATTTGGCATACAACTTATGATGTCTAAGCTTCTCAAGTATCAAACGCAAATGTCCTTCATGCTCTTATTTTCTCTTGGAGTAGATCAAAATGTCATCGATGAAAACAACAACAAACTTGTCAAGGAACTCCATGAACACCTTGTTCATCATATTCATGAAGTAAGCTGGTGCATTGGTCAAACCAAATGGCATCACTGTATACTCATACAATCCATACCTAGTGGTGAAAGCTGTCTTAGGTATGTCTTGTACCCTTATCCTAAGCTGAAAATAACCTGATCGGAGATCATATTTGAGAACACACAGGCTCCTTCTAGATGATCAAAAAAGTCATTAATTCTGGGCAAAGGATATTTGTTCTTGATAGTCACCTCATTAAGTGAATGATAATCTATGCATAACCTTTGACTTCTATCTTTCTTTTCCACAAACAAGACTGGTGCTCCCCAGGATGAAGAACTTGGTTGAATAATCCCTTCTGCAACTGTTCTCCAAGTTGTTTCTTGAGTTCTTTCAACTCATCAACTGACATCTTGTAAGGTCTCTTTGCTATTGGTCCTGATCCTGGCAGCAAGTCAATCATAAATTCCACATCTCTATCTAGTGGCATTCCCGGCAATTCTTCCAGAAACACGTCCGGATATTCTCTCACAATTGGCACACTGTCAATGCTAACCCCTTAAGAGAATTTAGCTTACTCCCTTTTGATTCAAAGTTAGAATTGAATCTTATCCGTTTATTTTCCGGGGTTGTGATTGCGACAGTACGATTGGCACAATCTAGTACTCCTTCATACTTGGTCATCCAGTCCATTCCCAAAATTACTTCTAGTCCTTGGGAATCTAGGATTATCAAACTCACTGGAAACTTATGCTTTCCAAATTCTATCACTAGATCACGACATCCAAGACTTACTATCATATCTCCACCGGGAGAACTTACTTTTATTGGACACCCAATGTTTTCAGTTGGAAACCCATTTCTATCAACAAATGCTTTTGATATGAATGAATGTGATGCACCAGTATCAAAAAGAACAAGTGCTGGAATAGAATTGAGTTTGAACTTACCAGCCACATCATCGGACTCCTCATAAATCTCTTCCACATTGATGTGGTTCACTTGTCCCTTCTGGAAAGTGTTGGGCTTAGTGGCTCCTTCAACTATCTTCTCTGGGCACTCATTTGTATAACGCCCCAGCTTCTTACACTTGAAACATTCAACCTGACTGATATCTCTCTTTGCAGGCTGACTGCCAATTCCACTTCCACCTCCACTATGGTGACTCTTGTGTCCACCCTTGTGGTTCTTGTACTTGTCATTATCATGACTATGGTGATTCTTGTTGTCATGATGGCGGTTGTGGCTGTGGTGGTTGTTGTATTTTCCGTGCTTGTGGGATCCAGAACTCCCACTATCATCATAATGGGAACGCTTGTGAGACGATCCCGAGCTGTGCTTGTCAGAGTTGTGCTTCCTCTTTCTACTTTCAACCTGTTTCATCTTATTCTCTAAGATGGTAGCCTTGTCACAAAGGGATTGATAGGTGGGGACATAGCCACAGATAAATGCAAGTTCAGTTCATCGTTCAATCCTTCGAGGAACTTCTATTTCCTCTTGGCATCGGTATCAACTTCATCCGGTGCATAACGCGCCATATTGTTGAACTCCTCAATATATTCAGCCACGCTGCGGTGGCGCTGCTTCAGGTTATGAAACTCCTTTTCTTCAAATTCATCACTCCGGATGAGATGTGAGCTGTACGGAAACCATCTGCAAAGATAGCCCATGTCACATGCTCAATGGGAGTGGTGATCTGGAAGTTATCCCACCAAGTAGCTGCTGGTCCTTCCAACAGGTGTGCTGCAAACCTTACTTTCTCCTCATCGGTGCAGCCGACGGTTACCAAATCCTTGTTTACTGAACGTAGCCAATCATTGGCCACCATGGGATCAGTGGTTCCTGAGAACTTTGCAGGCCTCAGTCTTAGGAATCTGGTGAGCATGTCAAATCCTGGTGGATTGTTCTGATTGTTGTTGTTGTTCTTCTTCTTCTTGTTGTTATTCTGATTCTGCATGAATGTGGTCATCATCTGCATCAGCTGTGCCTGTGCTGTCATCAGCTGCTGCATCTCGGGGGTGACATTGTTGTTGTTCAGTTTGGGGTTGGCACGTCGAGGAGGCATCTGTGGTTTTCATAAGGATAAGAATGAGATACCCATAGATGCTTAACATGCACAATACATCACATAGACAATCACCAAAACAAGCGTCAAAATAACATAAAGTTCAACGACATAAACAACAAGTTTGAAAAGCAAACACACCAATAGCAAGCCATCCACATGTTGGATGGTCATTGCGACTCAATAATCATAAGCATGGTAAATGATAGATAAATGAGTAGTCATCACTACTCCTCTGCGTCAACCTCCTCATCAACAAGTGTAAGACCTGCATTCTCCATAGCGGTCTTGTATTCCTCGACATTGGTAGTCAAGGACTCTATCTTGGCTTTGAGAGCCCTCTTCTGTGAACGAAGTCTCTCAATCACACCCTACTGATGCTCGAGCTTGAAGTCCTTGGCCTCTAGTTCTGCATTCATCTCTCGAATCCTCTTGTTCCTATCTTGGACTCTTTTCTCTTGGCTCTTGAACTTCCTGTCCTGGCTCTCAAACTTAGCCTACATTTCCTTGATTATCTCGTCTTGATCCGCAAAGAGCTTGTCCTTCTCACGAAGCTGCACCTGGAGCTCGTCATTGCTAAGCATGAAGTTGGTCCTATTAGTATCTAGGTGCCTAAGAAGAACCTCTAGGTCCTGAAGGTACAGACGAATCGGCTCTGCCGTCTCTCTAGCAGCATCCTCGAACTCAATAGCCTGACCCTCCTTGTCGCGTCTTCCGAAGGCATGGAAGTGAGTACCTCTAAGCTCCCTGGAGTGCCTCCCTAACAGACGCCCAAGTAAATCCTGCATGACTACCTCTAAGCCTCTCTCCTTGTTGTCATGCATTAGTTTGAAAGTGATAGCCTCCGTGACTGGCTCAGTCTGGCATCCTGGCTGGGTAACTTTGAAGCCCCAAAGGTCCTTCCTCTCAAACTTGGTGAGGGGAAGCATCTTGATGCTAGGAAGCGGAAGATTGAGCACACTATTGAGCTCAATAAGACGAGTGACAAAACGAGTTGCCTTGAACTCTTCAGCCGTGCTGATAGTAACATTAGGCATCTATTTTATAAATAGATAAAAGTTAGAATCAACTTCAATAGAGATAATTCACAAGGCAAAGCATCACATGCATATCTTTGGCAATCAAACACACAAGTCATGGAATACATAAATCCATTACAAGCATCCGAGGTTCAACATAACTTAGACAAATTTTTTGGAAATAAAACGATAAGTGTGGTGGTCCAACTAACAAGGTACACTACAACTCTCACTCACTAGTAAAAATGGCTATCAAAGCATCCTGAGTGGCCATCTGTCTATCTTGTTCACAAGATTCCCAAATCAAGTCTATGATGTCTCCCCTTAGTTGTTGGTTGGTAGTCTCCAACTCTTGGGTATGCTTCTTTTCTTTCCTAAGGTCATTTTGGGTGTTGAGCATTCTGCACTTGAGTCTATCACCAAGCTCCTTGATGGCCTTCCAAGCTGCATCTCTTGCAGAATCAAAGAATGTGGTGTGCATTACTGAGTTGGTGACAATGTAGAATCCTGATTCCTTGTGGTTGTCTTCCTTGTTTTTGTACAAGTGAAGTTGCACCCATCAATACTTCTCTCCTTCATCCATCACAGGGAAACCTTTGTACACAGCTGCACCATGTATCCCCATGGTAACCATAATGTTCTTGAGGGCTTTTGGAAATTCAGTCTCACACTCCAAAGTCATGGTCATGAGTGGTCCCTTCCTTACGGCTTCGTTGATGGAGTTCATCTATAAATAGAGATGAGAAAGAAGAATTAGAAAAGTTTACGAGAAGAAAAAGACAAGTGTGGAAATTGTTGAAATTTTTCCCTTTGTGGTTTCTAATCCAATCCTAGGGTCATAATCCTATAGGCAACACAGTGCTCTGATACCATCTGTAAGATCCCACCCTTATAAATGTAAGGATCCCTCTGATTGCAATGCTAGTCCCTGGATCATATAGGTTGCAATAACTTAGGCAAATGGACAGTTGGTGGTAGGGGAACGATAGGTTTGGAGCGCGTCCATTTTGGTCTAAGGGAAGGCTTCCGAAGGGTCCTGTCTTGGTGAAAATCAAGTCATGTGGGGAAAGTGCACAACATCTGCAGATGGTAGAAATCTAAGTACTTAGCCATGTCCCTGGTATTGGACAATTTGAGCATCAAGACATGGAAGCTATAGAGAATCTCCTCATCCCAATTTTTCTAAGTTAAAACTTGTGGTTGAATAAGGGTGAAGGTTCACCAATTTCTATTGGTGGTTCCTTGGGAAAGTTTTGTCAAAGAAAAACTTAGTGTTTTCAACTAATAGGTAAAACCTATTTTGAGCAAAGCAAGCCTAAGCTACACTTAGCCAAATTCATGTAGTAACTATATGTTAATATTCTACTAAGGTATCACTTGCCAATACTATTCCAATGTATTGACCCACTGTGGCTATAACTTGTGATGTTGTAGGTTACTCTGATGATGATTAGGGGTTATGAGTCTACACTCAACATGCTTGCCTGTGGCACATGAAGATGAAGACTTTATTTATATTGTTATGATTAAACTCTTGTATTAGGCCTATGGCCATGGAGTTGTAAAAGACTATGTATCTCTGGAATGACGATGTAATAATGACCTTTGTTTCTGTGTACTTCATCTTAAACTGTGGATGCTAGCATTTGATCCAGGGACTAGCATTGCAATCACAGGGATCCTTACATTTATAAGGGTGGGATCTTACAAGTTTGTTTTGGTTGTTGGAACCTTTCTCTCTTTGGGAGTTGGTTTTATCTCATTCTTTTTCACTTTTTTTGATCTTTTAAGATGAGATAAATCCTTGAGCCTTGGTATTTTTCTTATCCTTTTTCTTTGGCTCTTTTTCTAGTTCATTTGTTGAACTTGTGACCTTTCATGTGTTGATTTGGTTCTTTTATACAATTTGGACACTTTTTCTCGAGTCACACCTTTGTGTGTGTCTTATTGGTTTACTTGGTGTTTTTGTTCAAATTGTATCTCCTTTTGGTTCTTGAAAGTCTATGCATGCATATTTACTGCTTGTATATATTGTGGCATGCTTGCTTTCGTTGATCCAATATATAAGGGAAACTCCACCAAATCCTAATGGGCTAAGATGTGCATGAAATTCAATTTCATATCAATATGCACATGTTTGTGTGGAGGGTCTTCTATGTATTGTAGTTGCACTAACTACTTTAAACCCAATTTGTTTGGGGACCATAGTGTACTTATTTGTGTTTTAGGTACATTGGGATGTATATTGGATGCTTGTATCTTGAACAAGGAAGAAGTGGCGTCTACATGTCCATTGGATGCAAGCTAGGACAATCAACGAATTCATATCTTCTTCATCCTACCAATTATATATTGGTAACAAGTATATCTCACTCATGCATACATATCTTGCTCCCAACCTTGTGTAGGTTTCTTGTTGGCATGAGTTTGTGTTCTTCCATATGTTGGATTTCTTGAGTTGGCTTTGAAGAGGTATTTCTATTGCAAATGTGTGTATGTTGAGATGAGTGCATATAATGGGGACTATAATAAATCATGCTCCTGATTCACTAATCCCAAATATGTCAATCTAGCAATTTTGTTGCATATCGTCTCCTCAATATCTCTCATGTGCAATAGTGAGTATTTTTGATACTTGTTGAATTCTATCTTGCCAAGTTGATTTCTATGTTGTGATACTTGTTGCCTTTCTCCATATATTCCTTCTATCGCCTTCTTCCCTTGAGAATAGTTGTATTGTATGGAGTTTGTTGGTGTTTGAAGCTCATCGATGTGCAATAAGATATATTTGAGCCCTTGGGAATTCTTTCAAGCAAAACATCTTATTGGTATATTCCATGACTTCCTCTTTGACTTTCAATGTGCTTTATTGAACATCTATCTTGTTTGTGCATATTTATTTGTGGTCATATGTCTTTGTGATATTTTCCACCTAGAAATTTATACACACAATAGAAGATCAATATTTGGTTGTGTTTGCATTTCTTAGAAATCACCTCTTACTTCATTTTGATTCTTCGGTGGCTTCCAAATTATTGTATTTTGTGTGCATTGTTAAATGGTTTTGGAGGAGTTAGGATTCCATGGTTGTGCACGTTGTTTAAAAATACAATTACTATAATTGTTTCACAATCTTTGGGGAGCTTATCTAATTCATTAAACAATGCACATTTTCCTTCTTTCTCATTTCTTGTGGTTTAAATGCTTATGGGGGAGCGAGGATTCCATATTTGTGCATATTGTATTCAATAAAAGTATTCTAATCTTTTCACAAAGTTTGGGGAGCTTCTCTATTTTCATTTGAACATTCTTTTTGTTGTTGTTTCCATTTGATATCATTTGTTGGTTTCTCATTTGGTCCTTCTGGATCTTTTGGTTGCTCGCTTCATTTGTTGAAATTTGTTTCTTTTATTGTCTTTTTGCAATCTTTTGGTCCTAAATATAGTTTTACTTCCTCCCAAATACTCATCATTTGACTTGTGCATATGCACACCTTTGGAGGAATTCTCACTATATTGGCCATCTAGAACTTTTCACCCATTTTGGCAGTCGATACCAATGGGGGAGATGTTTTGGAGGGTTTAAGGGAATCGGCCTTTGCTTTGGGTGTGTTCTTAAGCATTTGCCTCTCATGCTCTTGCATCTTTGTGGTTGCTTTGCATGTTAAATATATAGAGGAAACTCAAGCAATGGTAACGGTTGGCAATCTATGCAATGAAATTCAAGTTCATCACACATGCATAGATTGTGGGGGAGTTTGCTCTATATATTGTGGTTGTACCAACGTCACAATACTTGTGTATTATTTGATGTTGGGGCAACCGCTTTGGTTCCTAATTGTCATATTTAAACCCTCGCTAAGGGATTGTCATCAATTACCAAAATGGGGGAGAATGAAAGGGTATGTATGCCCCCATGCGTGGTTTTGGTAATTAATGACAATCTCTATGGACTAATGTGTAAATTGAGTTTCACTTGTAGGTTTGTCCATTGGCATCTCTTGGGCCATGTGTTGGTCTCAAGGTTGGGAGATGAAGAAATGTCCAAGGGCTTTGTGCCCTTTGGAATCTTAAAGAAAGAAGGAGCTTGAAGGTTGATCAAGGCATGTGCAACGAGTTGCATCAAGATGGATCAACCTCAAGAAGGGATGAAGAAGGGCGAGATCAAGACGCTCCATCTCTAGAAGATCTCATGCTTGAAGCTTGCCATCCTCGTGCTCATGGAGTGATGAAGACAAGTTCAAAGAAGAGGTTTCCCCATGGAGTATGGGGGATAAATTTGCAAGTCTTCATCTTCATCAAGCAAGAGCATCCAAGAAAGGTGTTCCCACTATAGAAGAACAATACGGTCTACATCAAGTTCAAGTGAGATGATCAAGGCAAAGGTATGTTCTTGATAGGGCTTTTCTTTTGCCAGTCTCGTATTGTTAGTTGGGAGACCGGGTTTAGGATAGATAGCCGTACTATCAAGAGGGGCTCTCAAGCGGGTGTCTCGTCTTCATCGTTCAGAGAAATCTCAAACCTTTGCCGTCATAGCATCATCTTTCTTGGTTGTTATTTGGTTCTTGTCCATGAGAGGATCTAGAGCTTGTGGTCATCATCTTAACAAGCTCTAGTTCATCATCTAAGGATTTCACTTGCATATCTTATTGTGGTTTTTGATCTTACGAGTTTTCCAGCTCCACACCTTGGGGGATACTTCATATATATGTTCATGGTATTTTCTCCCAAGGTGATACCCAATATTGGTGGGATCTTACACCTTGGTGGATACTCCACATATATGTTTTTGATCTTGCGAGTTTTCCGGCTCCACACCTTGGTGGGATCTTACAAGTTTGTTTTGGTTGTTGGATGTAACACCCTCAGAATCGGCCCTATGCAAGTTTCAGCGCTTCCCGCCAAACCCGCATAGAAACGATTCAAAGGTGCCAACCAGGCACTTGCGTGCGGGTGGAAAACGAAGTAATAACATTACACAACAGTCCTCGATGGGACCCACGGAACATATATATATACAACACGACTCCATGAGTCAAGAATACAGATATACAGAACAAAGATCCAAATCACCTTGAAAACGATAGAGCGTCCATCTACGGACAAGATGCAAATGGGGCTAAGAGCCCTGAAGAATAACCAATGGCGTCCTTAACCCTGCCCAGGCCAAGCCGGAAGGGTAACCCTGCTAACGACGTCGATCTCAAGACCTGCTTAAACAACAGGGGTGCCGACAAAGGGCAAGGAAAAAGAGAGAGCGGTCAGTACTGAGGCCAGTACACGACGAGGCTATAATTCGGCGGTCCTCGCCTACATAGGTATGGTGGACTGAAGCGGCAGCGGCAGCATGCACTAAACAACCTATAGAGACTCGATACAATGGTCGGCTATCAGAGAGAGATAAGAAAGACCTATTCGGAACCAACCTGATACTATCACCAAGCATACCCATCCTGGTATTTCCCCCTCGAGACCAAACGAGGAGGTCAACCGAGGAACTCACACAGTTGGCAGTTTTAGTTATTCAGTTATCGTTGCAGAAATTACTAGTCAGGTATAGATAGTCATCCTGATATAATAAGCAGTGGGCAGTTTTAGTTAACCATTCCATTGTAGTTGCACTCTTACTAGTCAGATGCAGTTAGCATGAGATATCCCCAAAACCCAGCAGTTGTTGGTACTTTTATTTAGCCATTCCGTTATAGTTGCAATACTTACTAGTCAGGTACAATGGTAGCAAGCGACAACCTAAACAAGCAATTGTTGGCAATTTTATTTAGCCATTCCATTATAGTGAAGCTGATTACTAGTCATTATAAAGTCAAATTTATAGCACTACTTTAGTTATAGTTGTCTATGATCGAGATACTGTGCTCCAAGTCGTCCATAACCGCGGACACGGCTTTCAGAAAGTTTTACCCTGCAGGGGTGCACAAATAGCAACACACACTCGATCAACCTCGGAAAAACCAAATCAAAACCCAACGAGGCCTTCACGACAAAGCAATCACCAGATTCAGAAATATTTCAGGGGGCCACCCCATTAAGCTACCCGCAACGAAGTTAGCTGACTCCGAAACGGACTCAAGGTTTGGGTGGACGGCTGTAAACGACTGGGAACCCGAAAGTGTGACTGGGCTTGTCGATACCGCGAAAACGTGTCCCGATCCTAAACATTACAGTGTGCAGTACCTCGCACAATTTAAATAAAGCAGTAAAGCATGGCATAAGTACATGATAGTAAATAAAACCTCAAACTAGTTTGTGGCCCCAAGAAATAAGAATGAATCAAGCTCTGGCTCAGGGGGGTCCCATAATCCTCCCGGATGTGGATAGCGCGAATACTCAAGGAACAGGTATCAAGTACTCGGGGTCCTACGGGACACAAGTGGACGGTTAACAACCAAATAACATCTATTGCCCACCTGTGCCTCAGCATTTACCTACTTCAATTTTAGTTATTAAATAGTAATTAAAGTCTTGATCGTCTCCAACAATAAACACACGGCAATACTCCACAACTATGGTACTTGACGACACGCAACAGCACTTGAGAAAGCGACTATGACGCGCAGGTCCAACTATCTACCAAACAACAGGTAATAGGAGGTGTCCAAGGCAATATAAGGCTGCACGGGATATCACGGGTACGGAAACTAGAGCATCGCAACACAGATAGCAAGAGGTCAATAGGAGGTAATAAATACTAGAAAAGTAAGATAGGTAGAAAGGGGGAGATGCTCGCCTGAAAACATTGCCGAAGGTTCATCCGAAGATCGGGTCGACACTCGCATCAACTCAACGGCCTTATCCGCGAAGAACCAAAACACTAGAATAAACACCGGATGCACTATTTAATACTACGCAAAAGATCGGTCCTGATGCATGTGTGATGTATGACATGGCAAAGGTGCAATGCAATTAGGCAATATTAAGTGGAACCGAAGTCCAGGCAATTAAATAGGTGGTTCATGTTGTTTAGATACCCCGCAATTTAAATGTTGTCTTAACATGGCAAAAGAAAGCACCGGTTCGCTACACAAATTTAAATGGGACCAATATACGACTAGATTTGCCCGCATATGGATCCCATATTTAATTATATGGTGAATCGACATAAGGTCCCCAAACACCCACAAATATGTATGCAAACATGAACAAGTTGATATGCAACAATTCATATAGGTATTAATTTATAAAAATAGGGCTCGGGAGAAAGGGTCACACATTAGGGGGGCTCGACGATCTAGGTGGCTCCGAGGGTCCGGGGTCCGACAGGGGCTCAGGGTTCGACGGGATCGGCGAGGTTCGGATACAAGAGGAGAACTTGGTTGGCGTCGGGGGCACATCGGATCCGCCCGGGTAGATGTCGTTCTTGTCGTCGTGAAGACCTTGTCGGGTCCGCGGGTCGGGTCGGACTTGGAATTCGGGGTGAAGAACTTGTCGTTCCATGGCGATCTTGGTGGCTTCGGAGGGTTTGAAGATCGGTCTTCGAGTCCTCGGATAGGGGGATCGGGGTCTTGATGTTCCATGTAGGCGGCCTTGTCGTCCGTATCCTCTTCGATGTCGAACTTGAGTTCCATGAGGTAGGATTTCGTGGCCCTCGACGACAACCCCTACGGAAGATCTTGCGGTAGCGACACACTTGACGGGGCCGGTCTGGTGGGCTCGAACATCCTAACAAAACTCCACAACGACAAGGACCTGAATGGTCCGCTGTCTGTGGTGAACCATCTGGGCACCGACATGGACACGGTACCATCTAGGCGCCAGACGAACGGGAGGAAGAACCTGTAGCGCGGACAGAGACCACCACGGTACACGCTAGGGTCGGGCTTGAACTCAGGCAGCACGGCTCGGGGTGGATGACGTGGAGCTTGATGGCATGGGGTTGAGGCCAGCGGGGCCAGAGGAGGCCGACGAAGCGGGCCCGCCAGTGACGGCGGCGTCAGGCGAGGCAGGCGCGGCCAGGGGGAAGGCTCGCCGGCCAGGAGGAGATCGGGCGGAGGAGGACGGCCGGAGAGGGGCCCGCGGGCGTCGATGCCGAGCTTGGGTGCAGGCGACGCCGGAGGACGGGCGACGGGGAGGTGACTCGGGGTCCGGCGGAGTGGGGCAGCGAGGAGCGAGGCCGGCGCGAGGACCACCCACAGGGGAGCGCGGCGGCGACGAGGGCGTGCGGGGGAGGCGCCGTCGGCTCCGGGGGCGGCCAGGCGTCGCAGAAGAAGGGGTGGGGAGGGCCCCTGGCAGCGGACAGAGGAGGCCCCGGCGGCGGACGCGCTGGTCGAGGCGGAGGGCGGTCGGAGGCGGGGCGAGCGAGGGCGGCCAGAGGAGCTCGACGGCGAGGTGGAGAAGTCCGGCGAGGCGGGGCGAGCGAGGGCGGCCAGAGGAGCTCGGCGGCGAGGTGGAGAAGTCCGGCGAGGAGGGGGCCCGCAGGGTTGCCGGGCCGTGTGGGTCGAGGGAGGCCTCGACGAGGACGGCGGGGCGGAGCGAACAAGGAGGAGGTCGGCGGCGCGGTGAGGCAGAGGGGGAGCGGCGGCGGTTGCTGCGGGACAGGGAGAGAGGGGCGGCCAGGAGAGAGACGTGGGGTGGTTGGTGGCGTGCGTGGCGGGGTGGGGAAGGAGAGAGCGGGGTCGGGGTGGGCCAGGGGTGAGCAGGGGGGTGCGGGACGGTGGGACCGGGGTGGAAGGGAGAGGGGGTGGAGTGGGTCAGCAGGTGGTGGTTGGGGGCGTGTGTGGCTGCGTGTGTGTGGTGGCGCTGGGGATTGGGGTGGGGTTGGTGAGGTGGCGGCACAGGATAGGATAGGAGGAAGGGGTGGTGTGGTGGCGGCAGGCTATTGGGTGGGGTGAGGTGGAGGCAGAGGGGGTAGAATAGGATTGGGTAGGAAAAGAGTTTTAGGACAGGCTGGTTTGTTCTGGGGGTGGTCGACCGGGTCGGATCGGTCCGGTACGGCTGCCCCCTAAAAATAAAATAAATATTTTATTTATTTAAAACAGGGCTTGTGCAAACCGTGGTTAGACGAAACAAAATAAATCCGGAGACCCGGGTTTTAATTTGAATAAAGACGGGAGTATTTAGAAAACAAAACTAGGCGTTTCGAAAATAGTTTAGACAAAAACCATGCATGATGATGACGATGCTCAAATGCAATGTGGCATGATGACATGAGCATGCGGTCATGATGATGCTATGCACAAAAACAACGCGATTTTCTAGTAGTGGTTTTTGCGGGATGCCACAATTCGACACCACTAACAATGGATCTCGCCCTCGAGATCCGCCTCATGATACCGGAAGGGAGGTCGGCGATCTGCGTCTTCTAGATTCGTGTAGATCCTCGCGACACCACTACCAATGGTTCTTTCTCAGCTTGAAAATTGCGACACCACCAACAAGGATTGTTCCCCATTCATCGAGAGATCACTCCGGAGAAACAAAGATGAAGGTAAAGGTCTCAAAAGGGTAAAGCCACCTCTAACTTCCGCGGAAGGAGTATAACTGCAATGATTCACCATTCAATGTGCAAGAGCGAATGATAAGAGTAGTCGGATGGTGATCAGTCCATCGCGCGCCCAAAGCATTACTCTGCACATGAATAGGAAATTATGCAACCAACTCTCAAAATTCAGATTGTAGATCTCGACAAGCGAGGTTCGGAAACAAAGGAGTGATGCAGACTCTGCATAGGATCTGGTGTAGATGATGTAGTCGCGTCAGAAAACACCGGAAGACACGAGAAGGAACAAAGAGAAGTCCCCCAGACGAAGGATTCCTCGGATAGCATGAAGACCAGATGTAGCAACACCGTTACCAAAGGAGGGAGCGAAACCCTAAAGATACGACGGAAAACCCAACCACGAGAAGTCCTGGACTCGAAGAGAGAGAAGAGAGCGGATTCAAAACACGCAGAGGTGAGAGGAGAGCAGCAGAGGGGTAAGGAGTAAAATCAGACCTAATCAGAACTATCCAACCGATTTTTCAAAAATAGTTTTGACACTCTACTTTGGCCGTTAGCTAGGTTATCCTACAGGCTGGACTTGTGGGGTATCGCAACTGCTGAGCTCTGATACCACTCTGTAACACCCTCAGAATCGTCCCTATGCAAGTTTCAGCGCTTCCCGCCAAACCCGCATAGAAACAATTCAAAGGTGCCCACCAGGAACTTGCGTGCGGGTGGAAAACGAAGTAATAACATTACACAACAGTCCTCGATGGGACCCACGGAACATATATATATACAACACGACTCCATGAGTCAAGAATACAGATATACAGAACAAAGATCCAAATCACCTTGAAAACGATAGAGCGTCCATCTACGGACAAGATGCAAATGGGGCTAAGAGCCCTGAAGAATAACCAATGGCGTCCATAACCCTGCCCAGGCCAAGCCGGAAGGGTAACCCTGCTAACGACATCGATCTCAAGACCTGCTTAAACAAAAGGGGTGCCGACAAAGGGCAAGGAAAAAGAGAGAGCGGTCAGTACTGAGGCCAGTACACGGCGAGGCTAGAATTCGGCGGTCCTCGCCTACATAGGTATGGTGGACTGAAGCGGCAGCGGCAGCATGCACTAAACAACCTATAGAGACTCTATACAACGGTCGGCTATCAGAGAGAGATAAGAAAGACCTATTCGGAACCAGCCCGATACTATCACCAAGCATACCCATCCTGGTATTTCCCCCTCGAGACCAAACGAGGAGGTCAACCGAGGAACTCACACAGTTGGCAGTTTTAGTTATTCAGTTATCATTGCAGAAATTACTAGTCAGGTATAGATAGTCATCCTGATATAATAAGCAGTGGGCAGTTTTAGTTAACCATTCCATTGTAGTTGCACTCTTACTAGTCAGATACAGTTAGCATGAGATATCCCCAAAACCCAGCAGTTGTTGGTACTTTTATTTAGCCATTCCGTTATAGTTGCAATACTTACTAGTCAGGTACAATGGTAGCAAGCGACAACCCAAACAAGCAATTTTTGGCAATTTTATTTAGCCATTCCATTATAGTGAAGATGATTACTAGTCATTATAAAGTCAAATTTATAGCACTACTTTAGTTATAGTTGTCTATGATCGAGATACTGTGCTCCAAGTCGTCCATAACCGCGGACACGGCTTTCAGAAAGTTTTACCCTGCAGGGGTGCACAAATAGCAACACACACTCGATCAACGTCGGAAAAACCAAATCAAAACCCAACGAGGCCTTCACGACAAAGCAATCACCAGATTCAGAAATATTTCAGGGGGCCACCCCATTAAGCTACCCGCAACAAAGTTAGCTGACTCCGAAATGGACTCAAGGTTTGGGTGGACGGCTGTAAACGACTGGGAACCCGAAAGTGTGACTGGGCTTGTCGATACCGCGAAAACGTGTCCCGATCCTAAACAGTACAGTGTGCAGTACCTCGCACAATTTAAATAAAGAAGTAAAGCATGGCATAAGTACAGGATAGTAAATAAAACCTCAAACTAGTTTGTGGCCCCAAGAAATAAGAATGAATCAAGCTCTGGCTCAGGGGGGTCCCATAATCCTCCCGGATGTGGATAGCGCGAATATTCAAGGAACAGGTATCAAGTACTCGGGGTCCTACGGGACACAAGTGGACGGTTAACAACCAAATAACATCTATTGCCCACCTGTGCCTCTGCATTTACGTACTTCAATTTTAGTTATTAAACAGTAATTAAAGTCTTGATCGTCTCCAACAATAAACACACGGCAATACTCCACAACTGTGGTACTTGACGACACGCAACAACACTTGAGCAAGCGACTACGACGCGCAGGTCCAACTATATACCAAACAACAGGTAATAGGAGGTGTCCAAGGCAATATAAGGCTGCACGGGATATCACGGGTACGGAAACTAGAGCATCGCAACACAGATAGCAAGAGGTCAACCGGAGGGAATAAATACTAGAAAAATAAGATAGGTAGAAAGGGGGAGATGCTCGCCTGCAAACATTGCCGAAGGTTCATCCGAAGATCGGGTCGACACTCGCATCAACTCAACGGCCTTATCCGCGAAGAACCAAAACACTAGAATAAACACCGGATGCACTATTTAATACTACGCAAAAGATCGGGCCTGATGCATGTGTGATGTATGGCATGGCAAAGGTGCAAAGCAATTAGGCAATATTAAGTGGAACCGAAGTCCAGACAATTAAATAGGTGGTTCATGTTGTTTAGATACCCCGCAATTTAAATGTTGTCTTAACATGGCAAAAGATAGCACCGGTTCGCTACACAAATTTAAATGGGACCAATATACGACTAGATTTGCCCGCATATGGATCCCATATTTAATTATATGGTGAATCGACATAAGGTCCCCAAACACCCACAAATATGTATGCAAACATGAACAAGTTGATATGCAACAATTCATATAGGTATTAATTTATAAAATAGGGCTCGGGAGAAAGGGTCACACATTAGGGTGGCTCGACGATCTAGGTGGCTCCGAGGGTCCGGGGTCCGACAGGGGCTCAGGGTTCGACGGGATCGGCGAGGTTCGGATACAAGAGGAGAACTTGGTTGGCGTCGGGGGCACATCGTATCCGCCCGGGTCGATGTCGTTCTTGTCGTCGTGAAGACCTTGTCGGGTCCACGGGTCGGGTCGGACTTGGCGTTCGGGGTGAAGAACTTGTCGTTCCATGGCGATCTTGGCGGCTTCGGAGGGTTTGAAGATCGGTATTCGAGTCCTCGGATAGGGGGATCGGGGTCTTGATGTTCCATGTAGGCGACCTTGTCGTCCGTATCCTCTTCGATGTCGAACTTGAGTTCCATGAGGTAGGATTTCGTGGCCCTCGACGACAACCCCTACGGAAGATCTTGCGGTAGCGACACACTTGACGGGGCCGGTCTGGTGGGCTCGAACATCCTAACAAAACTCCACAACGACAAGGACCTGAATGGTCTGCTGTCTGTGGTGAACCATCTGGGCACCGACATGGACACGGTACCATCTAGGCGCCAGACGAACGGGAGGAAGAACCTCTAGCGCGGACAGAGACCACCACGGTACACGCTAGGGTCGGGCTTGAACTCAGGCAGCACGGCTCGGGGTGGATGACGGGGAGCTTGATGGCATGGGGTTGAGGCCAGCGGGGCCAGAGGAGGCCGACGAAGCGGGCCCGCCGGCGACGGCGGCGTCAGGCGAGGCAGGCACGGCCAGGGGAAGGCTCGCCGGCCAGGAGGAGATCGGGCGGAGGATGACGGCCGGAGAGGGGCCTGCGGGCGTCGATGCCGAGCTTGGGTGCAGGCGACGTCGGAGGACGTGCGACGGGGAGGTGACTCGGGGTCCGGCGGAGTGGGGCAGCGAGGAGGGAAGCCGTCGCGAGGACCACCCACAGGGGAGCGCGGCGGCGACGAGGGCGTGCGGGGGCGGCGCCGTCGGCTCCGGGGGCGGCCAGGCGTCGCAGAAGAAGGGGTGGGGAGGGCCCCTGGCAGCGGACAGAGGAGGCCCCGACGGCGGACGCGCTGGTCGAGGCGGAGGGCGGTCGGAGGCAGGGCGAGCGAGGGCGGCCAGAGGAGCTCGGCGGCGAGGTGGAGAAGTCCGGCGAGGCGGGGCGAGCGAGGGCGGCCAGAGGAGCTCGGCGGCGAGGTGGAGAAGTCCGACGAGGCGGGGGCCCGCAGGGTTGCCGGGCCCGGTGGGTCGAGGGAGGCCTCGACGAGGACGGCGGGGCGGAGCGGACAAGGAGGAGGTTGGCGGCGCAGTGAGGCAGAGGGGGAGCGGCGGCGGTTGCTGCGGGACAGGGAGAGAGGGGCGGCCAGGAGAGAGACGTGGGGTGGTTGGTGGCGTGCGTGGCGGGGTGGGGAAGGAGAGAGTGGGGTCGGGGTGGGCCAGGGGTGAGCAGGGGGTGCGGGACGGTGGGACCGGGATGGAAGGGAGAGGGGGTGGAGTGGGTCAGCAGGTGGTGGTTGGGGGCGTGTGTGGCTGTGTGTGTGTGGTGGCGCTGGGGATTGGGGTGGGGTTGGTGAGGTGGCGGCACAGGATAGGATAGGGGGAGGGGGTGGTGAGGTGGCGGCAGGCTATTGGGTGGGGTGAGATGGAGGCAGAGGGGGTAGAATATGATTGGGTAGGAAAAGAGTTTTAGGACAGGCTGGTTTGTTCTGGGGGTGGTCGACCAGGTCGGATCGGCCCGGTACGGCTGCCCCCTAAAAATAAAATAAATATTTTATTTATTTAAAACAGGGCTTGTGCAAACCGTGGTTAGATGAAACAAAATAAATCCAGAGACCCGGGTTTTAATTTGAATAAAGACGGGAGTATTTAGAAAACAAAACTAGGCGTTTCGAAAATAGTTTAGACAAAAACCATGCATGATATGACGATGCTCAAATGCAATGTGGCATGATGACATGAGCATGCGGTCATGATGATGCAATGCACAAAAACAACGCGATTTTCTAGTAGTGGTTTTTGCGGGATGCCACAATTCGACACCACTGACAATGGATCTCGCCCTCGAGATCCGCCTCATGGTACCGGAAGGGAGGTCGGCGATCTGCGTCTTCTCGCTTCGTGTAGATCCTCGCGACACCACTACCAATGGTTCTTTCTTAGCTTGAAAATTGCGACACCACCAACAAGGATTGTTCCCCATTCGTCGAGAGATCACTCCGGAGAAACAAAGATGAAGGTAAAGGTCTCAAAAGGGTAAAGCCACCTCTAACTTCCGCGAAAGGAGTATAACTGCAATGATTCACCATTCAATGTGCAAGAGCGAATGATAAGAGTAGTCGGATGGTGATCAGTCCATCGCGCACCCAAAGCATTACTCTGCACATGAATAGGAAATTATGCAACCAACTCTCAAAATTCAGATTGTAGATCTCGACAAGCAAGGTTCGGAAACAAAGGAGTGATGCAGACTCTGCATCGGATCTGGCGTAGATGATGTAGTCGCGTCAGAAAACACCGGAAGGCACGAGAAGGAACAAAGAGAAGTCCCCCAGACGAAGGATTCCTTGGATAGCATGAAGACCAGATGTAGCAACACCGTTACCAAAGGAGGGAGCGAAACCCTAAAGATACGACGGAAAACCCAACCACGAGAAGTCCTGGACTCGAAGATAGAGAAGAGAGCGGATTCAAAACACGCAGAGGTGAGAGGAGAGCAGCAGAGGGGTAAGGAGTAAAATCAGACCTAATCAGAACTATCCAACCGATTTTTCAAAAATAGTTTTGACAGTCTACTTCGGCCGTTAGCTAGGTTATCCTACAGGCTGGACTTGTGGGGTATCGCAACTGCTGAGCTCTGATACCACTCTGTAACACCCTCAGAATCGGCCCTATGCAAGTTTCAGCGCTTCCCGCCAAACCCGCATAGAAACGATTCAAAGGTACCCACCAGGCACTTGCGTACGGGTGGAAAACGAAGTAATAACATTACACAACAGTCCTCGATGGGACCCACGGAACAGATATATATACAACACGACTGCATGAGTCAAGAATACAGATATACAGAACAAAGATCCAAATCACCTTGAAAACGATAGAGCGTCCAGCTACAGACAAGATGCAAATGGGGCTAAGAGCCCTGAAGAATAACCAATGGCGTCCATAACCCTGCCCAGGCCAAGCCGGAAGGGTAACCCTGCTAACGACATCGATCTGAAGACCTGCTTAAACAAAAGGGGTGCCGACAAAGGGCAAGGAAAAAGAGAGAGCGGTCAGTACTGAGGCCAGTACACGGCGAGGCTAGAATTCGGCGGTCCTCGCCTACATAGGTATGGTGGACTGAAGCGGCAGCGACAGCATGCACTAAACAACCTATAGAGACTCGATACAACGGTCGACTATCAGAGAGAGATAAGAAAGACCTATTCGGAACCAACCTGATACTATCACCAAGCATACCCATCCTGGTATTTCCCCCTCGAGACCAAACGAGGAGGTCAACCGAGGAACTCACACAGTTGGCAGTTTTAGTTATTCAGTTATCGTTGCAGAAATTACTAGTCAGGTATAGATAGTCATCCTGATATAATAAGCAGTGGGCAGTTTTAGTTAACCATTCCATTGTAGTTGCACTCTTACTAGTCAGATACAGTTAGCATGAGATATCCCCAAAACCCAGCAGTTGTTGGTACTTTTATTTAGCCATTCCATTATAGTTTCAATACTTACTAGTCAGGTACAATGGTAGCAAGCGACAACCCAAACAAGCAATTGTTGGCAATTTTATTTAGCCATTCCATTATAGTGAAGCTGATTACTAGTCATTATAAAGTCAAATTTATAGCACTACTTTAGTTATAGTTGTCTATGATCGAGATACTGTGCTCCAAGTCGTCCATAACCACGGACACGGCTTTCAGAAAGTTTTACCCTGCAGGGATGCACAAATAGCAACACACACTCGATCAACCTCGGAAAAACCAAATCAAAACCCAACGAGGCCTTCACGACAAAGCAACCACCAGATTCAGAAATATTTCAGGGGGCCACCCCATTAAGCTACCCGCAACGAAGTTAGCTGACTCCGAAACGGACTCAAGGTTTGGGTGGACGGCTGTAAACGACTGGGAACCCGAAAGTGTGACTGGGCTTGTCGATACCGCGAAAACGTGTCCCGATCCTAAACATTACAGTGTGCAGTACCTCGCACAATTTTAATAAAGCAGTAAAGCATGGCATAAGTACAGGATAGTAAATAAAACCTCAAACTAGTTTGTGGCCCCAAGAAATAAGAATGAATCAAGCTCTGGCTCAGGGGGGTCCCATAATCCTCCCGGATGTGGATAGCGCGAATATTCAAGGAACATGTATCAAGTACTCGGGGTCCTACGGGACACAAGTGGACGGTTAACAACCAAATAACATCTATTGCCCACCTGTGCCTCTACATTTACCTACTTCAATTTTAGTTATTAAACAGTAATTAAAGTCTTGATCGTCTCCAACAATAAACACACGGCAATACTCCACAACTGTGGTACTTGACGACACGCAACAACACTTGAGCAAGCGACTACGACGCGCATGTCCAACTATCTACCAAACAACAGGTAATAGGAGGTGTCCAAGGCAATATAAGGCTGCACGGGATATCACGGGTACGGAAACTAGAGCATCGCAACACAGATAGCAAGAGGTCAACAAGAGGGAATAAATACTAGAAAAGTAAGATAGGTAGAAAGGGGGAGATGCTCGCCTGAAAACATTGCCGAAGGTTCATCCGAAGATCGGGTCGACACTCGCATCAACTCAACGGCCTTATCCACGAAGAACCAAAACACTAGAATAAACACCGGATGCACTATTTAATACTACGCAAAAGATCGGGCCTGATGCATGCGTGATGTATGGCATGGCAAAGGTGCAATGCAATTAGGCAATATTAAGTGGAACCGAAGTCCAGACAATTAAATAGGTGGTTCATGTTGTTTAGATACCCCGCAATTTAAATGTTGTCTTAACATGGCAAAAGATAGCACCGGTTCGCTACACAAATTTAAATGGGACCAATATACGACTAGATTTTCCCGCATATGGATCCCATATTTAATTATATGGTGAATCGACATAAGGTCCCCAAACACCCACAAATATGTATGCAAACATGAACAAGTTGATATGCAACAATTCATATAGGTATTAATTTATAAAAATAGGGCTCGGGAGAAAGGGTCACACATTAGGGGGGCTCGACGATCTAGGTGGCTCCGAGGGTCCGGGGTCCGACAGGGGCTCAGGGTTCGGGGAGGGAGGCCGTCGCGAGGACCACCCACAGGGGAGCGCGGCGGCGACGAGGGCGTGCGGGGGCGGCGCCGTTGGCTCCCGGGGCGGCCAGGCGTCGCAGAAGAAGGGGTGGGGAGGGCCCCTGGCAGCGGACAGAGGAGGCCCCGGCGGCGGACGCGCTGGTCGAGGCGGAGGGCGGTCGGAGGCGGGGAAAGCGAGGGCGGCCAGAGGAGCTCGGCGGCGAGGTGGAGAAGTCCGGCGAGGCGGGGCGAGCGAGGGCGGTCAGAGGAGCTCGGCGGCGAGGTGGAGAAGTCCGGCGAGGCGGGGGCCCACAGGGTTGCCGGGCCGGGTGGGTCGAGGGAGGCCTCGACGAGGACGGCGGGGCGGAGCGGACAAGGAGGAGGTCGGCGGCGCGGTGAGGCAGAGGGGGAGCGGCGGAGGTTGCTGCGGGACAGGGAGAGAGGGGCGGCCAGGAGAGAGACGTGGGGTGGTTGGTGGCGTGCGTGGCGGGGTGGGGAAGGAGAAAGCGGGGTCGGGGTGGGCCAGGGGTGAGCAGGGGGGTGCGGGACGGTGGGACCGGGGTGGAAGGGAGAGGGGGTGGAGTGGGTCAGCAGGTGGTGGTTGGGGGCGTGTGTGGCTGCGTGTGTGTGGTGGCGCTGGGGATTGGGGTGGGGTTGGTGAGGTGGCGGCACAGGATAGGATAGGGGGAAGGTGTAACACCCTCAGAATCGGACCTATGCAAGTTTGAGCAAAATTCGCCAAACCCGCATAGAAACGATTCAAAGGTGCCCACCAGGCACTTTCGTGCGGGTGGAAAACGAAGTAATAACATTACACAACAGTCCTCGATGGGACCCACAGAACAGATATATATATACAACACGACTCCATGAGTCAAGAATACAGATATGGTACACAAAGATCCAAATCACCTTAAAAAGACGGAGCGTCCGACTACGGACAAGATGCAAATGGGGCTAAGAGCCCTGAAGAATAACCAATGGCGTCCATAACCCTTCCCAGGCCAAGCCGGAAGTGTAACCCTGCTAACGACGTCGATCTCAAAACCTGCTTAAACAAAAGGGGTGCCGACAAAGGGCAAAGGAAAAAGAGGAGCGTTAGTACTGAGGCCAGTACACGGCGAGGCTAGAATTCGGCGGTCCTCGCCTACATAGGTATGGTGGACTGAAGCGGCAGCGGCAGCATGCACTAAACAACCTATAGAGACTCGATACAACTGGCGGTTATCAGAGAGGGGTAAGAATGACCTATCCGGATCCAACCTGAAGCTAACACCAAACAAACCCATCCTGGTGTTTCCCCCTCGAGACCAAACGAGGAAGTCAACCGAGGAACTCACACCGTTGGCAGTTTTACTTATTCAGTTATAGTGGCGGCACTTTACTAGTCAGGTTTAGATAATCGTCCTGATAAAATAAGCAGTGGGCACTTTTAGTTAACCATTCCGTGATAGTTGCAACAATTACTAATCAGGTACAGGTAGCATGAGACAAACCCAAAACCCAGCAGTTGTTGGTACTTTTATTCAGCCATTTCGTTGTAGTTGCAATACTTACTAGTCAGGTACAGTGGTCGCAAGCGACGCTCCAAACAAGCAATTGTGGGCAGTATTATTTAGCCATTCCATTATATTGAAGCTGATTACTAGTCATTATAAAGTCAAATTTATAGCAGTAAACTTTAGTTATGCTTGTCTATGGTCGAGATACTGTGCTCCAAGTCGTCCATAACCGCGGACACGGCTTTCAGAAAGTTTTAACCCGGCCGGGGTGCACAAATAGAAACACACACACGATCAACCTCGAAAAAACCAAATCAAAACCCAACGAGGTCTTCACGACAGAGCAATCACAAGATTCAGAAATATTTCAGGGGGCCACCCCTTTGAGTAGATCCCGCAACGGAGTAAGCAAGCTCCGAGACGGCCTCAAGGTTGCGCCAATGGCTGTAAGCGACTGGGAACCCGAAAGTGTGGCTGGGCTTGTCGATACCCTGTAATCACTCCGCTTACCTAAACAGTACAGTGTGCTCCTCGCACAATCGTAAATAAAGCAGTAAAGCATGGCATAGGTACAGGATAGTAAATAAAACCTCAAACTAGTTGTGGCCCCAAGAAATAAGACGGAATCAAGCTCTGGCTAAGGGGGGCCCATACTCCCCATATGTGGATAGCGCGATAAATCAAGGAACAGGTATCAAGTACTCGGGGTCCTACGGGACACAAGTGGGCGTTCGGAAACCAAATATTATCTATCACCCACCGATGCCTCTGCTTACTTCAATTTTAGTTGTTAAACAGGAATTAAAGTGAACAATAAGTAAAACTATGATCATCTCCAACAGCAACATGCGGCAATACATCAACAACTGTGGCATTTGACGACACGCAACAGCACTTAAGCAAGCGACTACGATGCGCAAGTCCAACTATCTACCAAACAACAGGTCATAGGATGTGTCCAAGGCAATATAGGGCTGCACGGTATATCACAGGTACGGAAACTAAAGCATCACAACAGAGATAGCAATAGATCAACAGGAGGGAATAAAGACTATAAAAGTAAGATAGGTAGAAAAGGGGGAGATGCTCGCCTGAAAACATTGTCGAAGGTTCAACCGAAGATCGGGTCGACACTCGCATCAACTCAACGGCCTTATCCGCGAAGAAGCAAAACACTAGCAGAAACACCGGATGCTATATTTAATACACGGCAGAAGATCGGCATGATGCATGTATGATGCATGGCATGCAAAGTGCGATGAAATTAGGTCAAATTAAGCGGAACCGGGGTCCCGACAATTAGTTAGATGGTGCAAGTTGTTTATCTACCCCGCATATTAAATGTTGTTTAACAAGGCAGAATATATCACCGGTTCGCTACCCAAATTTAAATGAGGCCAATATAAGGCTAGATTTGCCCGCATATGGGCCCCATATTTAATTATTAGGTGAATCGGCATAAGGCCCCCAAACCACATGAATGTATGCATGCAGGACAATTATTATGCGACAAGTTGTATTATGTTATAAAATAGGGTTCTCGGAAAGGGGTTCACACATGAGGGGGTCTCGACGAACTTGGGGATCCGGGGTTCGGGGTTTGGTCTCAGGGTCCAGGGTTCGACGGTTCGGTCTCGGCGAAAACGTTCTCGGGTATCGGGGGTAGATCTTGTCGCATCCGCGGTCGTCGGGCCACGTCGTCGATCTTGTCGTTCCACGGCGGAGATCGTGGCGTTCCGGGAGGAAGTACTTGGTCTGGTGTCGGGGCATCGGACTCGCCCTGGTTGCTGTCGTTCTTGTCGTCGATGGCGAACTTGAGTGGATCGGGTACCGGGGTACTTGAGTCCGCGAGGGCGATCTTGTCGATGTGTCGGATCGGAGATCTTGTCGAGGGGGCTTTGAATGGCACTCCGATGGTGCTTCTTGTCGAAGGCATCGGATTCCAGAGGCAGAGATCTTGTCGAGGGTTCGGTTCCGGTTATGAGGGTCGTTGTTGATCTTGGATTGGCGACGGTGTGGATCTAGTAGATGCTTCATCTATGCAGCAACGCAGTGATCTAGTGCAGACTTTGGTCATCTCATAACCACAAATCTCACACACTACACGCCACTGACAAGTTGTCTGGCTCACCAGGTCACCAAAACAGAAAACATAAAAGTGGCAGCAAACACATGATCAACTGCGCACGCGATCAGAGAGGGGCCACGGCGGCCGGCCGGCGAGGAGGCCGATAGCGGCGTCCTGAGGCGCAGCTCGACGGGGGGGGGGAACAGACGAGGCCGGAGGCGCCGGCTCGAGGAGCTCGTCGGGGCGGGCAGAGGGCGCCGGAGAGGAGAGCGGCAAGGCGAGCTTGAGCGGCGCGGCGGGGCTCGAGCGGCGCTCGGCGACGGGGGGGGGGGGGGGAACGGCGGACGCGGTGAGGGAGGAGGCGGTGGTCGGGGCCGGGGCGCGCGAAGAGGGTGGACGGAGGAGTCGCGGGCGCGGGGCGAGCCGACGACGGCGGTGGACGGGCGCGCGGCGCCGGCGGGCGCATGCTGGCGGCGTCGGGTGTGGGCCGGGCCGCGCGGGGTCGACTGCGGGGCGGCGGCGGAGGCGGTGGTTGACGGGCGGCGCGACGCGGCGCCTGGGGGATGAGAGGCGGAGCGGCGACGCCGGCGGAAGGGCTGCAGGCCTCGCCGGTGAGCGCGGAGGGCGGAGGAGGCACGGCGGCGACGAAGCGGAGGCGTGGCGACGGGAGGCAGAGGGATGCGAGGGGCCGGGAACGCTCGGGCCGGCGAGCACGGTTCGGGCGGCGAGGCGGAGGACCGAGCGCGGCGGCGGCCCGCTGGCGGCCGGCCGCGGAGGAGAGGGGCGAGCGGCTCGGGCCCGCCGGAGAGAGCGAGGGGAGAGGGACTCGCGGGGAGGAGGGCGGCGTGGCAGGGGCGCGTGAGGGAGGGGAGGGGCGGCCGCGCCGGCGGGCCGGTCGCCGGAGGTGAGAGAGAATAGAGAGGAGGGAGAAGAGAGCGGGGGCGCACGCGAGGGAGTGGAGGTTCCTGGGTGGCCACGCGGGCAGGGTCGGGGCGTGGGAGTGCGGGGGTGTGGGACCCAGGGATGGGGCCCGGTTGTCAGGGAGGAGTGGGGTGGGTGTGTGGTGGTGAGGGAGTGTCTGGGTGTGTGCTGCGCTGGCGTGCGTGTGTGCGTCGTGTGTGGGGCAGGTGGGCTGAGTGTGAAGGAGAGGGAGAAGGAGGGGTGAGGTGGCTGTGTAGGATAGGGTGAGGGAGAGAGGAAAAGTGAGGTGGCATGTTCTGATTGGCCAGAGTGATGTGGAGGCAAGGGTTGGGTTAGATTAGTTGGTAGGTTTAGGAATAAGGGGTGCGACTGGTTGGACCGATTAATTTCTGGGGCGGTCGTTCGGGTCAATCGGCCCGTTCGACTGCCCCACTAAAATAAATATAAATTTTATTTGTTTTAATAACACCATTTGCAAACCGATAGCAACAAACAAAATACTCCGGCGACCCGGGTTTGGATGTTTGAATACAGATGGCGTTTAGAAAACGAAACTGGGTTTTGCGCAGATAGTTTTATGCAACAATGCATGATGATGACGATACAATGCACAAATTCAACGCGATTTTCTAGTAGTGGTTTTGCGGGATGCCACAGAAGGGGTGGTGAGGTGGCGGCAGGCTATTGGGTGGGGTGAGGTGGGGGCAGAGGGGGTAGAATAGGATTGGGTAGGAAAAGAGTTTTAGGACAGGCTGGTTTGTTCTGGGGGTGGTCGACCGGGTCGGATCGGCCCGGTACGGCTGCCCCCTAAAAATAAAATAAATATTTTATTTATTTAAAACAGGGCTTGTGCAAACCGTGGTTAGACGAAACAAAATAAATCCGGAGACCCGGGTTTTAATTTGAATAAAGACGGGAGTATTTAGAAAACAAAACTAGGCGTTTCGAAAATAGTTAAGACAAAAACCATGCATGATGATGACGATGCTCAAATGCAATGTGGCATGATGACATGAGCATGCGGTCATGATGATGCAATGCACAAAAACAACGCGATTTTCTAGTAGTGGTTTTTGCGGGATGCCACATTGGAACCTTTCTCTCTTTAGGAGTTGGTTTTATCTCATTCTTTGTCACTTGTTTTGATCTTTCAAGATGAGATAAATCCTTGAGCCTTGGTATTTTTCTTATCCTTTTTCTTTGGCTCTTTTTCTAGTTCATTTGTTGAACTTGTGACCTTTCATGTGTTGATTTGGTTCTTTGATACAATTTGGACACTTTTTCTCGAGTCACACCTTTGTGTGTGTCTTATTGGTTTACTTGGTGTTTTTGTTCAAATTGTATCTCCTTTTGGTTCTTGAAAGTCTATGCATGCATATTTACTGCTTGTATATATTATGGCATGCTTGCTTTCGTTGATCCAATATATAAGGGAAACTCCACCAAATCCTAATGGGCTAAGATGTGCATGAAATTCAATTTCATATCAATATGCACATGTTTGTGTGGAGGGTCTCCTATGTATTGGTTTCATCCCGTTTGGAATTCTATTTTTGTTATCTTTCCAAAAAAATTGGTTTCATCCCGTTTGGAGTTCGGATGCAAAAGTTATTGCGTTTCTGGTTTTCTGGTTTCTTGAATTTTCCTGACCGGAAGTTCTGGCTTCCCACCGGAAGTTCCGCTAGGGCATCTTTGCCGCCGAAAGTTCCGGTGGAAGTTCCGGGTCTTTTTCCGGTCACGTTCAGTAACCTTGTGTTTTGGATGTGCTATTTGACGGAACTTCAGTCGGAATTTCCACCGGAAGTTCTGCTCCCACCAGAAGTTCCGGCCAGGGACCGGAAGTTTCGCTCAGGCCTAGTTGCCGCCGAAAGTTCTGGTTGAATTTCCGGCTCTTGTTCTGCTCACGATTCAGCAACCTTCTGTGTTGGTTTTGTCTATTTGGCGGAACTTCTGTCGGAACTTCCACCGGAAGTTTCCCTCTCACCGGAAGTTCCGATGAACCGGAGGAAGTTCCGACCAGGACTTGTTTTTTCAGTTTCTTGCTCAGCAGTTTTTGACCGTTGGCCATGTGCCACCGGAACTCCCGGCCTCCCACTGGAAGTTCCGGTCATGAGTCGTGAATGCCCATAACGGGCAGATCTGGGATCCCTTTAAAAGGGGCTCCTCTTCCCCTTCGTGGGTAACAACTCTTTTCTTGGTTCTTGGCTTTCTCTCTCTCCTCCATTGGTAACCTTGAAGAAGCTTTCCCTCTCCCTTTTCCCTTCCTATGATTCTTGCATCTTTTTGAGGGATTTGAGAGAGGAGATCTAGATCTACAATCCCCCAAGCTAAATCCCTTCTTTGTGAAGGAATCATTGGGATCTAGATCTTGGAGAGTTTTGTGTTCTCCTCTTGTGTTCTTCCTCCCTTATTCCCCCAATAGCTTATGTAGCTTTGTTGGAATTTGGGATAGAAGGACTTGACCTTGCATTTGGTGCATAGGTTTGAGTTCTCCTCGGAGATTCGGCGAGTTCAAGCTTGTGGGCTTGTTTCTCTTGGTTTCCTTGGAACCCTAGACGGTTGTTGGTTGGATTGTTGACCTTTTGTGGTCTTGCTGACCTTTTGTGGTCTTGTAGCCTTTTGTGGCGTTGTTGGCCTTTTGTGGCATTGTAGCCTTTTGTGGCTTTGTTGTTGGGAGCCTCCAATTGAGTTGTGGAGTTAGCACCAATCTTGCACGGGTTCGGTGACCGCCCTCAAGCATCCCATAATGGAGCGAGTGCCTGCCTTTTGTGGTGCGCACTCGGGAGAATAGTGTGAGCCTTTTGTGGCATCGGTGATTTGCGTGCTTCCGCATCCGGGGTGAGGCCTTGTGTGGCGTTGGGCGAGCATCGAGCCACCACACCTCGAGGTGAGCCATTTGTGGCGTTCGGAGAGTATTGCGCCATCGCACTGTTGAGAAATAGAGAAATTTACCAAGCGAATTATCCATAATAAACGCTAGATAAAACATGACTAGAATAATAGGTAATATACTAATCATGTTTAATAGCGAATACAAAATAAAGCATATAGCCAAACAATCTGCAAGGCATAAAACTCTGGATAGAATCAGAACAAGATTGAGACAGAAGATGTACACGGCAGTAGCAGAAGTAGAACCGCCGGCGTTGGAACCGTCATTGGCCATGTCGTCGAGGAAGAGGGTACTGATGTCGGGGAAGACGTCGCTATCTGTGAGGGAGTCCGTGACGAAGCCAGTAGTCGCGCTGATAGTGCTCCCCAAAAACCTTATCCCCCTTCTCCCGTACAGAACTCGAAGCAGCGGAGTCTCGGAGGCCTACTGTCCCGGCTCCCGGTGCACGCCGCAAGACGGGATGGGGAAGATGAAAGTAGCGCAGTGCTCTGGAACTCGAGGCAAGGGATGTGTAACAGCGCAACTGAGAGGAGGCGCGACCTCTCTCTCTTATAGGCGCAGAGGAGAAGGCAGACGGTGCAGAAGATGAAACGAACAGGCGCATTTAACTCGTATTAAACGTCCATTCAAAGCAAACGTTTCACCTTCGTATTAAACGTCCATTCAAAGCAAACGTTTCACCTTCGTATTAAACGTCCATTCAAAGCAAACGTTTCACCTTCGTATATCTGATCATATACCATTCAAGCATGGCAAAATAAAGCTCGTCTCGGCGAGATTCCCGCAACCCGCGGCGCACGCGCGCGCGCGCGTCGTGACGTGACGTGACAAGGCGAGGCGAGGCGAGGCGAGGCGTGGCGTGGCGAGGCGAGCGAGGAGGAGGAGCGCGCGTGTGGAACTCTCTCCTTCTCCTTCTAATCCTTTTACCAAGTGGTAGAAGAGCTCACCTTATAAGCTGGTCCAACTTCCACTCAACTAGCAATGTGGGACTAAACATTTGTCCCACCTCTTGTCTTGCATGAATGGGCCACATGGGCCTCTAGGATTTTCAGGAATTATTTAAATAGAAAATGGGCTAGACATTTTGGGCCAAAATTCCAACAATCGCCCACCAGATCCCAGAGGCACATGTAATCTGCCTTTGGTTCCAAAACACTGTTTATATACCGGTACTATAGTGGAGACTGTTAAGTTGAACTTCCACCTAGAATTCTATGCTACACTAGGTTGCAACTTGTACAGTGGACTATGCCTTGAACTGCAAGTTTGCTGGAATCTAGCTTCACACAAAGTCTTGACCGATACTGGGCTACCATGGGACTTCCCCGCGGGTGGAGCTTATACGTCATACTCCATGACCTTTCATGAGTTTATTAGAAAGCACCCCACTCTCATAGACTGCGACGTTTTAACAGTCAGACTCATATATGTGTGTTCTTCAAAAGATGTTCTGCAGGACAACATCTTTGCTTAGGATAAGCCACTTAGAACACATTAAGATAATAAATCAACCTGCCATGCAGAATAGGTAAGTATTGCATCTTTATGGAGTGGTGTTTATTAAAGTAGGGATACTCTCCTCTCAGCTAACCAACAGCTTGTTTCCCAATTCTAATTCACGGGATCTCCGATCACATAGAGTGGTTTACCACTATGGAAAGCTCAAATTGTGGGTCTCATACCCATCTCCTTTGATGCATTTGCTGTCACGTTGCGTGATAGACCCTTTGTGAAGGGATCTGCCAAGTTTTTAGATGTTTGGATATAATCCAATGCAATAACTTCGGAGTTTCTCATTTTCCTGACAGATTTCAGTCTCCTCTTCACATGTCTTGAGGACTTCATATTATCCTTAGAACTGTTCACCTTAATAATCACAGTTTGATTATCACAGTTCATTGGAATTGCGGGTATAGGTTTTTCAACCACAGGTAAGTCCATCAAGAGTTCATGAAGCCACTCTGCTTCAACAGTGGCCGTGTCTAGTGCTGTGAGTTCTGCTTCCATAGTTGACCTCGTTAAGATGGTCTGCTTGCAAGACTTCCAAGAAACAGCGCCACCACCAAGTGTGAAAACATATCCACTCGTGGCCTTTATCTCATCAGCATCAGATATCCAATTTGAATCACTATAACCCTCTAGTACCCTCGGATACCCGGTATAGTGTATGCCATAGCTCGCAGTGCCTTTTAGATATCGCATAACTCTCTCAAGAGCATGCCAATGATCATCTCCTGGATTTGAGACAAATCGACTGAGTTTGCTTACAGCAAAGGCGATGTCAGGTCTCGTGGCACTAGCTAAATACATAAGCGAGCCAATGATTTGAGAGTATCTTAGTTGGTCTCTAGCATTTCCTCGATTCTTTCGAAGCAACACACTAGGATCATATGGTGTAGGAGAAAAATTGACGTCGCTATACCCGAAACGACTCAAGATCTTTTCCACATAGTGGGACTGAAGCAGTGTAATCCCACCATCATCATCTCTCAATAGCTTGATGTTCAGGATGACATCAGCTACTCCCAGATCCTTCATCTCAAAGGAACGAGATAAGAAATCTTTGACCTCCTTAATTGCATTAAGGTTGGTTCCGAAAATCAGTATGTCATCAACATACAAACAAAGGATGACTCCCTCACCGCCACCATGGCGATAGTATACGCACTTGTCAGCTTCGTTTACAACAAAGCCTGCAGCGGTTAAGGTTTTATCAAATTTTTCATGCCACTGCTTAGGTGCTTGTTTAAGACCATACAAAGACTTCAGTAGCTTGCACACTTTTCTTTCTTGACCATTTACTACAAAACCATCTGGTTGATCCATATAAATTTCCTCATCCAACTCTCCATTTAGGAAAGCCGTCTTAACGTCCATTTGATGAACGAGAAGACCGTGTGAGGCAGCCAGAGAAAGTAGTACTCGAATGGTGGTCAACCTTGCTACAGGTGAGTAAGTATCAAAGAAGTCTTCACCTTCTTTTTGGGTATAACCCTTGGCCACAAGCCTTGCCTTGTACTTTTCAATAGTACCATCAGGTCTTAGTTTCTTCTTGAACACCCATTTACATCCTACAGGTTTGCACCCATAAGGACGATCAGTGATCTCCCATGTTTCATTAGCTAAGATGGAATTCATCTCACTATGAACAGCTTCCTTCCAGTAGTCAGCATCAGGAGATGCATAAGCTTCTGAAATGGAAGTTGGAGTGTCATCCACAAGGTACACAATGAAATCATCACCAAAAGACTTTGCAGTCCTTTGTCTCTTGCTCCTTTTAGGAATTTCATTATCATCCTCCTTAGGACTTTCAGAGTGTTCAATTGGAATGGTAGGTTCAGAGAATATAGCAAATTCCTGATTAGATGAACTAGGTATCTCCGGATTTGATGAGTAAGGTTTATCCTTCATTGGAAAGATATCCTCAAAGAAAGTCGCATCAGTCGACTCCATGATTGTACCGACATGAATGTCAGGTACTTCAGATTTTACTATCAAGAATCTATAACCAATGCTATGAAAAGCATAGCCCAGAAAAACACAATCAATGGTTTTTGGTCCAAGCTTGCGCTTCTTGGGGATTGGTACATTAACCTTTGCCAAACAACCCCAAGTACGTAAGTAAGAGAGTTTTAGTCTTTTCTTCTCCCATTCTTCGAATGGAGTAATTTCTTTGTTCTTTGTGGGAACTCGATTTAGGACATGACACGCGGTCAATAATGCCTCCCCCACCATTCCTTAGAAAGACCCGATGTGTCTAACATGGCGTTAACCAAATATGTTAGAGTACGGTTCTTTCTTTCAGCTACTCCATTTGACTGGGGTGAGTAGGGAGGCGTCCTCTCATGAATTATGCCATGTTCCGCACAAAAGAAATCAAACTCGTTGGAAAAATACTCTCCACCACGATCAGACCTAAGCCTCTTGATCTTTCGATCAAGTTGATTTTCTGCCTCAGCTTTATAGATTTTGAAGAAACTCAAAGCCTCATCTTTTGATTTTAGAAGATACACATGACAATATCTCGTAGAGTCATCGATCAAAGTCATGAAGTATTTCTTTCCACCTTTTGTTAACACACCATTCATCTCACAAAGATCAGAATGTATGAGCTCTAGTGGTGTTAAATTTCTCACTTCTGCAGTCGTATGTGACTTGCGAGGTTGTTTAGCTTGCACGCAGACTTGGCACTTAGATCCCTTAATAGTTGAGAAATCAGGGATTAAATTCATTTTGGCTAGCCGCGTCATACAACCAAAATTAATATGACAAAGACGAGAGTGCCAGACATTAGATTCAAAATTTGTGTAAATATGATTAACAACTTTATTACAAATGTCTGACAGAGATAAGCGGAACAAGCCTCCGCATTCATAGCCTTTACCAATAAAAGTTCCATACTTCGAAATTACAAATTTATTGGACTCGAATACAATCTTGTAGCCATCTCGACACAAAAGAGATCCGCTAACAAGATTTTTATTTATTGAGGGAACATGATGCACGTTCTTCAGGCGCACAGTCTTTCCCGAAGTGAACTTCAGATCGACCGTACCAACACCATGAACAGAAGCATGTGAGCCGTTCCCCATCAGCACGGTTTGAGTCCCTCTGACCTGATATGAAGAAAACATGGAAATATCAGAACAGACATGTACATTAGCGCCCGTGTCAATCCACCAATCAGGAGAATGACATAATGAAAGAATAGTAGGTAATATACCATACCCAACATCTTTCATCTCAACGTCGCCCATGACAACATTAGCAGTCTTGCTGCTCTTCCCATGTTGGCGTTTGTCAAAGCGGTTGGGACAAGCAGGAGCCCAATGATTAGGATCACCGCACACATGACAAGCACCTTTCCTCTTATCAGTCTTCTTCTTGAAGCTGGTGGACTGTGAGGCCTTGTTCTTTCCATCGAACTTTCCTTTGTCATCAAACTTTCCTTTGTTCTTGAACTTGTGAGGCTGGAAGTTCCTTTTCTGTACCAGGTTGGCATTAGAACCTCCCTCGGTACCTCGAGCACGTGTGTCTTTTGCTCTCGCCTTCTCTTCCACATCAAGAGTCCCAATGAGATCCGTCACGGAGAACTCTTGTCTCTTGTGCTTCAGAGAAGTAGCAAAATTCCTCCATGACTGGGGAAGTTTGGCAATGATGCCTCTGGCAACAAAATTGTCCGGTAACACACAAGTGAAGTGCTCAAGCTCCCTGGCAAGTGACTGTATCTCATGAGCCTGCTCCACAATGGAGCGGTCATCAATCATCTTATAGTCATAGAATTGTTCCATGACATACAGTTCACTGCCAGCATCAGAGACTCCAAATTTTCTCTCGAGCGCATCCCACATATCTTTGCCATTGCTAAATGACAGATATGAATCGACAATATTGTCGCCAAGGATGCTGATCAAGGCAGCCTTGAAAGTAGTATCAAGTTTTTGGAACGCCTCTTCCTGAGCGGGATTAAGTTCCCCCTCAGGTGCGCCATAGATGGCGTTATAGCAGCTCATGGTCTGAAACCAGAGCACTGCTCTCGCACGCCACCGTTTGTAATTCACACCTTCAAACACAGGTGGCTTCATAGAAGCAACAAAGCCACTTGGGGCAAATTGCCTGAAATAAGGTTTTTGGATTGTTGAGAAATAGAGCAATTTACCAAGCGAATTATCCATAATAAACGCTAGATAAAACATGACTAGAATAATAGGTAATATACTAATCATGTTTAATAGCGAATACAAAATAAAGCATATAGCCAAACAATCTGCAAGGCATAAAACTCTGGATAGAATCAGAACAAGATTGAGACAGAAGATGTACACGGCAGTAGCAGAAGTAGAACCGCCGGTGTTGGAACCGTCATTGGCCATGTCGTCGAGGAAGAGGGTGCTGATGTCGGGGAAGAAGTCCTCGTCAGGGAAGACGTCGCTATCTGTGAGGGAGTCCGTGACGAAGCCAGTAGTCGCGCTGATAGCGCTCCCCAAAAACCTTATCGCCCTTCTCCCGTACAGAACTCGAAGCAGCGGGGTCTCGGAGGCCTACTGTCCCGGCTCGCGGTGCACGCCGCAAGACGGGATGGGGAAGATGAAAGTAGCGCAGTGCTCTGGAACTCGAGGCAAGGGATGTGTAACAGCGCAACTGAGAGGAGGCGCGACCTCTCTCTCTTATAGGCGCAGAGGAGAAGGCAGACGGTGCAGAAGATGAAACGAACAGGCGCATTTAACTCGTATTAAACGTCCATTCAAAGCAAACGTTTCACCTTCGTATTAAACGTCCATTCAAAGAAAACGTTTCACCTTCGTATTAAACGTCCATTCAAAGCAAACGTTTCACCTTCGTATATCTGATCATATACCATTCATGCGTGGCAAAATAAAGCTCGGCTCGGCGAGATTCCCGCAACCCGCAACCCGCAACCCGCGGCGCGCGCGCGCGCGTCGTGACGAGGCGAGGCGAGGCGAGGCGTGGCGTGGCGAGGCGAGCGAGGAGGAGGAGGAGCGCGCGTGTGGAACTCTCTCCTTCTCCTTCTAATCCTTTTACCAAGTGGTAGAAGAGCTCACCTTATAAGCTGGTCCAACTTCCACTCAACTAGCAATATGGGACTAAACATTTGTCCCACCTCTTGTCTTGCATGAATGGGCCACATGGGCCTCTAGGATTTTCAGGAATTATTTAAATAGAAAATGGGCTAGACATTTTGGGCCAAAATTCCAACACGCACCTCTCCAACGGAGACGTAGCTTCTTTGGAAGTGAACTTCGGGAAACAAATCTTCGTCTCCACGTCCATCGGTTATCTCTCAACCGAGCCCTTTACTTATGCTCTTTACTTTGTGATAGCCATCGTGCTTGAAGTATTTTTTACCTTGCTATCACCTTGTTGCTTGTATTGCTTAGCATAGGTTGTTGGTGCACTTAGGTGAACCTAGTGGCTAGGTTTTGTGCTCAATAAATTAAACGTTAGTTTTATTCCGCATTTACTTGAGCCTAAACCGTAATAATTTTAAAAAGCCTAGTCACCCCCCTCTAGGCAACGTCCATTGCACTTTCAACCGCCATTGGGACGAACCTAGATCCCAAATAGGAAAGCGCGCTTGTCGAGTTCCTCCGTGAGAATAGGGACATCTTTGCCTGGCAACCTGCCGACATGAAAGGTGTACCTAGGGAACTTGCCAAGCACAGCTTAAACATTGATCCAAAATCCAAACTAGTGAAACAACCTCTACGACGCTTTGGAGATGAGAAGAGATGCACCATTGGCAAAGAGATAGCTACGTTACTTAAGGCTAGATTTATCCGAGAAGTCCTTCACACCCAACGGGTGGGCAATCCTGTACTTTTTCCCAAAAAGGGAACCAATGAATTAGGAATGTGCGTTGATTACACCGGCTTGAACAAAGCATGTCCCAAAGATCCGTTTGCTCTGCCTCACATTGACCAAGTCATTGACTCGACGACTGGCTCAGAGCTTTTGTGTTTTCTTGATGCATACTCAGGATACCACCAAATCAAGATGAGGAAGTCGGACCAATTGGCCACTTCGTTCACTACCCCATACGACACATTTTGCTATGTTACGATGCCCTTTGGGCTAAAAAATGCAGGTGCTACGTACCAGTGGACAATGCAATGTTGCCTTCACGACCAAATTGGTCGGAACGTTCACGCCTATGTGGACGATATCGCGGTGATGTCTAAAAAGTCAAATGACTTAATCTCCGACTTAAAAGAAACCTTTGATAATCTCCGAAAATACAACATGATGCTTAACCCTAAGAAGTGCGTCTTCGGGGTTCTAGCCAGAAAATTGTTGGGTTTCATCGTTTCCCAGCGCGGAATCGAGGTCAACCCGGACAAAATCAAGGCCATATTAAACATAAACCATCCGACATGCCTAAAGGACATTCAACGACTAACATGTTGTGTTGCAGCAGTTAGTCGGTTCGTCAGTCGACTTGGAGAAAAGGCTCTGCCGCTATACAAGTTGCTGAAGAAGGCGGACAAATTCACATGGACGGACGAAGAAGATGCAGCATTGAAGCAGCTCAAGGAGATTCTTTCCTCATCGCCCATCCTTGTAGCACCCGAGCCTAGCGAGCCCCTGTTAATTTACATGGCGGCCACCAACCGGGTAATCAGCATCGCCGTCATGGTAGAGCGGAAGGAACCTGGCTATGAGCACGGAGTTCAACGACCAGTTTACTATGTAAGCGAGGTATTGACGGAGTCCAAGCAGCGTTACCCACACTACCAGAAGATAGCTTATGGAGTATTACTTGCTTCTCAGAAGCTAAGACATTACTTTCAGGAGCAACCAATACAGTGGTGAGGAAGAGTCCATTGTCCGACATTATCAACAACATCGATGCTACAGGAAGGGTCGCGAAGTGGGGCATTGAACTTGCCGCCTTCGAGATCACCTACAAGACACGCGATGCTATCAAGTCACAAGCCTTGGCGGATTTTGTTGCCGATTGGACGGAGATGCCAGATGCTACTCCGTTGCCGGAACTAGAGTATTGGGTGATGCACTTTGATGGATCAAAGCTGCTCAACGGCTCGGGAGCTGGTGTATTGCTACAGTCACCAACAGGAGAGAAGCTACACTACGTTCTGTAGATCCACTTTGAGGCTACAAACAAGATGGCGGAGTATGAAGCACTCATTCACGGACTGCGTGTAGCCAAGGATATTGGCATCAAGCGCATAGTTTGCTGTGGAGATTCCGACTTGGTTGCCCAGCAGGTGGCTGGAACCTGGAATGCGCGGAACCCTATGATGGCGGCATATCGAGATGAAGTGGACGAGATAGCCAAGAGCTTCTTGGGCTACGAAGTCAAGTATGTGCCTAGGGAGCAAAACGAGGCGGCTGATCTGCTGTCTAAGCTTGGATTAGGGTGCAAACGAATTCCGCCAGGAGTATTCCTAGAGCACCTGCGCACACTATCTGTGAAGGGAGTCGACATCGACAACCCGGATAGAGCTGACTCTTTTGTCAACATGGTGGCAAAGGTCCCTCCGACTTGGGCAAAACCGTTCATGTAATATCTTGAACACGGAACTTTGCCTGACGACAAGGTCGAAAGACGGCAAATAGTATGAAGATCAAAGGGTTATACCATAATCAATGGACAACTCTACAAAAGGAGCACTACTGGTGTATACCTAAAGTGTGTTTCCCAGCTAGAAGGTATGGAAATCCTACACGAAATCCATCTCGGAGATTGCGGGCATCACGCCGCTCCTCGATCGTTGGTCGCGAAAGCCTTCCGGCAAGGATTCTACTGGCTGACCGCGAAGGCGGACGCCGACAAGCTGGTTGAGACATGCATGGGATGCCAGTACTATGCCCGACAACCACATGTTCGTTCTGAAGAATTACGAACAATACCAATAACTTGGCCGTTTGCAGTCTGGGGGCTAGACATGGTGGGACCATTACAGACGACACCATGTGGGTTTACACATCTGCTTGTGGCAGTTGATAAATTCACTAAATGGATAGAAGCTAAACCCATTAGAAAGCTTGATGGGGCAACTGCCCTCAGGTTTGTCCGGGATTTAGTGGTGAGATTTGGTCTCCCACATAGCATTATTACCAACAACGGCAGCAACTTGTCACTCGGAGAAGTGGAGGCTTATTGTTGGGAGAAGGGAATCCTACTTGACCTTGTATCTGTGGCACACCCACAATCCAATGGTCAGGTTGAGCGAGCCAATGGATTAATTCTGCAGGGAATCAAGCCACGTCTTGAGGCACCGCTACATAGAGCAGCTGGACCCTGGGCGGAAGAATTGCCATCTGTGATGTGGAGTTTACGAACTACACCCAACAGATCCACCGGCCAAACCCCTTATTTCATGGTATATGGATCAGAATCCATCCTACCTTCCGACATACTTCACGATGCACCAAGAGTTGCCGCCTACAACGAAGATGACGCTGAAGAATCCAGACGCCTAGATGAGGACCTTCTCGAGGAGGAGCGCATTTTGGCATGCCAAAGATCCTCCATCTACCAGCAGAAGCTACGCAGCTACCATAGTCGCCGCGTTCGGCATCGCTCGTTTAAAGAGGGGGATTTGGTGCTCCGACTTAAGCAGAAGAAGTCACACAAGTTATCCCCGACATGAGAAGGACCGTTCATCATAAGCAAGGCGCTACTCAATGGGTCTTACTACCTCGTTGACAATCGTGAAATGAAGGATAGACCCAACAAGGATCATAAGCGTAAGCGACGTGACCCGTATGAGGACTACCCGGAGCTTGATCGGCCATGGAACATAGCACATCTACGTCCTTTTTACACTTAGTATTTTTTATCTAATTGTGTACCTCTTATATGATCAATGAAATAAAGCTCTCTGGTTCACTCATATTTTTTGAGTCTTTTACCTCCTTTAGTGTTCATTTTTGGATCATGTAAAACCTTTATGCACAAGTTTTGCAACTGCACTTGTGAAAATTCCGCCTACGGGTGTTAGCTTAAGTTTTCTGGTCTACACGTTCTTTGACGTTTTTATGTGGATTCTGGAGTAGTGACTTTCGACACTTATTATCGGCGATTTTGTGCTTAGGTTATTGACGGTGCCATTGGGCATCATCACCTGAGCGCATGGTTCCGACAACGAGTCTTCCGACTCACGAAAAGTCAAGCATAAGAACCAAAGTAATGGATAAGCCAGCACTCGCTTAAAAAATATATACATGCTGGAAACTGGTTCTTAAGTAGCAGGACATACAGCATTGTTTTCCGCCTTAAGATAAATACATAGTTTTTTCCGCATACGCACCAAAGGTGAAACAAATATTACAAGTTGTTTTTTCATTACTTTGGCGCAGGTGACTTGGAAACAGCGTCATCAGCGGCAGGAGAACCACCCTCGAAGTCGACGGTGTGAAGAGACTCAGAGGAGCTTTTGGTTGCCGCTATCGATGATATTCATCGACACAAATATGTTGACGTCGACTAACTCGGCAACTCTAGTGTCATAGCCCGCGAGTGACGACAAGATGGATTCGTGATTAATCTCTTTGCCATCGTCATCCACGTCGGGAATGCCAGAGGTCACCGTGTCGATGTCGGCATCTTCGTAGTGTGCCTTCACCATTGACAGCGCCATCCTTGCGCCGGCCCGTGCACATGAAGCTTTCTAGCTTGAGATACGCTTGGGGGCTCGGCGCAAGATCTCCGAGTACTTTGCCACAGAGTCCGATGCCTTGATGTTGATCTGGATGGGCTTGGCGATCTCTTTTGCTTGCGTGATGGCGGTGTTGATAAACTTGCCGGCAAGAACCATGCATTCCTTGGCTGGAGGAGGCGACCGGGTTAAACCCATAGGAACTGCAAATTCCGACAAGGGATCACATGAGTTCAAAACTTAAAGTATCCAGGCTATATAAATCCAGCTTACTGAAGATGCTCGCCTCAGCTTGCCAAAGGTTATCCGCCAAGGAGTCCCGTTCTTGTTGGAGGAGCTTGTACGCCTCATGATGACGTTGATTCTGCTCATCGGTAGCTTTCTTCTGATCTCGTAAAATTGAGATCTCGTCCTTCAAGCGGTTCATTTCCTCGGTGGCAGAATCCTGCAATATTTTCATTGACTCCTCATGCATTTTCAGCATGTCCCTCCTCTCCTCCTTGAGGATTTTGTTCTCGCTATCTAGCTGCTGAATGTACTTGGATTGCTCGACAATATCCTTGGCCTTGGCAACATATTCTACAAGTCGGAGAAATCAAAGTACACTGTGAGTACTAGGAGAATATGGGCACAAAACCAAGTCAGAATGCGAAAAATAAAATAGACGCTTGCGCTTGGTGATCTGTTCCTTCAAGAAGGCAGTTTTACCCTTTTTAGCTTCCAAGTCTGCGCGCATCATCTGATACTCGTCGTTGGCCATGCCCCTCCGATCATTCTCGTTCTGTGGAAAAAATGAAAAAAGTTAAACATTGTTTGGTCTGCTTGGAGCATCTAGCCGAAAATTTTCCACCTAGACGCTCAGGGGATATAGCGAGAGTTTTTGACTTAGCAATATGCTTAGGTTTTCTTTAAGCATCTAGTCGGAACTAACTCAGTCCTCGATTAAAAGCTTGGGGGCTACAGTATAAAGTTTTTAACTCGGATATATGCTTAGCTTTTGTTTAAGCATCTAGTCGGAACTAATTCAGTTTCAACTAGAGGCTTGGGGGCTACAGTATTGAAATTTATAGACACTACGTATGCTACTCTAAAAGCATCTAGCCGGAATAATTCGTTCCACCTAAATGCTTGGGGGCTACAGTGAGAAGCTTTTTACTTTAGTCACTCTTAGAGCATTCAGACGCAAAGACCTATGGTTTTCCTTCTAAATCCTCGGGGGATACAGTGGGATATTCATAGATATTCATATGAAATGCAAAAGTCAAGTAAAACTTACAAGTGCAATAATATTGAGGTTCGTAGAGCTCTCAGCCAGCAGCTTGCCAAAGGATACGCTGTTTCCTCGCAAGATCTCTGCTTGACGGAGTAGCTCCTCAAGACCGCACGTCTGAGATGTCGGTGCCGCACCAGGAACCAGAGTTGTGTTACTCGGCATAAGTACCGGGTAAACTATCTTCGGGAACTCTATAGGTTTCTGGGGGGCGAGGGCGCCGCCTTCAACAGAAGTACCAGCTTCCACCACCTCCTTACCGCTACTGATGGCATCCTTAGCCGGATCTTCAGCCATTTGGTGGGCGGCACTCTCCTGCATCCCCTGCTCGCCGACAACAGCGACCTTGGTAGAGGCACCTGAGTCCACTTCCATGGCGGAAGGGGTAGATGCCTTCTTAGCTTGTGAGCTTGTCGGGGCAGACGAGGGCTTGATGGAGGCAGTAATAGGGGCAATGGCAGGAGATGTGGTCGCGATGCAGCATGTCCTTAATAGTTCTAGAAGCCCCCAATGTTTTGGAGGTCTTCTTCAGGCTGGTCGTGGCTTTCTTCCTGAAACGTGCAAAATGCATAAGTACAGGAGCAAGACAGATAAATAGACAATGTCGGAGGAAAATAAGATTACACAAGAGGGGGTGCTTTGGCAAAGGGGATCCCAGTGGTTTTTCTTTTCTCCGCCTCTAGGGCGGCGGTAGTGTTTTTGGAGGCTCCACCCTCTTTCTTCTTCTTCTTGCCTCCGTCGGCAGCGTCAGAGGTGGAGCTCTTCCCCTTTCGCGCCAATGGAGCATCGTCGTCAGGCACGACAGTGACTTCCATCATCTTTGGATCATAGATTTGAGGAGCCATGCTGTCCTTGTCTATGTCGCTAAGCTGTAAGGTGAAGAACCACCGTGTTAGATGAGATGGAAATGGCTAGACGGAAGAACTGGGGTATATGTCATACACGGAAAATAAACAGTTACCTTTGGGCACTTGCCGTCTACGAACATGTCGTAGGTGATGGTGAAGCCACGCTTCTTGTCCTTCACATTGACAATGTCCTTAAGACGGAGCTTGACGGATTCGCTCGAGAAATTGTCCACGGAGATGCGGAGGCTATCCCTTCTATCGCTGGTATACTCGTGCATCAGCTTCACGCGGTGCTGCAGAGGTTGGATTCGCCTGATGAACCAGCACATGGCTAGGTCCAAGCCAGTCAAACCTGTCTCTACGAACCACTCTATCCGCCTTATGGCGCGGGAAGCGTCAATGTCAGAGGGAAGGGAGGACTGGGATCTCCATGTCGAAGTTTCAGTGGCGGCTCCATTGACGAAGTCCGGGTACATTACTTGTTGGCCAGACAGAGGGATATCTGGGCCGTAGAAGTAAGTACACTCCCAGTTTTTGCAGGACTCGTGGCCAACAATGTCGGGGAACCGCCGGCCAGGACGGATCTTGAAGCTTATGGTGCCGCAATTTCTGAGTTTGTCCTTACTGGCTCCAGTCACGCTTGACGGTGAAGAAATACATGAAGAGATCTAGCCTAGGCTTAATCACTAGGTAACCCTCGCAGAGCGCCGCATAATTTCTAAGCGCTAGGATGCTATTGGGAGAGAGGTTTTGGGGCTGGACTCTATAGTGATTCAAGACGGAAAGGAAGAAGTTAGAGATGGGCAGGGAGATGTCGCGTACCAATTGGGCTTTGAGGTACACCTTTTCTCCGGCTTGGGGAGAAGGTGTCACCTCGCCGGCCGGCGCCGTCTTCTAAGCGAGCCCCTCCGTCACAGGGAGGTAGCCCTCGGCAATCATCTCCTTGATATCGCGGTCCGTAATATCCAAATCGCGCCAATCGCCCTTGTGGGAGTCGAGATCCTCCTCCAGCGGCTCCAGCGCCGCTGGATTATGGTCGCCGCCGGTGGAGTCAACCACCGCCGAGACAGGGATGACCAGACCCTCTGGGGGCATGACGATGGAGCTCGCCAGCTTCACCGCGGCTTCGCCCGACACCGTCATGGAAGGAGTGGAGCTGCTGTTGGCCATTGTGCGGGTTTGGGGGTGACTGGCGAGGATTGGAGCTAGGGTTTTTCGCGAAGATTGTGCAGAGAGCTCGAGGGGGCACGTGCTGGAGGAAGAATACGACGCGAGGAGAGAATGAGGTGAAAATTAAAAAGTTTCACCGCAGTTACTATTTATGATATCCAGCATCAAGATTCGTGCAGCTTGATCGGACAGTTGTCGCGTTGATGATGTGTGCGCGAACGTGCGCGGAAATTTCGCCACGTCCCAACCGTCGCCGCCAACGGTTCGTTTTGCTCGCGCGGGAAATCAGACATGATTGCATTCTCTACATGTGTGAGTTACGAGGCGTCGCTGACCTACGCCTACGTCGCCCTAGATGACATAGGCAGATGAGCCGTCACATCGGAATATTCTGGCATGGACGGATCCAGTCCGGCTACGGAATAGTACGATGGAAGATTCAGCATTTATTCGACTTACATATTGAATACGGAGAAAATCCTTGCAGGGTTCTTTGGGAGGACTACAAGATATTGCTTGACGATCTGCCGACATCCATCTAGACGGAGCATTCCACGTGAAGAGGCAAGACGATGCAAGATCTCGGAGTTCTCCGGGGGCTACTATTGGGGATATGCTATATGGGTATCCTCATAGCATGTCTCCTATCCGGATAACCCGAGTGGCCCACAGTTGGTAGCATGGCCCATGGCCTACTGGGCAGCCCAGTTAGATGGATCCAGAAGGGAGGCCCATGCCTGATAAAGGAAGGCTACGGTTAGAGTCACCGACGTACCCAGAGCCTTGTTGTACAAGAAACGCAAGACTAGTAATAGGCAGTGTAGGACTCTGTAACCTGTCCGGCTAGAACTTTTCTCTGTAACCCTAGGACCTGGCGACTATATAAGTCGGGCCTATGGGATCCTTTAGGGCACGATAACCTACAATCTCAGAAAACCTCGCACATCAAACCTATCTCTGTAACTCGGCGTATTGCCCTTATAGTGATTTATAATAGGAGTAGGATTCCGCCACCGTTGTGGGATCTGAACCTGGGTAAGCTGTGTTACCTCGTACCCGTCAACCGTCTGCCTTCCCCCATGTCTCTAAACACGCACCGTGAGGACCCCTCCATGGCGTACTCGTCGGCAATACCATGATAAACCCTCCTTAGTGTTTATTCCCCACTTGTAGATGCTAGTGCTAAGCATAAAACTTGATCACTTTAGATGGGAGTACTTGGGGAAAATGGTTATGAAAACCTTAGAATGATGAGTCATTATACTGAAATATTTTGACATGTGTGCTTGAACACCAGATGATTTTGATGATGAAAATGTTGAGGCATGAGACTTAGCCCTTTATAAAACCGATGGTTGTCTGGATGCGATACCATTCCAATTTTAGCGTACAACCACAATACCTGAAATTTGGGTAGGGCTTGACTGGAAGTTTATATACCTTAGTATGGGTTCCCTTGTGGCCAAGGTTGAGCTGAGGCTACCTTGTGAAGATTGTCCACCTGTGTAGTTCCCAAGATGACAGTTGGTCATGGTTGGGAGGCCAAACTCACAGGAGAGGTTCCTATACTAGGGCGTGTAATTGAAATGTTAGGATTGATTATCCGCATACTGAGTATGGTGAATTCAGGATTGTTCCTGACGGATGTATCGAATATTGTGGTGAAAGTGTACCACCTATACAGAGTGTCAAACTATTTGAATAGCCGTGTCCGCGGTTATGGACAATTGGAGTGTCCATACTGTTCCGTCGTCAGATGTTTTCAAAATGACTTGTGAAATGAATTATGAGTTTGACTTGACCACAACAGGGTTGTGATATGAAACTCAAGTTTCCACTTAGGTGTCATAAAACTTTCAACTAGCTTTCTTTGCTTCTGAACTCAGTAAAGGTAAATCTGGCTTTTGCAAGCAACCTAGATCCTAGTATTTCCTACTTAAAACCACTTCACTTGTTAGTATTAGTTTGCGAGTACTTAAAGAGTACTCATGGCTTTGTCCCTGGATATTTCCGTGGCCAGACAATGAAGAGGACTATTAGGAGGATGGACCGTAGGAAGGCTACGACAACTAGGATCATCTCCCATCGTCAGCATTACCTGTGACCATGAAGATGGATCTTCGCACATGCTACCGTTATCATTACGTTATTCTTCTTCTATGATTGTATTAAGACTGGATCATATGATCCTTATTTGTTGTAAGACCTTATGTATGGTTTGTAATGGATGATGTACTATGATATACAATCTGTTATGTCTCGCAAAAATGGTAATCCTGGGATTGCGATGTATGGCATAACAGGCATCTGGGATTAAAAATCCTGGTGTTGACAAGTTGGTATCAGAGCCATCCTGACCATAGGAGACCCTAGTTTACAATGGACATTTGAATCCAAAAACCTAGTTTCAAAACAAAGGAAGTGAGTATTTATAAAAACTTATTCTCATTCTTACCACTTAGATTCTTTCATGAAAATTCATGTTCCTCAAAAATTCTTGCAAACTTACGTAAAATTTGACACACTTGATCACTCTACTAACTTACTCATCCTATATTCTTATAGATGGACATGAAGTATAACAAGTTCTATCAGTTGGGAAATGGGGGAGACCTCATCTTTGAGCGTGACTTGGACCAGCTTTCGGAACTTCTAGAGCGTCCGCACCCCGAGTTCTTCAGAGCTCAGCTTAACGACCAGGAAGGAGAGGAATTGCAATGGCTGATTGTTGCAAGTCTCCGAGGAAAGATTGAAGCCCCCACCTCAGAGGGAATCCAGTTCACCATTAGAGAGAACAACTGGCTAGATGGACTTGCCAGGGCCATGCAGGAAGATCTTGCCCGTCTGTGTGGACAGAGTATCAATCAAATCAAGGGTACCCGCTTTGAGTTCTGCCTAAGGCGTGATGTTATGGGACAACCACTGGTGGCACCATATCACCCTAAGCTGAAAGAACCAAGTGGACCACCTCAGCTTCATGATGTATGACCGGCAGAAGGAGGTAGACAATGCCCGCTCCTACGCCAACCACAAGTATGCCATCGCTACTCAGAAGGATCAGACCATTACCATGCTAGTGAAGGATCACCAGTCTCGTCACCATCAGCTCGACAAGAAGGAGCACATCATTGCCTGTCTTCGCCATAGGATCACCGAGTTGGAGGAGACCGTCCATGAGAGGGACATGTAGCTTGAGGAGAGGGAGAATGCAGGGGAGGATATCCGTGGAGACCCCTACTCTTACCTCAGTGATGATGATGACTTTCTGGAGGATCAAGCCATGGACTTCTTCACCGATGAGGATTACTTCGCCTTCATTGATGATGATGATGAGGACACCGATTCCGAGGAGTAGTAGCACTTGAGCACTAGTTTTAGTGAGTTGTACCCGGTCCCACTGTATCATAGTTTCACAGAATGGTTTTAAAACCATCTGTTTTTCCTTGTTGTGGTGTGTGTTGTACTGTGTGCTATGAATGAATGAAAAGCAAGTTGCTAGAGAAATCTGAGTCAAACTTTGAAAACTTTTCAAAAACAAAACCCGAACCTTAGAAATTTCATTCTTTTCGAATGATTTATCTCAATCTTCAGATTCCTCGCATAGGAAGCACTTAGTCCCCGGACCCAATGTTGCAAAATTTGCAAATGCTGGTTTCTGACCGGGAAGCTAAAAGAGCCGAACGTCAAGCCAACTTAGCCACCCTTCAACAGATAGCTCAGATGGACAACAACAACCAAGGCCATGGAAACCAGGAAAACCATGGATCAAAGCTCAAGAACTTTCAAAACACCAATCCACCCATCTTAACTAAGTATGTAGAGCCCCTAGATGCCGATGATTGGCTGCAGACCATGGAGAACAACTTAGAAGTTGCCGGAGTGGAAGCCAACGAGAAGGTACTGTTTTCCATCCACTATCTGGCCGGAGATGCAAGAGCATGGTGGAACTACGTTAGCGCCATGAATAGAAGACAAATGATGACTTGGGATGAATTCAAACTCAAGTTTAGCAGAACCCATGTGCCACCGGGTTTGATCAAGAGGATGAGAGATGAATTCAGGGAACTGAAGCAAGGGAGGATGACAGTAGTTGAGTACCATGACAATTTTTTTGTCATTGGCTAGGTATGCACCGAATGAGATTGACACTGAAGCCAAGAAGAAGGAGAGATTCTTGAATGGTTTGCATTATGAGATGCAAACGGTGTGTCAACATTCCATTTGCTGACATTGAAGCCTTAGTGGATTCTGCCATTCAGATGGAAGGCGAGATCAACCAAGCCAATGCGAACCGCAATCGTAGAATGATGCATCAACCATGAACCCACCATACCCCAAAGTATCGCCCCAAACCATCTCCAGGATTTTCCCCAAGAACCAATAGACCCTTGATGAACCGCCCAACCTATCCAAACTGTGGAGGAGGAAACCCAAGGCCCGAAGGAAACCACAACAACCCCGGCAACCCCAGCAATTTCAATCGTGCACCACCCAAGTTCAACAACAACAATGTCGCCACCAACACCAACACTACCCCAAGAACTGGAAGCAATGTTGTGCCTGTTGCAGCAAAGGACAAGTCTCAGGTGACTTGTTATGAATGTGGAACCAAGGGTCACTATTCAAATGAGTGCCTCAATAAGACAGCAACAGCCCCCAATGCAAATGCCCTAGCTCAGCAGCAGCGTCGTGTTCAGCCTGAAGGATATTTGCCACAGGGAATTCGCTCAACCGAAATGGCCGTCTGTTTCTTATGCATGCTGATGAAGCCCAAGAAGCGCCAGATATAGTGCTGGGTATGTTGTCTGTTAACTCAGTACTTTCAAGAGTGTTGTTTGATTCTGGAGCATCGCACTTGTTTGTTACAGAAGAATTGGCATGCACTAGTAATATTCAACCAACAAAATTGAAGCATGTTATGATAGTTCAAATACCTGGTTCAACCACCAAAGCTAGAAAAATTTCCTATCTGAATCCATGGCATATATTTTTATGCTAATCTAATAGTACTTGGAACAAAAGGTTTGGAAGTAGTACTAGGAATGGATTGGATGTCGAAACATAAAGGATTAATCGACTGTGCCAAGAAAGCCATAACCATGACCATTACAGCCGGAATATCAGTAGAGCATGTATCTGAAACCATGCCCCGTCAATTCAAGTGCAACAAGAGTCTAGCCCAACCGACCATTGAACAAGTCAGAGTAGTCTGTGAATATCCCGATGTATTTCCAGATGTTTTGCCCGGTATGCCCTTAGATCAGGATAACGAGTTTATCATTGAACTAATCCCAGGAACCAGACCCATAGCCCAGAGACCATATAGTATGAAACCGTCTGAACTAGTGGAGCTGAAGAAGCAACTGGATGCTATGCTAGAGATAGGATTGATCCAACCAAGTGCGTCGCCATGGAGATCACCTGTCTTGTTTGTGGACAAGAAAGATGGAGGTAACCGTTTGTGTACGTATTATCGGAAATTGAATGATGTTACCATCAAGAATAAGTACCCACTGCCAAAGATAGAAGACCTGTTTGACCAGTTGACCGGTGCCAAAGTGTTTTCTAAGATTCATCTTAGAACTGGCTATCATCAACTCAAGATTCGCGCAGAGGATATTTCGAAGACTGCATTTACCACCAGATATGGATTGTATGAGTACACTGTCATGTCTTTTGGATTAACCAATGCCCCCTCTTATTTCATGAACCTCATGAATAAGATTTTTATGGACTTCCTGGATAAGTTTGTCGTTGTTTTCATCGATGACATTCTGATCTATTCCAAATCAGAAGAAGAGCATGAGCTACACCTGAGGACCATCCTTGGAACCCTTAGAGAGCATCAGCTGTATGCCAAGTTTAGCAAATGTGAATTCTGGTTACAGGAGGTAGGATACCACGGACATATCATATCAGCCGGAGGAATTGCCGTTGACCCTGCAAAGGTAAAAGATGTTGAAGATTAGCAAGCCCCAACCACTCAAACCCAAGTTCATGCATTTATCGGATTGGCGGGATATTACCGCAAGTTCGTAGATGGATTCTCGAGCATCGCAAGACCCATGACCCAATTGTTGAAGAAGGATAAGAAGTTTGAATGGACGGACAAATGTGAAGCGAGTTTTCAAGAACTCAACAAGATATTGATCACATCCCCAATCTTGATCATGCCGGATATCACAAAGCCTTTTGATGTGTATTGTGACGCATCCAAGATCGGTCTTGGATGTGTGCTAATGAAAGAAGGCAAACTAATATCTTATCTATCCCGATAACTGAAGCAGCATGAGCATAATTATCCTACTCATGATCTTGAACTAGCAGCCATAGTTCTAGCCCTGAAGACATGGCGGCATTACCTTATGGGAAACCGTTGTGAGATTTATTCGGATCACAACAACCTAAAGTATATATTCACTCAGAAGGAGATGAATATGAGGCAGAGGAGATGGATAAAGCTAATCAAGGACTATGATCTGGACATCCACTATCACCCTAGTAAAGCCAATGTGGTAGTAGATGCCCTTAATTAGTAGGTTATCGTGTCGCTTGAACTCCATGATTCTGAAGGAGCAACCAAGTTTGCACAAGGAAATGGAAGATTTTAGAATGGAATTAGTAAGTGAAGGATTTTTGGCTAGCATAGAACTTCAACCCACTTTGATCAATCAGATAAAGAAGGCGCAGAAAGGAAATGCTAGTATCGACGGAATCAAACATCGCATCGATACAGGCAAAGTACCTAGATTCACCGAAAATGAAGAAGGAGTTTTGTGGTACAAAGTACGTCTCTGTGTACCAGCAGATTTTGAGTTGAAGCAAGCCCATGATACTCTTTATTCTATCCACCTCGGAGGAACGAAGATGTATCAATATTTGAAGGAGCAATTTTGGTGGCATAAGATGAAGAGAGAAATCAGAAGCTACATAGCCAAGTGTGATATCTGTCAGAGAGTTAAGGCGGGACATCAGAGACCCGCAGGACTGTTGTAACCACTACAGATTCTAGAATGGAAGTGGGATTCTGTTGGAATGGACTTTATCACCGGATTGCCTACATCTAGTAGGGGAGATGACTCTATTTGGGTCATAGTTGATAGATTGTCCAAAGTCGCCCATTTCTTAGCAGTCAAGACCACCCAGAGTTTGAAGCTAGCAGAGTTGTATATTTATAGAATCCTCAGTTTGTATGGAGTCCCCAAGAACATTGTATCGGATCAAGGAACTCAGTTTACCTCAAGATTTTGGAAGAAAGTCCAAGAAGGATTAAGAACCCGACTGGATTTCAGCACAGCGTATGACCCTCAGACCGATGGACAAACGGAGCGAGTAAATCAAATAATCGAAGATATGTTGAGAGCCTGTGTGCTAGAGTATGGATCAAAATGGGAAGACTACCTGTCGTTTGCAGAATTTTCGTACAACAACAGTTATCAAGCCAGTTTGCAAATGGCCCCATTTGAATTCATGTATGGAAGGAAGTGTTGTACCCCTTTGAATTGGTCGGAAGTAGGAGAGAGTCAGATTTTCGGACCCGACATCCTACGAGAAGTAGAAGAGAAAGTTCACAAGATCCGTGAGAACCTCAAGACCGCTCAATCTAGACAGAAGAGTTATGCCGACAAGAGACGTTGAGACCTCGCCTTTAATATCGGAGATTTTGTGTATCTCAAAGTGTCACCTTTGAAAGGAATGCAACGTTTCCAGCTCAAAGGAAAGTTAGCCCCCAGATATATCGGACCTTTCAAGATTTTTAATCGTCGAGGAGAAGTATCGTATCAACTGGAACTGCCAGAAGAGATGTCAGCCGTGCATAATGCGTTCCATATATCGTTGCTTCGCAAATGCCTAGAAGTCCCGGAGAAGACTGAAGTTTTCAAGAACATTGATCAACGAATCATAGAGATCAACGATGACCTGACGTATCCGAGGTACCCATCCATATTTTGGAGGAATCTTTCAGAACCACCAGGACCCGAAGCATCAAGTTTCTCAAGATTCAGTGGAGTAACCGCACTAAAGAAGACGCTACCTGGGAGCGAGAAGATTACATCAAGACGGAGTTTCCCGATCTCTTTAAATCCTAGTTTTCTTTTTATCAAATATTGGGATGAGTTTTTTTTAAGGAGGGAAGGTTTGTAACATCCCAAAAATATTGATCAAGGTTATCAAGTTCCAATCACCACAATTAAGGTTAACAAAAACTTTTGTTAAATTAAAATCATATGAATGCATGTGTGTATGTGATGAATGTATAAATGCATGAATCGACTTGTGTGATTGTTGTGAATAGCAAGGAATGGTTTAAAGATGAAAACAACATCATATAAATCAAATCCAAGCAAAAACAAATCAAGAGAAATTCAAAAACAAACAAAACAAGCAAATGGTCATTTTTGCCAATCTTGCTCACTAGACCACTTTGAGTGTTTCTAGTCCAAGATTTCAAACTGAAACAATTCCATTTATTTTCACCCCTTGCTAGACCAAGTAAAAGTGAACCCAAGCCCACCTTTCAAACTCACAGAAACATTTGGCAACTTGATTCAAATTATATTTCAAAATTGAATCTATATCATATGTGAAGATCACCAATTCTCAAAAACCAACCAAACCAGTGCACCTTCACAAAACCAACTAACCATAGACTACCTAGTGTGTGACTAGTACACCCACCAATTTTGATTCAAAAATTTAAATTCAAATCTCTTTCGGCCAATTCATCAAACACCTTGCAAACACAAATCAAACAAAACATAAAACACTATAGTGAGCAGTGTTTGTGCCTAACTTGCCTCCCCTCTAGCTCACATCACACTCTTAGTAGATCATCTAGTTCAATTAACAAGCTCTATCTCACTATAAGCTTGACATTAACATCAATGGTGAGCATGCCGTGCCCCAAATGGCCATCCCATGGTCGACAGCAAGCTAGGAGCAGCTCTAGCCTCGCCAACCTTGTCTGGGACACTTACCACCATCCACCGCCACCCCCTGTCCAACGCCAAAGAGCTTCTATCCCCTGGACCACTCAGCCCGAGCGTTCCTAGCTTCTCTGCAAGCATGCCGAGAGCGCGCCAGAGCACCGCACTCGACACGCGAGCACAGACCGCGTGCCACCCTTGCCGCTTGCGTCCATGATCACCACCGTCCTAGGAACCGCCGGGACATGCCCGTTCGTCGCCGCGTGACCCAGGACAGCCCGTGTGCCATTAAAACTTCCGTCGGATCTGTCCAGAGTGTCGCAACGTTCTGACCGCATTACACCGCCCCGCGCCTCGCAACCATGCCGTTGAGCTTCGCCAGGGAACACAGCACCGTCCCCTACCGTCGCCCATGCCATTATGTCACTGATGGTGCTGGTTAGCACTTTCTTGGAAACCCCAAGAGCAAGGCGTGATTATCACATCAGCAAGTCTTCCCTCAGTAGAGACCGAGGTTATCAAACAAGAAGGAGAAAGGAAACGTCACACAGGTGTTGCAAGCAATGCGTAGACATGCACAACACAACCTCAAGACTTTGCCCCAACGAATCAGTGAGATTGTCAAGCTCATCGGTTTGCTGTAACAAAGGATTAAACGTATGGTGTGGAAGCTAATAGTTTGCATCTAGTAAACAAGTAACAATGGAAGATGTATCAATGGTAATGATTGGACCGGGGTCCATAGTTCACTAGAGGTGCTCTCCCTAGATAAACAACATGGCATGAAGGGTAAACAAATTATAGTAGGGCGAATGACAGGAACTGAGCAAGGAATAACAATGCAATTACTAGTCACAAAGATCCTATGAGATTTGATTGGGCAATACAACAAGATACATAGACCGCCATCCAACTACATCTATGAATAGAAGTCCACCTTCAGGTTATTATCCGAACCCCCTCCAGTATTAAGTTGCAAGAAACAGACAACTGCTTTAAGCAAAGTGTGTAAGGTAAACAGTTCACATGTTCCATGAACAAGAGACCATTGTTTTCTCCCTAGTGTCAACAACACATCTACAACCAAAGAGATTTCTATCACTTACCTTGGAAACTAGAGGCATGAACCCACTATCGAGAATAAATACCCCCTCTTGGAGTCACTAGCAACTACTTGGCCAAGATAGCTAATAACAATGGAGAGCATGCAAGATCACAAACAACACAGACATGATAGAATCATAAAGACAAAACCATTAATCAAACCAACATAATAATCTCAATATCGATCGGATCCCTGCAAACACAACATGCATGATTACAAATAGGTTAGATCTTGATCATGAAAGGAGCTCACAAGATCTATACATGAAAGCACAAAGGAGGAGATACAACCATCTAGCTACTACATGGACCCATAGTCCAAGGTGGAACTACTCACGCATCATACCGGAGAGAAGGCCTCCGGGATGATCTCCCCTCCGGCAGGCTGCCGGGAAGAACTTCAGATCCCCCCCAATCTAGGGACGATGGTGGCGACGGCTATAGACGGTTTCGTGGAGATTTGATCGGGTGCTTGGGGTTTCTGCATCGGGGGCTTCGTATAGGCGAAGGGGGAGGACGAGGAGGCGACCAGGGGGGCCAAACCCTAGCCAGGCGTGGGCCCACCCTTGGCCGCGCCTGGGGGGGTCTGGTTGCCCTGGCACGCATCCTCGTCTCCCCTCTGGACTTCTTGTTCCCCACGGAAAGTAATTGACTTTGATGTTTGTCCAGTCGAATTCCGAGAATATTTCTTTACTAACTTTTCTGAAACCAAAAACAGCAGAAAACAGGCATCTGGCACTGTTGCAACTTGTTAATGGGTTAGTACCAGAAAACATGTAAAAATAACCTCAAAGTGTAGACAAGCGAAGCAAAGTAGATACTAAACAAGCATGGAGCATAAAAATTATAGATACGTTTCCAACGTATCAACATCCCCAAGCTTAACTCCTGCTCGTCCTCGAGTATGTAAGTGATAAAAGAATAATTTTTGAGGTGACATGCACCCTCACAATAAAGATCCAACCATTTGCAAGCATTGAATGCTGGGATCAAAGAACTCTAAACATGTGCATGAAAGATGGAGTTCTAACAATAGGACAAAGTAACTATGCATGCAACATGACAAGCTATAAACAAAGATCATGAATAACATGCATTGAAAAACGTTTGTTCGTTTCACATAAAGAAAACATGGCATAGTGGCAATCATCTTGTCCCTCATAGAGTATCAAATAGATGCATAGGACACCTTCAAAGTTCACAAGGATGACTAGAAACAAATAGCACAAGAACAAGTAATATCACAATATGCATCAATTAATAAGCTTTGGAACACTGCACACAAAATGACAACTATTCTCTTTTAATGGTGCCTAAAGGTAGAAGGTGGAGACTCAATAGTGGTGGAAGAAAGGCCTTTTGTAAAGGAAGCAGGGATTACAAGTTTCAAAAAGAGCTTCCAAAAATTATGGTACTAGTTAGCTTTCAACCCTCATTGCTCCTATCAAAAGCATCTTGAAGTGGTTAAGGTTAAAGTGGCAAAGATGGAGTATATGCTTGACGAAGTATAAGTTGGCAATCTCAAGTCCCTTGAATACTAGGGCCACACCTCATGCATACTCAACTTTGGGTCCAGGTAAGTTCTTGTCATTGTAAGTATTTGCATATCATTGAGAACCGCGAACGGGGTACCACTTGCACATGGTACATGAGCTTTCTGATAACCAAAATGACAAGGCAAGCAGACAATGAGCATCTCAGCAATCTTTTTATTTACCATATGCATACATTTTTATTGAGGATGCTTCATAGATAGCTCATTATGGTGATGCTGCAAGTTTCCACCATGATTAGGCATGGCTTAGGCTAGCGGCCTAGGTATTTCTCTAACACAGAATACAAACTCCATGGACTTACAAGTTCCCTCTTTATTTCACACCGATGAAATCCATAGACAAAAGGAGCATGATATCAACTGAGTACAAATTACAAGTGCAATGTTGAAAACGCTCCCCATGACAGCACGGTTCTGCTAATTCCAACTTTTAAGTGCAAGCATATACAACAAAGTTGTCGCAATGGTTCAAGTTTATTAGGGGCAAAGAATATAAAGTGTGCCATCAAGTTCGTGAGGTATTTAATGACTAAGTTTTCACATAACAAAATAGTTTTTAATTGGAAGATAGTTGAAAACAAGAATATACGTGGAATGGTGCAACACACCATGCATAGGAGTTTATAGTGGACACTTTGGAATAACTTGGTTTCTTTGGAGTTGGAGGCATGAGTAGAACTTACTCATACAAGTGGAGGCTAGCAAAAGACTAGGAGCAACCAACTAAGAGAGCATAATGGCCATAATCATGTAGTGCAACAAAGCATACTAATAAAAGCAAAGAGTGGTACTAAAAGTCAAGGACTAAATGATCATAGAGGCTAATGGTGACTTGTCATAGTCATAACATAGTGTGAGCATGTGCCAAGTCAACCCAAGCAAAGCATCAAAGGGGAATATCACAATACTATGCTTTTGCATGCTAAAACAATGCATAATTTCTTCAAGGCACACTAAGCAATCTCAATTGTTTGGAACAAGACATGCTACAAAAATAATCACTAAGCATAAGGTAAAACAACACCTAGCATGCCATGCTAAAGTCTAAGTCACAGTCAATGCAAGATCCTCTTGCACTTCAAGCAAGAATTTACTACTCCTTTCCAACACCAAAAAACTTATTTGCAAAACAACACAGCGAGAACGGGGGTCCAAACTAGTTTATTCAAGCAAACTAAACAACCTAAGCAAAGCAAACAAAAACTAAGACGCTCCAAGAACAACACAGCTATGCATGAAACAATAAAAACGAAGTGTCTAGACTGACCTGAGCTTTTTATTGATGAAGAAGGGGATGCCTTGGGCATCCCCAAGATTTGACGCTTGTACCTCTTGGATATTTCTTGGGGTGACACCATGGTGACATCCCCAACCTTGACCTTTTGTCCATTCTTCATTTCATTGCATCATTCTCTCTTTACACCTGAAAATTTTCCTTCATACAAAACTTCACACAATCTTCATTAGCAACATTAGTGTATTCAAAAGATATTAGACCTCTGGATAAGCTTTGGAACAGCAAGGATTTTCACTAAAAACACAAGCTACTGTAGTAAATCCTTCAAAAATCTCAATTCACCTAAAGAGAACTAAAAAAGGAATCAATAAGAAGCAAATGCAAATAATGGCAGAAATCTGTCAAAACAGACCAGCAGGTAGAAACCGATTTTTTCGAACATATTTTGTTACTCAAATAAAAAAGTGTTGAACTAACGAAAGTTATCTAACATACTGGGGGATTTATTAGCACATTTTGAGCTCCATCTGAGTTATGGAGACTCCTCACGAATAATTTTGGTGGAGGACAGAAATATGTTTCGGGACAGCAACTCCCCAAATCTTACTTCCCTCTCTTTAGAGATCATTCTTGGCACAAAAAGAAAACAAAAAGGATAAGGAGAGGTCATTACTGAATTAATAACTTCCAAGACTCAAGGAAACTCTTGTGTTATCTCCCAACAAGTACTTTTCTTTTACGCCTTTAAGTTAGGCACAAGAAGCAAGAAGAATCAAGTATTATCAAATGAAGACGCATTAACATCCATACTTGCAAAGTCTTCAACTATGAAAGGTATCTCATCCAAATGGGTTTTGGAGGATCCCTTCTCATCTCTCTTTGTTCTACTACTTTCATCAAAAATATTTTCAGGAGCAATCCAATCAAAATTCTTTTCCAAGGCTTCATGCATTCCAACAAGCTTAAAGGGTATGGGTATCTTAAATTCTTCTCTAGACTTAGTTTTATAAGAAATAAACATAACATATACACTTGAGCCTAGAATATTAAAACGCTCAAAGACCTTTTTGTCCTCCCTAGCAACATCACGAAATTCTTTTGATAAGGTTTCAAGGATGAATTCTCTCTTATTAGCATTCTTTTCTTATTTTAGTTTTAGGAACAAGAATTGTATGAAGGGGTTAAGGATAACAAACCTAGCCTCCAACATATGAACTAAAGAAGTTGCATAATCACACATGTGTTGCAAGCAATGCGGAGACCTACACAACACAAACTCAAGACTTTGCCCCAACGAATCAGTGAGGTTGTCAAGCTCACTGGTTTGCTGTAACAAAGGATTAAATGTATGGTGTGGAAGGTAATGGTTTGCACCAAGTAAACAAGTAACAATGGAAGATGTATCAATGGTAAAGATTGGACCGGGGTCCATAGTTCACTAGACGTGCTCTCTGATATGCCCAATTTGCATCACCTTTCTATATCATAATTTACCTCTATTCATTGATGTTTGTCTTATTATGAGGTATTACTTATGGCTTTTTCATCTGTTTATGCATGTTGGATGATTCCTAGAGGATGGACTGCCGGAGTCTGGATTCTGATGGAAAAGAAGGCCTTTCGGTGCAATTTCGCGATGATCAGAAAAATACCAGAAAAATATGGAAACATATTATTTTACTAGAAGAATGAGGAATCGAGAAGGAGGGACGGAGAAGGGCCTCAGGGGGCCCACACCCCCTAGGCACGGGCCTACCTGACCCCGCGCCTAGGACAGCTGTGGCCCATCTGCCCGGCCTCCGACTCCGCCCCTTCGCCTATATCTTCCCTACGGAACCCTAATATCGAGGGAGCGACCACAAATAGACTTCCGCCGCCTCTAGGAGGCGGAAAACACCAAGAGAGAAGGATCTCTCCAGCAGACAGATTTCTACTGGGGGAATTCCTTCCCGGAGAGGGGAGACCGTCGCCATCAACACCGTCATCAAGCTAGGCTTCATCGGGATCATCATCCACACCGTCGTCTCCTCCAGCACCATCATCACCACTCTGTCCCGCTGTAACAATTGTGTTGGATATTGCTTAGTTCATTAGGGAAACTTTCCCGGGTGTTAATTACTATTGTAGTTGATGCTTGTGAGTGGAACCATTGGATTATTGTTTATGTTCATATTGTTATCCATTATCATATCATCTTTGATCTTGATCCATATGATGTCTTGTGAGTAGTTCGTTTAGTTCTTGAGGACATGGGAGAAGTCATGTTGTTAGTAGTGAATCTGTGATGAGTTATTATTCAATGGTTTAGTATTTAAGTTGTGGTGCTATTCTTCTAGTGGTGTCATGTGAACATCGACTACATGACACTTCACCATTTATGGGCCTAGGGGAATGCATTGTGTATTTGTCTACTAATCGCGGGGTTGCCGGAGGGAAAGAAACCCGAACCCCCGTTAGGACACCTTTGCACAAGGGAGTGTAGGATCTCAGAGTTTAAGGCTATGGTTAGATTTATATCTTAATTACTTTCCTTTAGTTACAGATGTTTGTAGGGGGTTTAATCACAATTATGTATTAGTCCTAGGAAGGGCAGTATGTTAGCACAGGTTCACCCACACAACACTTACAAACACCAAAGAAGAGTACTCATCTATTTGAAGCGAAAGCACTTGACAGAATTCCCATGTGTCCTCGAGAACGTTTGGTCCTTATAAGTATTTCCACCGGCTTGTCCTTTGCTAAGAAAGGATTGGTCCACTTGCTCCATTTTTTTGTTACTTCTATTACTTGCTCTTTGTTTTGTTGCTTTGTCAGAAAACCACTAAAAATCTGTTTGCTAAGTATTCACAGGGATTTCCTGCTCCATACCACTATTCAGCACCTTCTTCTCCTCGTTGGGATCAACACTCCTATTTATAGAAAGTACTATGATACACCCCCTATACTTGTGGGTCATCAAGACTATTTTCTGGCGCTGTTGCCGGGGAGTGAAGCGCTATTGAAGAGTGGAACTGGTAAAGGAAACTTTTACTATGAGTATTTCTTTTGTTACTACTTGTTACTTTGTTTCCAATATGGATAACCCACTTGGTTTTCTGTTTGGGAAAACTACTACCACTGGTAGGGTAGTAGATGAACCACCACCTGTTGAGATAGATCCTTTTAAGATACCTGCGATTATTGTTAATCGTGTCATGGATAATTATTATTTTGGGGATGGAACTGTCCATCCTGGTGATCACTTGCTTTATATCCATGAATTATGCGGGTTGTTTAAGTGTGCAGGTATCACAACTGAATAGGTGAAGAAGAAGTTACTCTCCATATCCTTGAAAGGGAGAGCTGAGGCATGGTATAAGCTGCTAAAGAATTGACAATCCATGGAATGGGAGGAGATGGCATCTCTCTTTTACTCTAAATTTTATCCTCCCAGTGAAATCCAAAAGGATAGAAGTCTTATATATAATTTTTAGCCTCTTGATGGAGAAAGTACAGCTCAAGCTTGGGGGAGATTGAAGGTGCTAATGCTCAAATGTCCTATTCATGAACTCCCTAACAATATTATTCTCAATAACTTTTACACTAGGCTTTATCTTCGGGATAAAGGTTTACTAGATGCCTCGTGTGCTGGATCATTCACAAGTATGAAGGAATAAGCTAAATGGGATCTCCTAGACCGTATTCAAGATAATACCGAAGCTTGGGAGAATGACAAAGGAAGAAAGTCAGGTATAAACTATGATTATGAGTGCATTAAATCTTTTATGGGAACTAATAACTTCCGTGATATTAGCAATAAGTATGGCCTTGATCCTCAAGTTCTTGCGGAATGTTTTAATGCTTTTGCCTCTTATATTGAGATTCCCAAGAAAGAGTGGGACAAGTACCATGCTCCTTATAAAGATGTTGTTACCCACGTTCCTGCTAGTGTAGAGGTTTGTACTGTTGATCCTATTTTGCCTGAACCTTATGTTGAGAAGATCCCTTTTCCCTCCAAGGTAAGGGAGCACTCTATTTTGGCTAATGTGGTTAGCAAAAGCGCAAAGAAAACTGCAGGTTCCGGTGAGATGATTGATATCGAGCCTGTAGTAGCTATTGTGAAAGATCTTGTTACTAGAAATATAGAGGATGAGTATATTATCTTCTGTGAAGACGTTTCTAATATTATCTCTCATCCTAGTAAGGCTAGAAAAGCTAGTGTTCCTGTGCTCTCTATTAAAATTGGTGATCATTGCTACTATGGTTTATGTGATATTGGTGCTAGTTCTAGTGCTATTCCTTATGAGCTTTACAGGGAAATTATGCATGAGATTGGTCCTTGTAAGCTTGAAGACATTGATGTGGTTATTCACCTTGCCAATAGAGAGCAAGTTTGCCCCATTGGTATTGTAAGGGATGTGGAGGTCCTTTGTGGTAAGGTTAAATGTCCTGCTGATTTTCTAGTACTTGGTAAAGAAGCTAGTAAAACCTATCCTATCATCTTTGGTAGACCCTTCCTTAATACTTGTGGGGCTATCATAAATTGTAGGAAGGAAAAAGTTTTGACTAAGTTTGATGGAGAATCTTATGAGTTTAATTTTTCTAAATTTGCCAAAACCCCTTATGAAAATGAATTACCTGATGAGGATTTCAAGGTTGAACAACTGTCTTCTATTTCTCTTTCTCCTAAAAATGCTTTGTAGCAGTTCATGGAAGATCATGAAAGTGATGCCTTTATGAAGGAAAGAGATGAGATTGATGAGGTTTTCCTTCGTCAGCCTGAGTTGCTTAAGCATAATTTACCTGTGGAAGATTTGGGTACCACACTATCACCCAAAGGGGATCCTGTTTTCAAATTAAAACCTTTACATGATGATCTTAAATATGTTTATCTTGATGATAAGAAGGTATATCCTATTATTATTAGTTCTAAACTTTCAGGGAAGGAAGAAGAAAGGCTATTGGAGGTATTGAAGAAGCACTGAGGAGCTATGGGTTATACTATTGATGATTTAAAAGGAATTTTTCCCACTATATGTCAGCATGCTATTAATATTGATCCTGATGTGAAACCAGTCGTTGAGGACCAGCATCGTTTAAATCCTAAAATGAAGGAAGTGGTAAGAAATGAGGTATTAAAACTCCTTGATGGTGGTATTATTTATCCTATTGCTGATAGTCAATGGGTTAGCCCTGTTCATTGTGTTCCCAAGAAAGGAGGAATTACTTTTGTGCCTAATGAGGATAATGAGCTTATACCCCAGAGAGTAGTAGTTGGGTATAGAATGTGCATTGATTTTAGAAAGATTAATAAAGTTACTAAGAAAGATCATTATCCTTTGCCCTTTATTGATCAAATGCTTGAGAGGCTTTCCAAAAAGACTCACTTTTGCTTTCTTGATGGTTATTCTGGGTTTTATCAAATCGCTGTGAAAGCACAGGACCAGGAGAAAACCACTTTCACTTGTCCCTATGGTACTTATGCTTATAGGCGTATGCATTTTGGTTTATGTAATGCTCCTGCTACCTTTCAGAGATGTATGTCTACTATCTTTCATGGTTTTTGTGAAGAAATTGTGGAGGTTTTCATGGACGATTTTTCCGTCTATGGAACTTATTTTGATAATTGTTTGCACAACCTTGATAAAGTTTTGCAGAGATTTGAAGAAACAAACCTTGTTCTTAAATGGGAGAAATGTCATTTCATGGTTAATGAAGGAAATGTTCTTGGACATAAGATCTCTGAAAGAGGTATTGAAGTTGACAGAGCCAAAATTGAAGCAATTGAGAAGATGCCTTGTCCTAGGGATATCAAAGGTATTCGTAGTATCCTTGGTCATGCTGGTTTCTATAGGAGATTTATTAAAGATTTCTCCAAAATTTCAAAGCCCCTTACTAATCTTCTTCAAAAAGATGTACCTTTTGTTTTTGATGATGATTGTAAGGAAGCTTTTGAAACTTTGAAGAAAGCTTTAACAACTGCTCCTATAGTCTAACTGCCTGATTGGAGTTTACCTTTTGAAATCATGTGTGATGCTAGTGACTTTGCTGTGGGTGCTATCCTTGGACAACATGTTGACAAGAAGTTGAATGTTATTCATTATGCTAGCAAGACTCTAGATGTTGCTCAAAAGAATTATGCTACTACTGAAAAAGAGTTCTTGGCTATAATATTTGCATGTGATAAGTTTAGACCTTATATTGTTGATTCTAAGGTTACTATTCATACTGAACATGTAGCTATTAAGTACATTATGACAAAGAAGGACGCTAAGCCTAGGCTTATAAGGTGGGTGCTGCTTTTGCAAGAGTTTGATCTGCATATTATGGATAGGAAAGGTGTTAATAATCCTGTTGCTGATAATTTATCTCATTTGGAAAACATTTCTTTTGACCCTTTGCCTGTTAATGATAATTTTCCAAATGAGCAGTTAGCTGCAATAAGGGTAAGTCCACATGAGAATCCTTGGTATGCCGATTATGCTAACTTTATTGTTTCCAAGTATTTGCCTCCAACCTTTACAGCCTAGCAAAGATGGAAAATCTTCTATGATCTAAGGCATTACTTTTGGGATGACCCACACCTATATAAGGAAGGAGTAGATGGCATTATGCGAAGATGTGTTCCAGAATTTGAACAACAAGAGATATTGAGAAAATGTCATGGCAGTGCTTATGGAGGACATCATGCTGGAGATAGGACTACACAGAAGGTTTACAATCTGGATTTTATTGGCCTACTCTTTTTAAAGATGCAAGGAAGTTTACCTTATCCTGTGATGAATTCCAACGAGTAGGTAACATCTCTAGACGCAATGAAATGCCTTTGAATTATTATCTTGTTATTGAACCTTTTGGTTGTTGGGGATTCGACTTTATGGGGCATTTTCCTCCTTCAAAAGGGTATACTCATATTCTTGTTGCTGTTGATTATGTTACAAAGTGGGTAGAAGCAGATATCTCATGACTGATGGTGTGAGTGCCTTTATTGGTAAGAACTCTTTGATGGTAAGAACTCTTTGAAAATGCTCAAAGATGTGCTGATGGTAAGAACTCTTTGAAAATGCTCAAAGATGTCATTTTTTCCTAGGTTCGGTGTATCCAGAATATCTCATGACTGATGGAGGCTCCCATTTTATTGATGGGGTTTTTAGAAAAACTCTCGCTAAGTATGATGTAAACCACAAAATAGCTTCAGCTTATCACCCCCAAACTAGTGGGCAAGAAGAACTTTCAAATAGGGAAATCAAATCTATCTGGCAGAAGACTGTCAATAGATCTAGAAAAAAATGGGCTAAAAATTTGAATGACGCAGAAGACTGTCAATAGATCTAGAAAAAATTGGGCTAAAAATTTGAATGACACTTTGTGGGCTTATAGAACTGCTTATAAAAATCCTATGGGGATGTCGCCTTACAAAATGGTCAATGGGAAAGCTTGTCACTTGCCTTTAGAATTAGAACACAAAGCTTATTGGGCAGTGAGTTGAATAGAGATTTTAGACTTGATGGTGAGAAAAGACTGCTCGATTTAAGTAATCTAGATGAGTGGAGAGGGGAAGCTTACAAAAATGCTAGGCTTTTTAAGGAAAAATTAAAAAGATGGCATGATAGGAGAATTCTCAAAAGGGAGTTCCATGTTGGTGAGAAAGTTCTTTTATATAGGTCTCGTCTCAGATTTTTTGCAGGGAAACTACTCTCCAAATGGGAAGGACCTTTTGTTATCAAGGAAGTGTACCGTTCAGCTGCCATCAAAATCTCTTCTCTGAAGGATGACACAACAAAGGTTGTTAATGGTCAAAGACTAAAACATTATATTTATGGAGATTCTTACAATGAAGAAGTGGATGTCATTCAAATGGTGACTCCAGAAGAATTTATCAATAACCAAACACCAGAAACTGCAGAGTTCGTCTTCAAATAGGTAAAGAGTGGTGAAAACAGAAGGTTTGTGAATCGCTAATCTTTTTATATTTTTGATGTTTTTAATACATAAGGGAAGTTATGAGACAAAACAGAAGAGGAAACGGACCCCGGGGTGGACAAACCCGACCCAGGCGCGGGCCTAGCCTGGCCACGCCTGAGGGGGGTGTTCCACCCCCAGACTCCGTCTCCGCTTCGTTTCCGTGTCAAAACCTTCCTTATGTATTGATTCTTTGTAATATATAACCCTCCGGATCCCCCGAGGTTCGTGCATCATGTTCTCGTCGTGTTTTCGTTTCAATCTGTTTCTGTCACGAAATCTTCTCGAGTTAAGAGCACCATGGCCTCCACCAATGACAAAGGCAATAAGATCTTGGAGATAGAGTTCGAAGAACACCACCACAAAAGGAGTGAATCGTCGTCAGGTTTGGCATCCCCTTCGCTTGTTCCAAGCTTGGGGGAGTGTCGCGCTATCACCACCACTATCTTTCATATTTTACCTTTTTAGTGGATTCATATCTGTGGTAGAGAGATTATCTTATAGTTTGGTTTGCATGTGGAAGTATCTCTCCTTTAGTTGATTATTTTTGTATCCCTTGGTGTGAGTGCCTTTATTGGAATATTAATGAAAAGTCTCATCTTTTAATTTTTGCACTTCTTATTTTAGTTTGAAATCTCTATTATATGATGGATCTTGTTGATATTGGCACCACTTTGGGATCATCAAGTGGATCTAAATTGTTTTTGGAAAATCGAGTTCTGGTCAGTAGCATTACTATGAATGAGAAAAAGAAAGAAAAAGATTAAGGTATTTTGTATCATTTTTTTTCTTTGTTGTTGGCTCATAAGATTAGTATTCTTTATTTAAGATTCGTCTGTGTCTTCAAGGAAGATTGCATGTTTGGCTTTATTACTTGTATGTTTGCTTGTTTCTTTCAACTTTCTTGCTTGCTACCCAGCCTTGCTAGCCAAAAACCTATTTTGAGAAGGTATACTTCTCATGTTTCGAAATCTCTTTGAACCAACACCTGTGCCACTTGTGTCCACCATATCTACCTAATAGCTACTACTATTCCTAGTAAATTATCAAGCTTCATCTACCTTTCAAATTAAAAAGTATTTTGTTATGAGAAAACTAGTTAGTAAAACTCTCACGAACTTAATGGCACACTTTATTTACTTGCCCCTAATAAACTTGAACCATTGTGGACATCGAAGTTGTATATGCTTGCATATATATGTTGGGATTAGCAGAATCCTGCTGTCACGGGGAACGTTTTCAACATTGAACTTGTACCTTGTCGTACATAGTTGATAGCGTGCTCTTTTGTCTATGGATGTCAACTGTGTGAAATAAAGAGGGGACTTTTAAGTCCATGGAGTTTGTATTCTGTGTTAGAGAAGCGCCTGGGCCACTAGCCTAAGCCATGCTTAATCATGGTGGAAACTTGCAACATCACCATAGTGAGTCATCTATGAAGCATCCTCAATAAAAAAGCTATATGCACAGTTAATAAAAAGATTACTGAGATGCTCATTGTCTGCTTGCCTTGTCATTTTGGTTATGGGAAAGCTCATGTACCATGTGCAAGCGGTACCCCGTTGGTGGTTCTTAATGATATGCAAATAATTACAATGACAAGAACTTACCTGGACCCAAAGTTGAGTATGCAAGAGGAGTGGCCCTCATATTCAAGGGACAGGAGATTGCCAACTTATATTTTGTCAAGCATATACTCCATCTTTGTTCACTTTAACCTTAATCATCTCAAGATGCTTATGATAGGAGCAATGAGGGCTCAAAGCTAGTAAGTACCATAATATTTTGAAAGCTCTTTATGACTTGTAATCCCTGCTGCCCTCTAAGAAGGGACCTTTTTACCAGTTACCCGTTGAGTCAGTAAACCTACTTCCTCTCTATCTCCAGCAAGCTTTTGAGTTGTGTTTCAAGCATTCATATGGTGATTTATTCAATCATGTTCTTTATCTTCCTTGTTTGCACAAAACTCTTATCTATTGAGTATTACTTTGAAAGCCTTCACTTGTGAAAAACCTTTTTGAGCAAAGAGTGCTCCTATTTTGAAACTTCTACAAAAAGCTTTTGTGAAACTATTTACCGGGTGCTCTCTAACCAAGAACAAGTTTGCCAATTCCAATTATTATTTATCTTTACGTATCTCTATTGTTACTGTTGTACTTGGTTACAAGCTAAGTTATATAATGGTGAGTTGTTTTCTTCTATGAGTTGTGCAATGGTAAGTGTGATGCTTCTTGTTCGTATTCTTGTATCGACACTTCACTCCATTAACCTGTGGACATGTTTACTGAGCGCAGTATTTGCTTGGGGACAAGCGAAGTCTAAGCTTGGGGGAGTTGATACAAAATTTGGAAAATTTTGGGATGTGACAGGACACCACCCTTAAAATAAATCTCATCCCGAGATTTGGGGAGGATAGGGGTTACAAGTTGGCTCAAAGCAACTAGGGTACTACCACCCTTAAAAATTTTCCAACTAGATTACTTCTTGGCTTGCTTGGGATCTTGTTGAAACCTCTCTAGGCAAACATCTGCATAGTTTCCTTTGTTTACACACTTGAAACATGTGACAAGGATGAGATCCTTCATAGGCTTGTTTATCTTGTGCTTCATCTTTTCTGGACAATTGCTTGCATAATGTCCTTGATCACCACAATTGTAACATGTGACAAGATTGAGTTCTTCACGTATCTTCTGTGGACAAGTTGATACATAATGGCCTAGCTCTTTGTAGTTGTTGCACCACACTTGGTTGATTTCCTTATACTTCTTCTTCTTCTCTGGACATTCATTGGCATAGTGTCCCATCTCTTTGCAATGGCGACATTGCACTTGGCTTTTGTCCTTCTTCTTCTTGGGTTTCTCCAAAGCTAGGAGTGCTTCTAGTTCATGCTCTTCATATCTTATCTCAAAGGTGGGAAAGTTTCCTGGTCTCCTTGATCTTTTCCTTGGGTAAGACATATCTCTCCTCTTTGGTCCATCAAATTGAGTCATATTGCATGGAGGTGCAAGCTAAGATTTTCCTTTGTCTTCATCCCTCTTGGTAGAAGTTGTTCTCTCATGGAAGTCTACAATCTGTTGTTGCACTCCACCTTGTTTCCTTTGTTGAACTATGGAATAGATGGGGCATTGGATAGGGACATGATTATTTCCTTCACATAGGAAACAAGTGGCTTGAGATGTGGGGCATTGATTAGTTGGATGTTTCTCTTCACAATTGGGGCATTGATCTTCATGCTCTTTGGAAGTGTGATCCTTGTCTAGCTTGGGTTCCTTCTAGAATATCATCCTTGACATCATTGTTATCACAAACTCCTTGGGAAGGGTTGTTTCCCATGTTGATCATTTGACTTGTCATCCTATGCAACAATTGGGTTTGGGTTTCCAAAAACCTTTGCATGGCTAGGTCTAAATCATTGTTGTTCGCCCAAAATTGAGTTGTCACTTGGTTCAACTGGGTTTGGGTTACTATGAGTTCTCTCATGTTGATCTCTTGGTTGTTGTTGTTGCCAACATTCTTGTTGTTGGAGTTTCTTGGGGTAGTCATCTGTTTGGGTTGGATTGGGATTAGAAAAGACAAAAGATCTCTAAGGAAATAATTCTAATCACACACAACACATTTCACACAAGCAATGTGCAAACAATCACAAACAAACATTCCACTCAAACAACAAGTTTTAAGCACATTTTTAGTCAACAAAATATTTTTGTTACACCACATAAGTTGGTGTGTTTAATTTAAACTAAACATGGTGGTCCAACTATATGGTTCACTTGAGATCCTTCCATTATTCTTTGTTTTTTCTCCTTGAATGAGATCATGGTTTCCTTGGAAAAATTCTTGTGTCTTGGTCACAAAACTCCAAAGGTGATGATGATTCCTAAGTTGTGTTTCCTTAGTCTTCAAGTCTTGAGCAATATTTCTTGTCTCACTTGTAGTCCTTACTGATATCCAAAGTTGAAGTACTTGGTGAAAATAAAGTTGAAGTATTTGGTCATGGAAGAGGCTTTGTCCATCAAGTTTGAAAAAGGAAGAGATGTAGAATAAAAACCAAAATGGTTGAAGAAAGAGTTTACAAGATTGTTTGTAAATAAGTTTTGGAACAAATACAACTCCTATTTTTCTAAGGGGTTTTGTCCAATCCTAGGGTTACAATCCTAAAGGCAACACAATGCTCTGATACCATCTGTAGAGGTCCCAACCTTTAATAAGGTAGAGATCCTTGTGTTTACAATGCTAGTCCCTGGATCAATAGCTAGCATCCACAGTTAAGATGTAATGTCAAGAAACAAAGGTCATAATACAACTTTATAACCAGGAATAAAATAATTTATTACATCTTACATAGGTCATTTGGCTATCTCATTACAATGCAGCAGATTATAACAGTAGCATGGGGTCCTTCATCTTCAAAGTGCCACAGGCAGTCATGTTGGTTGTAGACTTGTAATCCTAATCAATAAACTTCACTAACATCAAACAAACCTGCAACATAATAAGTTACAGCCACAAGGGTCAATACATTTGAATTGTATTGGCAAGTGATACTATGGTTATATAGTGGAGTCTAACATCTATATGCATTTGGCTAAGTGGAGCTTAGGCTTGCTTTGCTCAAAATATATTTTCCTTATCATTTGAAAACACTAAGTTTTTGCTTGACAAAATCACGCAAGGCATCTCCCAATAGAAATTGGTGATCCTTCAACCCTTGTTCAACCACAAAGTTTTAACTTAGAAATTTGAATGAGGAGATTCTTGATAGCTTCCATGTCTTGATGCTCAAATTGTCCTTTACCAGGGACATGGCTAAGTACTTAGATTTTTCACTCTGCAGAGGTGGTGCACTTTCCCCACAAGACTTGGTTTCACCAAGACAAGATCTTTCAGAAGCCTTCCCTTAGACCAGAATGGACACGTTCCAACCTATCATACCCTACCACAAACTGTCCATTTGGCGAAGTTATTGCAACCTATATGATCCAGGTAGAGCCCATAATGCCAAGTGTCTACACTTGAAGCTTCTCAACATTTGACATCTCAAATCTTTTTGTTCCTGGGTGGCCATCCACAAGTGAGATAGACAAGGTAAACCATAGAAATGGGCATTGTGTAACCACTCAACACAAACCATTCCTTCCATTCCACCCAGGTGGTTCATTCACTTAGTTGTTTTATTAAACAAAATACAAGTCCTTGACTTAGAAATATTCCATAGTATGAATATATTCCACCCTTGTTTTCTACTAGCTAAGCTAAGCATGATAGTAGTAGGAATCTTAACTTAGGAAATTTCTACTAAGGTTTCATCTACTAGGATTTCCCATGGCATAGTTTACACTTAGCAAAAATTCCATGCAAGTCCTACTTTAGAAATATCACTAATGCATAGTGAAAATAATGGGACAAAAGTATGAAGCATCACTTGCCTTTTTGGTAGATAATATAAGTTCACACCTTGATCTTTCAATAGTCACACTCTTCAAATCACTACAATTCAATCAAGCAAGCAATATTTCAATCTACCATTCAAGCAATCATCACATAAAATAATAGAAACAAAGCAATGCATGCAAGCATGCCAAAGATTGTTTTATTTGGAAAAGTGGTTTATATTAGGTTATAAACATTCTAAAACACCTATTGATCATTTTATAAAAGTGGAAAAATCATTGGCAAAAGATTTTACTTATAAACCATTTTCAAACCAAATCAATATTTTATGTGGTTGAAAATGCTTTTTAGCAAAGTAATAATCTATAGGGTTCACAAATATAATTTTAAATCATAAAACTTTGTGTTTAGGGTCAGAGAGTTTAAGTCAAAACATTTTCCCAAAGGGTTTCCTCCAAAAGCATTTTTAATATATAAACATTATTTTTATTTGACTAGAAAGGTTCTAAATCAAAGATTTATTCTTTTGCTTCAAAAAATATATATTTGAAACCTCAAGTTGATTTAGATGGTCAGTAGGTTCAAACAATCCATTTTCCCAAAGGTTTTATCACAAACAAATTTAGAATAAATTTTATGTTCTAAATAAGCCTACACAAGTTTCTGCAAAACAACTATTTTATCAGAAGCAATTTACTAAACAAAGGGCAAGGTTGCGTAGGGTTTGTCTTGCTGATTCCATTGATATAAAATTTGCTAAATTTGGACGTGTGGATCAAAAGTTATGCAATTTACAAAATCAAACAACTAATAGAAATGTTTCCGGCTTTTAAGACAACATAGTGCCACGCGGCGTGTTGCTATTGGTCTGTACCGCTTCGTACGGATCGTGCAACGAGGGGAGTTAGATTTTAAACAGATCGTGCGGCTCTGATCAAATGATACCCTTTCGATTAGTCAATCTATCGTAGCCACGCGATCGCGATTTGACGGCTGGTGTGCGCTTGACCAAGAGTGAGCGGCGCTGGCGGCGACGAGTGGCGGCGCGCGGTCAGACGGAGGCGCTCCCGGCGATTTAGTAAGCAAGAGATGGTGGGGAGAGGCTCACCAGGTTCGCAGGGTTGCGCTGATTCTCGTCGTGGTCGCCACAGGGACAGGGGCGCTCGGTGCTGCTGGTGATTGCTCGCCGGTGTTGTCGTTGGCGTCGGGTCCGCTCTGCTGTGGTCGAAGGTGAGGCTACAGGCTCGGGAAGGAGATGCAAAGAGCTCGTTAGATGCACAAGACGATGGTGAGTAGATGAGCATCACAGAGATGGAGAGGCGAGGTCAGATTTTACCAGTAGGGTTCGCCGAAGTTGTTTGCAGACGGTGGCACTGCTGGTTTTCGCTGTTGCCGACGCTGTGGGTTAAGCGCGGGCAAGCCGAGGGTGCAGAGAGAAGCGTCAGGGGATGGGGAGCATGCTCGTGTGGTCGAGGAGGCGAGGGGCGACGGGGTTTGGTCGGAATCGTCGCCGGAAGGTCGTCGGGGCCACGACGTTGCAAGCAGAAATGGGGACGACCTGGGGGCAGAGAGGGCCGGGTGAGAGAGGGGAAAGAGAGAGGGGGCGCAGGCGATTTAGTACGCGTGATCGCGGGGCTGTTTAATCGCGGCGTTACTGCGAATTACGCCGGCAATCAATCGGCAGCAAAGGCCGGCGAGGTCAGCGGGGGGTGAGGAAGATGGTCTGACTGGTGGGGTCATTCGTCAGCGGGTGAGAGAGAGGGGAGGTGGGGTCAAGTAGTCAGCGAGGCTGCGGGTCACTTTTCTGGTATGAATCGTTTTCCTGCGGGGAAGAAGTAAATGGGCTAGCTGGGCCTGGACTGGGCTAGGTTAGGTTGGGCTGGCTTCTTTCATTTTTTTGTACTGATTGTTTTTCCTTTTCTTTTTCTATTTATCTGTTTTGATTTTGTTTAATCAATTAAAACAACCAATTGAATTCAAACTTCAACCAACCTTTGTGTATATTCTAATACCGTTTATTAATACATTTTAAAGTCAAATTTAGAATATTTCTTTTATTCCTTTTAGGGTCTTTTTTTTAAATAGGCCCTTGCATTTATTCAAATAAGATTTAATAATGTTTTCAAACTTCATTTGAATTCTAAATCTTTCCAAATCTTTTCAGTAGGTTTTATTTATTTATTAGGGTGTCAAAATAGTTCACCTCGAATTGTTTGGAAAATATTTAATATGATTTATAAATCATTTGAATTGGGTATTTGTTTTAATTCCAATGAAATCAATTATAGTTTTAATTCCACAAATTTTATTTAGGTGATTTCCTTGACTCCATTTAAGGTAATTAAATGACTTTTAATCACTTGGGTAATTTCTAAATAGTATTTTCGCATGATTTAATTAATCATTTCTAATAGGGATTTTATCTTTATTCAAATAGAATAGGATTTGGTTAATGCCATTTTATTTTATTTGGAATTTCTTATCCTTTTATTTTATTTGGATTTGGATTATATTTATTCCATTTGTTTATGGATTAGGTCAAGATTTAATTTGGCCTTTTAAATATTCCTCATTTAATATTTCTTTTATCTTATAAAATCCATATCTTTTTTTTGTTTATAGGATCCAAACTTGGTGATTCCAATTTGCAAAATCTTATTTAATATCTATTTATCCTTTTAAATATCTTTAGGATTAATTGCTCACCATTTGGTATGGATTTCTAGATAGGTGCTTTATTTTCTTTGGAAATTCAATTTCCTTATCTTATTAAATTTATAAGATTTTATCTATGGCTCCAAATTAAGTGAAACCAATTTATATGGTTTTATAATTTTTCTATTTGTCATCCTTGATCATTTGTAAATGTTTGTTGACAAATTGTTATATGGATCAAATCTTTAGTCTTTTGAGATAACTTGGAAATGTTTTCCTTCCGTTTGGGTTTTAGGGTTTGGGTTTATTTTCCAAGTGTTTAAATTTCCAGATGCAATTATGAAGAATGCATTCCAATTGATTTGAATTTAGTTGAATTCAAACATTATTCAAAGTTTGTTCAAGATGTGATTTTAAGTTTCCATTTAGAAACAAAAGTTTCTTTTCACCCTAAATTTCAACAATTATTTATTTGTTTATTTTTTTTTCACATTACAAAATTTGGAAAATTTTGGGATGTGACATAATTACTATTGTAGTTGATGCTTGTGAGTGGAACCATTGGATTATTGTTTATGTTCAGATTGTTATCCATTATCATATCATCTTTGATCTTGATTCATATGATGTCTTGTGAGTAGTTCGTTTAGTTCTTGAGGACATGGGAGAAGTCATGTTGTTAGTAGTTAATCTGTGATGAGTTATTATTCAATGGTTTACTATTTAAGTTGTGGTGCTATTCTTCTAGTGGTGTCATGTGAACGTCGACTACATGACACTTCACCATTTATGGGCCTAGGGGAATGCATTGTGTATTTGGCTACTAATCGCGGGGTTGCCGGAGTGACAGAAACCTGAACCCCCGTTAGGACACCTTTGCACAAGGGAGTGTAGGATCTCTGAGTTTAAGGATGTGGTTAGATTTATATCTTAATTACTTTCCTGTAGTTATGGATATTTGTAGGGGGTTTAATCACAAGTATGTATTAGTCCTAGGAAGGGCAGTATGTTAGCACAGCTTCACCCACACAACACTTACAAACACCAAAGAAGAGTACTCAGCTATTTGCAGCGAAAGCACTTGACATAATTCCCATGTGTCCTCGAGAACATTTGGTCCTTATAAGTATTTCCAACGGCTTGTCCTTTGCCAACAAAGGATTGGGCCACTTGCTCCGTTTGTTCGTTACTTCTGTTACTTGCTCTTTGTTTGTTGCTTTGTCAGAAAACCACTAAAAATCTGTTTGCTAAGTATTCATAGGGATTTGCTGCTCCATACCACTGTTTAGCACCTTCTGCTCCTCGTTGGGATCGACACTCCTATTTATCGAAAGTACTACGATACACCCCCTATACTTGTGGGTCATCGCTCCTTAGATAAACAACATGGCATGACGGGTAAACAAATTACATCAGGGCAATTGACAAGAACTGAGCAAGGCATAACAATGCAATTACTAGTCAGAAAGATCCTATGAGATTCGATTGGGCAATACAAGATACATAGACCACCATCCAACTACATCTATGACTAGAAGTCCACCTTCAGGTTATCATCCTAACCTCCTCCAGTATTAAGTTGCAAGCAACAGACAACTGCTTTAAGCAAAGTGTGTAAGGTAAACAGTCCACATGTTCCATGAACAAGAGACCGTTGTTTTCTCCCTAGTGGCAACAGCACATCTACAACCGAAGGGATTTCTCTCACTTCCCTTGGAAACTAGAGGCATGAACCCAATATCGAGCATATATACCCTCTCTTGGAGTCACTAGCAATTACTTGGCCAAGATAGCTACTAACAACAGACAGAATGCAAGATCACAAACAACACAGACATGATAGAATCATAAAGACAAAACCATTAATCAAACCAACATAATAATCTCAATATCGATCGGATCCCAGCAAACACAACATGCATGATTACAAATAGATTATATCTTGATCATGAAAGGAGCTCACAAGATCTATACATGAAAGCACAAAGGAGGAGATACAACCATCTAGCTACTACATGGACACATAGTCCAAGGTGGAACTACTCACGCATCATACCGGAGAGAAGGCCTCTGGGATGATCTCCCCTCCGGCAGGGTGCCGGGAAGAACTTCAGATCCCCCCCGATCTAGGGACGATGGTGGCGGCGGCTACAGACAGTTTCATGGAGATTTGATCGGGTGCTTAGGGTTTCTGCATCGGGGGCTTCTTATAGACGAATGGGGAGGCCGAGGAGGTGACCAGGGGGGGCAAAACCCTAGCCAGTCGTGGGCGCACCCCTAGCCGCGCCTGGGGGGGTCTGGCTGCCCTGGACCGCTTCCTCGTCTCCCCTCTGGACTTCTTGTTCTCCACGAAAAGTAATTGACTTTGACGTTTGTCCTGTCCAATTCCAAGAATATTTCTTTACTAACTTTTCTAAAACCAAAAACAGCATAAAACATGCATCTGGCACTATTGCAACTTGTTAGTAGGTTAGTAACAGAAAACATGTAAAAAGCACCTCAAAGTGTAGACAAGCAAAGTAAAGTAGATACTAAACAAGCATGGATCATCAAAAATTATAGATAAGTTTCCAACGTATCAGTCACTGTGACGACGACCCCGATGAGCTCAGCCCGCGCCCTTCGGTCCCCTCGCTGCATTATAAATATAGGCCACCCCTGCTCGAATTATTCACACCAACACACTCCCCTATCTCTCTCAGAACCACCCCACCTCATCCCCGGAGCAAGGCGAGCAGCAGGTCGCCGGAATTTCGCCGGAGTCTGCCGCGGAGGAGGAGAAGAGGATCCAGCGATTGGAGCCGCCCCAGGAGAAGCCACCGGTACCAGGAGGTTCACCGTCATCGACTTTGTCGTTTGCCCCCATCGCCGACCCTCGCCTGAGCCCCGGTGAGCCTCACACGACCCCCACTGGCCGCGCTAGGGTTCAGTCTCGCTGACGTTGCCCGATGGAGACGACGAGCCCCAGCCGTTGGATTAGACGTTGATCGTACGGTTTAGATTTCCCCGTACCCGTTCGCACCCCCCTTGTCGCGCTGACTGGTGGGGACAACCACTTAAACCCACCCGCACGTGCGCTGTGCACCATGGGCCGTCCTAGTTAACCTCCTGCGCGACCCAGTAATTCAAATTTAGGTTTATTAATTTAGTTTCAAACTTATTTCTGTACCTAGATTCAAAAATCAATACGGAGAGGTACTGAAATTGCATGAAACTAATTTTGCTAGAAAGGTACAAAAATCGATGCCCATTGGATTCAAATTATTTTGATTTGTAGATCACCTATAGTAAAAATAACAAGGCAGAAGCTTTTCTCCATTCAAACATTTTTTCAAAATTCAACCACAAAATCTTTTGAGTTGATTCCAACTCTCAAAAATCACATTTGACAAGACCTTTCTGAATATATAAAAATATCTAGGTTTACTTGCAGAAATAATGGACAAGCAATAAAAGAATGCCTCATAGGCAATTCTAGTCACTTTTTTAATTAAAATAAAAGGGTTAAACCTTATTAAATTGTGACACCACTTTAAATCACATTCCCAAGTACTAAAATATGTGGTGATGACATGTGTCAACATGATCCCCTATTTTAGTTGGAGAATATTAAATCCTAAGTAAATTTTCAATGAGTAGAAATTACTTTTCTAAAATAAAATAAATAAGACAAGTGCTTTAATCTTTGTGATAATAGTGATGATGCTAGAGCATCTAGTGTGAACCTTTGTGTGCTAAATATAGTAGTTAAGAATTTTTTGGTGATTGTGTACCTCGTATTTATTTATAGACGCTAATACCGACCAAGGATACGAGGAGGAAGGAGAATACTACGAGAAAGAAGCCGAGGAGAACTTCAACCACTTCTCTGCACAAGGCAAGCTACCACTTGCATGTTACCTATGCAAGCTAACACTTGCAACTGTGAAAGTTAGATAACCTATGCAATGCATTAGGCATGCTGGGATTGATAAATTTGATTATACCCAATCCTAGTTTTATTTGCAAGATTAGTTACTTTATTTCTTTATCAAAGCATTCTATGGGAGTGTACTTAGTGACTTGTAGATTTTAGAAAGAGGTTTAAAGGTAGCATAAAGAGCATAAAATTTGGCCTAAGTTAGATAATCTTGAGGTCATCCTGAGGCATGAGATTGAACTTAGATCATCCACACTTATTTACCAACCCTCATAAGTGTTTATCCCCCACTCGTAGATGCTAGTGCTAAGCATAAAACTTGATCACTTTAGATGGGAGTACTTGGTGAAAATGGTTATGAAAACCTTAGAATGATGAGTCATTCTACTGAAATGTTTTGACATGTGTGCTTGAACACCAGATGATTTTGATGATGAAAATGTTGAGGCATAAGCCTTAGCCCTTTATAAAACTGATGGTTGTCTGGATGCGATACCATTCCAATTTTACCGTACAACCGATACCCGAAATTTGGGTAGGGCTTGACTGGAAGTTTATATACCTTAGTATGGGTTCCCTTGCGTCCAAGGTTGAGCTGAGGCTACCTTGTGAAGATTGTCCACCTGTGCAGTTCCCAAGATGGCAGTTGGTCATGGTTGGGAGGCCAAACTCACAGGAGAGGTTCCTATACTAGGGCATGTAATTGAAAGGTTAGGATTGATTATCCGCATACTGAGTATGGTGAATTCAGGATTGTTCCTAACGGATGTATCAAATATTATGGTGAAAGTGTACCACCTCTACAGAGTGTCAAACTATTCGAATAGCCGCGTCCGCGGTTATGGACAGTTGGAGTGTCCATACCGTTCCATCGCCATATGTTTTCAAAATGACTTGTGAAATGAATCATGACTTTGACTTGACCATAATAGGGTTGTGATATGAAACTCAAGTTTCCACTTAGGTGTTATAAAACTTTCAACTAGGTTTCTTTTCTTCTGAACTCAGTTAAGGTAAATCTGGATTTTGCAAAACAACCTAGAGCCTAGTATTTCCTACTTAAAACCACTTCACTTGTTAGTATTAGTTTGCAAGTACTTAAAGAGTACTCATGGCTTTGTCCCTGGCTATTCCCGTGGCCAGACTATGAAGAGGACTATCAGGAGGATGGACCGCATGAAGGTTACGATAACTAGGATCATCTCCCATCGTCAGCATTGCCTGTGACCATGAAGAATGAGCTTCGCCCATGCTACCGTTATCATTATGTTATTCCGCTGTTATGATTGTATTAAGACTGAATCATATGATCCTTATTTGTTGTAAGACCTTATGTATGGTTTGTAATGGATGATGTACTGTGATATCCAATCTGTTATGTCTCGCAAAAATGGTAATCCTAGGATTGCGATGTATGGCATAACAGGCATATGGGATTAAAAATCTGGGTGTTGACACAGTGTTTAGCATTTCTCTCTATTTTTTATCTGCCTAAAATATATAATTTCCATGGCATGAAAATTTCACACAACACAAAAACTAGAACAATAACAGATCTTATTCATTCATATCACACACAATTGTCATCATTACATTTTCAACATAATATGACCAAGTACGGATAGTCATATGGATAATAGCAATAACTCACTTCATTTGGTAACTTCATGTCTAGGAAATCCATTAGCTTGGTTCCGTGGATAGGTGGAAGAACTTTCACTAGTATAAAACATGCCTTTCATTCTCTCGGGCCCAGAGCATTTGTCCCGGTCGCACCATGAACCGGGACTAATGCTGGCATTCATCCTGGTTAGAGCGGCCGGAGCATCGATCGGGAGTCAGGGGCATTGGTACCGGTTCATAAGGAACCATTCGTCCCGGTTTGTGACACAAACCGACACTAAAGATATGCGGTAGGCCACGTGTCCCTCCGCAGACCTTTAGTCCCGGTTTGTGTCACAAACCGGGACGAGTAGTCCCTGCCTATAAATACGCATCCAACCCTCTCCCTCCCTCCTTTGATTTTTCTTCATGAAAGGTGTGAGATGTGTGTGCTAGTTTTTTTCTATGAACGCAAGGTGTTCGATGAAATGCTTCACTGAATGATGCCGATTGATTTCACACAAAACAAAAATGATATGAGGTGCCCGAGCCACACTTGATCTTTCTCCTCTTTGTATCCTCCTCAATCGAGGTTAGCAACCTTATCCTTTCATCTATCATTGATACAATGCGTGTATCGATGTGAAGTTGTCAATTCACTATGATATTCTGTAATGCTTTTTGATAAACTTAATTATATGATGCAGATGAACAGGCGAGAATGGATGTATAGTGACCGAAGTGAATCTGAGTACATTAAGGGTGTGGATAAATTTATCGATGTAGCTAAGGAAAACAAAGAGAATGGTTTTATGCGTTGTCCATGTGTTCAATGTCAAAACGATAAGTAGTACTCTTCCTCTAAAATTATTCATGGCCACCTGGTTCGGAAAGGTTTCATGCCCAACTATAATTGCTGGACTAAGCATGGAGAAAGAGGGTTTATGATGGAAGACAATGAAGAAGAAGAGGATGATGATAACAACTTTCCTATGTTGCCTGCATACGGTGATACTGCAATGGAATACAATGAAGAGGAAGGAGGTGAAGAACGGGCATCAGATGAGCCCGCTGATGATCTTGGTCGGGTCATTTATGATGCAAAGGAGACTGTGAAACAGAAAAGGTGAATTTGAAGTTGGAGGCCATCTTAGAAGATCATAAAAAATGTTGTACCCAAATTGCAAAGATGGCATCACAAAGCTCGGTACCACACTGGAATTGCTGCGATGGAAGGCAGAGTGTGTTCTAACTGACTCCGCATTTAAGAAGTTGCCATAAATAATGAAGCCGAAGCTTCCAAAGGATAACGAATCCTGAGAGTACATACGAAGCAAAGAAGACTCTCTGCCCTCTAGGATTAGATGTGCACAAGATACCTGCATGCATTAATGACTGCATCCTCTACCGCAGTGAGGAATACGAGAATTTAGATAAATGCCCGGTATGCACTACATTGCGGTATAAGATCAGACGAGATGACCCTGGTGATGTTGAGGGCGAGTCCCTGGAATATGGTTCCTGCTAAGGTTATGTGGTATGCTCCTATAATACCACGACTGAAACGTCTGTTCAGAAATAAAGAGCATGCCAGGTTGTTGCGATGGCACAAAGAAGACCATAATAAAGATGGGAAGTTGAGACACCCCACTGATGGGTCGCAGTGGAGAAAAATCAAGAGAGACTTCCCGGACTTTATAGGTGACGCAAGGAACTTATGGTTTGGTCTAAGTACGGATGACATGAATCCTTTTGGGGAGCAGAGCTGCAGTCACAGCACCTGGCTGTGACTCTATGCATGTATCTAAAACCTTCCTCCTTGGTTGTGCATGAAGCGTAAGTTCATTATGATACCAGTGCTCATCCAAGGCCCGAAGCAACCCAGCACCAACATTGATGTGTACCTAAGGCCATTAGTTGAAGAACTCTTGCAGTTGTGGGGCAAACTAGGTGTACATGTGTGGGCTGAGCACAAACAGGAGCCATTTGACCTACGAGCATTGCTTTTCGTAACCATCAATGATTGGCCTGCTCTTAGTTACCTTTCAGGACATACAAACATGGGATACAAGGCATGCACACACTATTTAGATAAGACTGAAGGTACATATTTGCATAAGTGCAGGAAGGTTGTGTACCTGGTGAATCATCGATTTATTCTTACCAATCATCCTGTAAGAAAGAAAGGCAAGCATTTGAAAGGCGAGGAAGATCACCGAAAGAATCCTGACCTCCATACTGGTGATGATGTATTTGGTATGGTCAAGGACATAGAAGTAATCTTTGGAAAGGGTCTTGGCGGTCAATTTGTTCTGAACGACATCGCTACCGGACACGTGCCCATGTGGAAGAAGAAATCTATATTTTGGGAGCTACCCTATTAGAAAGTCCTACATGTACGCTCTTCAATCAACGTGATGAACATGACAAAGAATCTTTTCATGAACCTGCTAGGCTTCTTGGGCGTGTATGGGAAGACAAAAGATACAGTAGAAGCATGGGAGGACCAGAAACTTATGAAATTCCCAAAGAACATGCATACACAGAACAAGATGAACAAAGGGCATCACTTAAGTCGTGCCAGCTATGCTCTTACCAAAGCAGAGAAGGAAATATTTTTTGAAGTCCTTTATAGTATCAAGGTGCCGTTTGGTTTCTCGTCTAATATAAAGGGGATAATAAATATGGCAGAGAAAAAATTCCAAAAGCATAAGTCTCATGACTGTCACGTGAATATGACGCAGGTGCTTCCGGTTGCATTGAGGGGGCTTCTACCAGAAAATGTTTCAAGTAACCATTGTGAATCTATGTGCATTGCTCAATGCAATATCTCAGAAGGTAATCAATCCAGATATTCTGCCAAGGTTATATAAGGATGTGGTCTAATGTCTTGTTAGTTTTGAGTTGGTGTTCCGACCATCCTTCTTCAATATTATGACGCATCTCCTGGTTCACCTAGTGGAAGAGATTGCCATTCTCAGTCATGTATTTCTACACAATATGTTCCCCTTTGAGAGGTTCATGGGAGTCTTAAAGAAATATGTTCATAACCGTGGTAGGTCAGAAGTAAGCATCTCCAAGGGCTATGGAACAGAGGAGGTCATTGAGTTTTGTGTTGACTTTATTCCTGACCTGAAGACGATTGGTGTTCCTGACTCGCGGCATGAGGGGAGACTGAGTGGGAATGGCAGGTCGGGGAAGAAAGAAATGATATGTAGGGACGGGCAATATTTCACTCAAGCACACTACACAGTTCTACAGAATTCCACCTTGGCAGCTCCCTATATCGAGGAACACAAGAATATTGTATGCTCCAACAACCCAGGGAAGCCTAACTCCTGGATTAAAGGTGAACACATGAAGACTTTAGGAAGTTGGTTTCAAACACATCCCATGAATGACACCACTGTTGGAGATCAGCTCTACTTGTTGTCTGGTTCACCATCTTCTACTATATTGAATTTCCAAGGGTACGAAATAAATGGGAATACATTTTACATGATCGCCCAAGATAAAAAGAGAACCAACCAAAACAATGGTGTCCGCTTTGATGCAACAGACAAGAATGGGCAAAAGGACACATACTATGGTTACCTAGAGGAGATATGGGAACCTGACTATGTAGTTTCTTTTAAGGTCCCTTTGTTTCGCTTCAAATGGGTCAAACTGAATGGAAAAGGGTAAAGGTAGACCAGTTGTACGGAATGATAATAGTGGATATCAACAATCTTGGTTATAGTGATAAACCATTCGTCCTAGCCAATGATGTGGCTCAGGTTTTCTATGTAAAGGACATGTCCTATAGACCGAAAAAAGAAAAAAAATAATCAAACGAATACATCATATGATGAGCCAAAGCATCACATAGTTCTTTCATGGAAAAGAAACATCGTGGGAGTCGAGGACAAGACACACATGTCAGAACATTATAATAAGTTTGATGAAATTACGCCTTTCATAGTGAAAACTGACCCAATCATCCAGTTAAATAAAGAAGATGCTCCATGGTTACGGCCAAAGCGATCATAAAAAGGGACATACGCCAAGAATTTCATGGCCTCATATTGTGTACCTCTAGTTCAAATTTGGTCGGCCCCGCATATTGTGAACCTAAATGCCATGAGACATTATAGCTCATTTCGTGAAGGATATTTTATGATGTTTGCAATTTTCCAAGTGTAATATTTTTCCTCGCAACTATAACACATAACATGACACCACGTGAAGGGTTTAATTTTTTTGATAAATGTGAAACTTTAATTCGGTTGTTGCTTCACAAACTATATACGTCGCGATTCTAGCCATAACATAGCCATATCACATCGTAAGCCATCCCAAGATATTTCTCGCCATTTCCCACTGCTTCCCGCCAAGTTTCCTGCCATTTCCCTCTAACCGGAGCTTTTAATCCCGATTGTAGCCACTAACCGGGACTAAAGATATTTCCCACCATTTCCCACCGCTTCCCGCCAAGTTTTCCCGCCCTTTCCCTCTGACCGTAGATTTTAGCCACGATTGTAGCCACTAACCGGGACTAAAGATATTTCCCCCCACTTCTCACCGCTTCCCGCCATGTTTTCCCGCCCTTTCCCTCTATATATAGGCCGACCACGGCATGGCTATTCCACACAACCACACCTTCCTATCTCACAACAATGTACAACGCATACTGGGCCATTTTGACCCTCGAGGAGACCGAGGCGCTGTGCGCCTCTAGCTACCCATGCCAGCCGGGCTATCGGCCGCCCGTCGGCAAGATGCTGAGCGCTAGAGGGGTTCCTGTCCCTCCTGCACCTCAAGGTTCTGCGCGCTAGGCGGCCATCCCAAACCACTTCTACCACGAGCTCACACACCAGATCATCAGATGGATCCTCATTGGGATCCCGACAACTACAACACCTGGAAAGCCTTCTTCACTAACCGGCAGGAAAGGGAGCTTGCTAGGTACGAGGGTGACGACCCCCCCTTGGTGAACTACAACGAAGCCAGTAGATGCCTGTGGTGGGCGAACTGGACGATCATTGGCGTGATGCGCTACATCGTGCAGGGAGATCATCCCCGCCCGCGGTTCCCGCACCCGCGACACAGCCATAAGAAGGGTGGCAATGGTGAAGACCGCAGGCGTAGCGACATTGTCATACGGGATCCCCTTCCCCATGCATCGTGAATCCTAGGCCGGAGTTGCAGGTGCCCTCGGAATATGCTATGGCTGGGATGAGGATCAAGCCGCATGCGCCTAGCAACGACGATGATGACGAAGACGAAGAAAACCTTGAAGCTATGTAATATAGGGCTAGATATGAGCATTACTAAAGTGGGGGCCTTTAGTCCCGATTCGGTAGTCCAGGTTTTTTTATATTAATAAATGTCTTGAGTGTTAGTCCTAGTTTGTGGCTGTACCAAGACTAAAGGGGGGGCCTTTAATCCCAATTCCGTAGTCCCAGTTAGGAAACCGGACTAATGGACCATTTCCTACTACAACTTTCGTAAACTATGAAGATGGTGTTCTATTCTTGTGCCGGGGAGCTAAATAATTTCACATATTAGGGAGTGCCTCTATGACTAGCTTTGTGGAGATGCCTGAGGGCTGGATTCTTAGGCATCTCCACGGAGCTTTCCATAGTGTTGTCCCTGCTCTCGCACACCATATTGCAGTTTATAACTTCTCTAACTAGATCAATATGCTTAGGAGCTAACTAACTTCACATATTAGGGAGTGCCTCTATGACCAGTAATGTGGAGATGCCTGAGGACTGGATCCTTAGGCATCTCCACAGAACTGGCCGTAGTGTTGTCCCTGCTCTCGCACACCATCTTGTTTGCAGTTGATAAATTCACAAGGATGCCGATTTATTGATTAAGAAGTACGAAATAGTGTCGACACTCATGACATAATGTCGACACTCACCCCTGTCATTGGTGCTATCACCCACCATAATAGTGTCGCCACTCACTGGCATAGTGCCACCACCCACCGAAATAGTGTCACCACCCATGTTTAGTCCAGGTTGGTGTCTCCATCCTAGACTAAATATGAACCTTTAGTCCCGGTTGGAGACACCATCCAGGACTAAGTCCCAGTTCTTTTGGCGGCTTCTTCGAGAAGCCGCCCTACCCCCAGCTTCCTGGGAAGCCGGTTCAAAAAAATTACAAGGCTTCGAAAGTGGTTAAGTCTAAACTAACTTGGAAGCCTCACAAAATTTTGGAACCGGCTTCCCTAGGAAGCTGGGGGTAGGGCAAATTCTCCGATGAGCCGCCAAAAGAATTGAACCTAAACATGCTCGCGCTGGCCCCAGCCAGCCACAACCCCTTAAGTCCCGGTTGGTTTCTCTAACCGGGACTAAACATGAACCTTTAGTCCTGGCTGGAGACACCATCCAGGACTAAAAATGCTTGTGCCGGCCCCAGCCTGCCGCAACCCCTTAAGTAACGGTTGGTTTCTCCAACCGGGACTAAACATGAACCTTTAGTCCCGGTTTGAGACACCATCCAAGACTAAACATGATCGCGCCGGCCCCAGCCTGCCGCAACCCCTTAAGTCCGTGACTAAAGATATTTGTGAAGCAACCACCAAAATGCTGTTTCAAAAATACCAAACTTGGTATATTGATTATGTCTCAAAAAACCTTCACAAAATGACCTATCATGTTCGAGGTTTCATGGCTTTCGGTCCAAATGACCAATGTTATATGCAGAATCGCGGCATAGTTTGTGATTTGTGCCCATATTGTGCATGCATGCACACCTTAGGATGGCGAACAATGTTGCAGGATGAAGTTTTCCTTTTCATCGCACGGAAAATCCATTTTCCATTTTCTAAGCGCAAAAGATGGGGTGTTTTGTGAAGCAACCACCAAAATGCTATTTCAAAATGCTACCACCCCATTATTATAAAATACTAGACCATGTTACATGGAAGGTCTCCCAACCGGGATATCTCAAACCTTTCTGTCCTTCTAGGGTGAAAAAGACAAATATATGCCGAATCAGTAGGAAGTGGGTTCGATTTGAACTACAGGTAAATGACCTAATGCTAGTGATTTTTTGAAAAAAACATTTTTAGACTCACAATATTTTGTTTCTTTAGAGATCCAGTGCAAGTTCTAACGAGTCTCATCCCCTATCTTCATGCCCGCTGTTTTGACCATAGTTTAAAACAGGAAAAATTCGAAACAGGCATAAGAAATTCAAAAACGGTCCAAACAATGTAAGTCCTTCGCATGGTGTCATATTATGTGACATAGTTGCAAGGAAAAATACCAAACTTGGTATATTGATTATGTCTCAAAAAACCTTCACAAAATGACTTATCATGTTCGAGGTTTTATGGCTTTCGGTCCAAATGACCAATGTTATATGCAAAATCGTGGCATAGTTTGTGATACTATGCCCATATTGTGCATGCATGTGAACCTTGGGATGGCGAACAATGTTGCAGGAGGAAGATTTCCTTTTCGTCGCACGAAAAAGCTATTTTCCATTTTCCGAGCACAAAAAACGGGGTGTTTTCTGAAGCAACCACCAAAATGTTGTTTCAAAATGCTGCCATCCTATTTTTCTAAAATACTAGACCATGTTACATGGACGATCTCCCAACCGGTAGATCTCAAACCTTTCCGTCCTTTCCGGGTGAAAAATACAAATGTATGTCGAATTGGTAGGAAGTGGGTCCGGTTTGAACTACATGTACATGATCTAATGCTCGTGATTTTTTGAAAAAAATCATTTTTAGACTCACAATATGTTGTTTATTCACAGATCCAAAGCATGTTCTAACCAGTCTCATCCCCTATCTTCCTACCCGCCGTTGTGACCAGAAAAATTCGAAACGAGCATAAGAAATTCAAAAACGGTCCGAACAAAGTAAATCCTTCGCGTAGTGTCATATTATGTGACATAGTTGCAAGCAAAATAAAAAAAACTTGGTATATTAATTATGTCTCGAAAAAACCTTCACAAAATGACCTATCATGTTGGAGAATTCATGGCTCTAAGTCCAAATGACTAATGTTATGTCCAGAATCGCAGGATAGTTTTTGATACTGTGCCTATAACAAACAATGTTGCAGGAGGAAGTTTTCCTTTTCTTCGCACGAAAAAGCCATTTTTCATTTCCCGAGCGCAAAAACGGGGCGTTTTATAAAGCAACCACCAAAATGCTGTTTCAAAATGGTACCACCCCATTTTTCTAAAATACTAGACCACGTTACGTGGACGATATCCCAACTGGGAGATCTCAAGCCTTTCCGTCCTTCCCGGGTGAAAAAGACAAATGTGTGTCGAATCGGTAGGAAGTGGGTCCGGTTTGAACTACATGTACATGATCTAACGCTCGCGATTTTTTGAAAAAAAATCATTTTTAGACTCACAATATGTTGTTTCTTTAGAGATCCAATGCAAGTCCTAACAAGTCTCATCCCATATCTTCATGCTCGTCGTTTTGACCATAGTTTAAAACAGGCATAAGAAATTCAAAAACGGTCCAAACAATGTAAATCCTTCCCATGGTGTCATATTATGTGACATAGTTGCAAGAAAAATACCAAACTTTGTATATTGATTATGTCTCGACAAAACCTTCACAAAATGATCTATCATGTTCGAGGTTTCATGACTTTCGGTCCAATTGATCAATGTTATGTGCAGAATCACGGCATAGTTTGTGATATTGTGCCCATATTGTGCATACATATGCACCTTGGGATGGCGAACAATGTTGCAGGAGGAAGTTTTCCTTTTCGTCGCACGGAAAAGTCATTTTCTATTTTCCGAGCATAAAAAACAGGGCGTTTTGTGAAGCAACCACCAAAATGCTGTTTCAAAATGCTACCATTCCATTTTTCTAAAATATTAGACCATGTTACATGGACGATCACCCAACCAGGAGATCTCAAACCTTTTCGTCCTTCCCGGGTGAAAAAGACAAATATCTTCCGAATCGACAAGTAGTGGGTCTAGTTTGAACTACACGTACATGATCTAACGCTCGTGATTTTTTGAAAAAAACCTTATGTAGACTCACAATATGTTGTTTATTCAGGGATCCAATGCAAGTTCTAACGAGTATCATCCCCTATCTTCCTACCCGCCGTTTTGACCATAGCTTCAAATGGGAAAAATTCAAAACGGGCATAAGAAATTCAAAAACGGTCCGAACAAAGTAAATCCTTCGCGTGGTGTCATATTATGTGACATAGTTGCAATAATTATTTTAGAAAACAAAAAAAATGGTTTTGAATTAGTTATTCAAATTCAAACATTTTTAATGTTTAATGTTTTTTAAGATTCCAAAATATGCAAAAATATTAGTTTATTCATTTTTAATTCAAAATGGTTAATAGTTTAAATAGTCGCAATAATTATTTTAGAAAACATAGAATGGTTTTGAATTAGTTATTCAAAATCAAACACTTTTCATGCTTAAAGTTTTTTAAGATTCCAAAATATGCAAAAAAATAGTTAATCATTTTTAATTGAAAATGGTTAATAGTTTAAATAGTTACAGTAATTATTTTAGAAAACATAAAATTATTTTGAATTAGTTTTTAAAATTCAAACACTTTTCATGTTTAAAGTTTTTTAAGATTCCAAAATATGCAATAAATATTAGTTAAATTTAATTGAAAATGTTTAATAATTTAAATAGTTACAATAGTTATTTTAGAAAATAGAAAATGATTTTGAATTAAATATTCAAATTAAAACACTTTTCATGTTTCAAGTTTTTTAAGATTCCAAATGATTTACCATTTAAAAATCATTACAAATTTAAACACCTAAGTAAAAAAATAAGGCGGGAACCTGGACTAAAAAGTTGATTTTTTTCTGAAAATTGTCCCTTTAGTCCCGGTTGATGATTCCAACCAGGACCAAAGGCCTCTGCGTGCGCCGCTTCGGTCTAGCCCAAAATAGGACATACATCCCGGTTGATGGTTCCAACCAGGACGAAAGGTCCTTCCTCTTATAACCGCGCGAACCCTTCTCCTTCCCCATCTCCATTCTCTGTTAAATCAAACGATGCGCGCAGGAGAGCCCCGACGATTCCATGACGCCGGCAGGCTGCCCTGCCGCCCCGTGCGCCCCACAGGATCGCCGCCGCCGTCCGTGCTGCCATCATCGTCCGCGCCTCCGCCTCCGTCTCCCCACCGAAGGAATCAAGCCCAGGATCCTCATATCGCCAGCAACGAAGTCCTCTTCCCCGAGCCCGACGACCATCGTTGTGGACATCGCCGCTGCTCTAGTCTAGCTCGCGCCTTTCCATCGCCATCAGCAGACTCATGGTGAGCTCACGGTTCCTAGGAACCCATCTGCGCTTCCCCTTCCTCTCTGGTTCGTCCCTGTGTCGTGCGCCGCCATTGGCCGCCACAGATCATCGTCGTTTCCATCGCTTCAGTGACCCTTAGGTAGCAACACCACCCCTTTTAGGCTCGTCTAGCTTCCACGGTTCAAATGCACGCATCCACGCAGCCCCGCGCACCCTCCCTCGCCGTTGCTGACAGTGGCCGACGAGTCGACATCATCACGACATCACGCTGACACATCTCGTGGACACCTTTGACCGCTGACCGCCATAGTGGCATCCGATGTGGCTCAGGCCCCACCTGCCTTGGGGACGTCAACCCTCTGTCATCTGCGGCCGCAACACACCGGAGAGCCGCACCATCGTCCGTAGCTGCGCGCGCCTCGTCGCCCGCCCGCCACACGCTCACGGTATGGTGCGTTTGTGCCTGTCCCCCGGCACGGCCCCTCTCGGCTGGTTTTTTTAGTTAATTTTCATTGCCAAAAACCTTTTATATGTACATAATTACCATTTTTACTATATGTATGATAGCATAATATTTATTTATATTTACATTCTTATTTACCATAATTACCTTTTATATGTACATAATTACCATTTAGTCCGAGTGTTTCATCTGCAACTCGAACCCGGGCGGGCCGGCTCAACAACGGGGGAGTCCGAGGGGAGCACAAAGCCAATCCCTTCACATTTTTTTGGGGGAGTAATGTCTTCGGGTCTGGAGCGGCAACACGCGCCATATAGAGACGATGGACGAGTGCGGCAACACGCGCCATATATTAGGGTTTCTTCGAATTAGGGTTTATATCCCTCGGACCCATTTAAATTGTCAACCATGTATTAGGGTTATATTTAAGGAGATCTTGTTGTCGAACCACAACACCTAGCCCCTCAAATCTTGCCTACCTAACTTCCTCGATTAGCCGCTTCGACTCATCCGCTTTTCCCTTTTTTGTAGAAAATATGGTACCACACGGCAGAGACGAAGAAAAGGAAGAGTTGATCCATGGTATGATCCACATGGAGGAAATCGATGTCTCGACATTTCTGAACAACTCCGGTGAGGGTGATTATCTTCTTGCTGGAAGAGACGGCTTTGATGAGGGAGAAGGCGACGGCTCTGGTGGAACATTAATTATTACAAACTCTGGCGAGCTGCATATAAATATTAATTAATCCTCTGCTATACATATATTAACGCTCTTTCTTCTTTTAGACCTCTGGATCGAGCAAATCTTCTGCAAAGAGCAAATGAGGCGCAACCAGAAAGTTGGAAGATCATGAAAGATATAGGATCGAAGAAGTCGCTAAAGAGGGTGAACCGACGACTCCCGTTCACGTTAAAAACAAATTTCGCAATGCAGAGTTATTGTTAGGGAATTCATCCCGATCACCATTCGAGAATGGCATAGGACAAAGGAGGAAGGAGTTACATATGTCGGCGACAAAGTCAAAGATATACTTTGGAGGAGGCTCATGGTTAATTTAGCCCTACCGACGTAGAGGTGGATCCAAATGCGGAGAATCCATATGAGGAGGCCCAGCAATATGCCGATCCCATGAAGGAAAAGGTCAATGAGTGGGCTCTTAATAAGATGGCCCAGAAATTCACCAACTGGAACAAAAGATTGCACCTTGACTTTCTCGTGAAAGATAAGTCTCCAGATTTCAAGGGAGTATATGAGAAGATAAAAGACCACTGGGGTGAGTTTGTGCTGTACAAGAAATCGGAGGTAGCTTAGAAAAGGTCTAAAACGAACAAGAAAAATGTTGCTAACAAGAAGTATCACCATACTATGAGGCAAGGTGGCTACAGGGATGACATTCCTAAGTGGAAGAAACTTGAGGCCGACCTGCGTGCTAAAGGGGTCACTCCAGAGACAGTCGATTGGCTCGAACGGGTAAAGAATTGGTTTTACGGGCATGGGGGCACATTGGACTTAGAAGGGAAGTGCATATATTACAAAAGACATAAAAAAATTCCCATAACCATCAAAGACATTAGAAATGGAGTAAAGGCTGTAGAAGGGGGGAGGTTCATTCCCAATAGAGAGAATGACGATCTCACACTCGCCCTTGGGAATGAGGAACACACTCGACGGACACGAGACACATAAGGATCCAAACCATGGATAATTGGGTTTCCCGATAGCAGGAAGAAATATCCCGACAGAAGTCATAAGAGGAGAAAGGAAAAGCAGGAAATTGAAGCAAAGATTCAGGAAGACCGGATGTGTAACATAGAAGAACAACTAAAGCGACAGCAGGATCAAATTGACGCACTTAGCCAACAAGGTACTACCGGCCCATCTTAGTGGAACATGGTAGAACCTGCATTCGATGCTACCATCCTATCTAATCAGAAAAGCAGCATTGGCTTCCACGGAGCTCCCGAGTGATGATGATGATGATGATGCACCGCCGATGGCTCTTCTTCGCTACCCAGTGGATGATATCATGGAGATGACACATTGTGAGCTACAGGTGAGAGTTGTGAACATAACAATGACGGGGTTGGTCATCTATGCCTTACCAATTGGAGCTGAACCAACTTACCATTATTGTCCGGTTCCATAGGGCACGCTGTTGTCGGGGTGGATGAAGTTATATACATATTTCACCAGTTGAAGCTTGACTACCCTGCAGGTGAAGGGGATGTGACTGAATTGGGAGATGCCAAAAACAACACAATTCGATGGCGAAAGGAATACATAGTGCTTCCAAATTGGACGCCTAAGCCATCGACTTATTAGAGAACTCCATCTTCGTTGTTGCCTCACCCGTCTCCAGCGCAACAGTCGTCTCCGCCGCCTTACCCATCTCCATCACAGCTGTCGCCACCGTGTCAGCCGTCTCCAGCGCAGCGGTCTTCGCCGCCGTGCCAGTCGTCTCCAGCGCGGCCGTCTTCGCCGCCACGCCAGCCTTCTCAGCCCACTATTGCTCAGGGCAAAAGCGGAAGAGTACCACCGCTACTCTGGGGTGTGGTCATAGTTTTAAAAACCGGAGTGGTTCATTGGTTAAACCGGAAAAACCCAGAACCGAAGCCTCCAGTGGTTTGTTATGTGCACTGGACCGACCGGGCAATTGAACCGCTGAAAACCATTTGAACCGCAGTCCAACCGGTGTTTTTTTTTGGAAAACCAGAGATAGAAGACCACTTGTTCAACCGGTCTCGACGAGAAAAATAAAGTGATAGTGCTAGGATTGGATCTCATGACACATCGTCCAACAACTTTCAAGATGGGCTAACCAACTAGTCCACCAACTGTTTGTGCTATATTAGTACATGCATATTTTAAATATGTATTGTTTTTCAATATATTATTATTATTTCTTCTGTGTTTAATTTTTAATAAACCCGCAAATGAACTATTTTGAACCGGCGGTTTAATCAAGTGAACCGCGAACCGAAGACCTTGCTAATTCGATCGCTGGTCTGGTTTTTTAAACTATGGGCATGATAACCGATCACCGAGACGTCAACAGGAGCCCCTCCCAAAAGTACAAAAGGTTCCTCCCAAGAGACCTTACGACTATACTCCAGAGGATACTGCGGCGATCGCAAATCAACAAACGACAGAGTTTTTTGCTAAAGTAAAGCGGCCAAAGGAGCCAGAGTTCCCCAGCACCGAAGAAGATAGAGCCCGAGTGCAAAAAATGCTAAAGACCCTTCACCAACCCAAGCCAAGGTTGTCACGAGACTATGAGAGTTCTATTCTTAAGTCACATGCGGCAAAGAAACGGTCAAAGAGTAGTAGCGCAAGAGGAAAATCAGTTCCCCAGCTTGGAGAACAAAAAAACCAATCGTGCCCCCCCGTTCAAGGTGATTTCCCATACCAATGTGGGGTCGAGCAAATGTGTGGTCAAATAGAACTATGATCCGGAGGTAGTTGAACTGTATGGAGAAGCGGCCGCTGCTCAAGGTATGACTATTGCTCAGTACTTATCCTAGTTACAGTACTTCTCCGAGGCTGATGTAGCATACAAATACCGACATGGGAAGCCTCTCGTCAAACCTGAGGAGGTCAAGAATCTATCAACAAAAATGCGAAGATTGCATAACTGGTACATGGATGCCTCGAAGGATGGGACAAACTGGATAATGCCGAGAGTTAGAAACGAGCATTACGGAAAAGAAGATGACGTGGTAATGATTGAATTTAACGAACTATTTCAGTTATTCAATCAAGACGCCATCGACTAATCGATCATCAGTGCCTATTGTGTACTATTTCTGTAATTAAGTCTCTAGCTAGCTCATTTTGTTTATTGCATGTATAATCATACTCACTATATTATGCAGAATGAAGATTCTCGAATACAAAAGAGGACGCATCTATGACATTGGGTTCATTGACCCATATATTGTTCATGAATGTAATCTCAAAGAAAAACCCAAGAAAACAAAGGATAATATTGTAAAGGCGTTAAGGTTTTAAGAAACCAAAAGGGAAATACTATTTCCTTACAACTTCGAGTGAGTGTTATTGTCTGGTACACATTCTATTTCTCTTACTCAATGTTAAGTGTATAATTGATGAGTTATGCGTGCGGAGCTTCCACTATATTCTGCTAATCATTCAACTTGACAAAGGGGTAGTACAAGTCATGGACTCGAAACATAAACCCCTTGAGCAGTGGGTGGACATGCAGATGATGCTCTAGCGGTAATTTCAATCATTATGGCACTATATCGGAAACTTTCTTGAATTTTCTGATATCAAGTAATTAATAACTCCTTTTCTTCGTTTTCTTTGTCGGCAGCGCTTGGAAATGGTTCATCAACAAGGCTAAGGGTGAATGGAAGGAGAAGCTTACATTTCAACCACTAGATGTAGATACTACTAGCTAGATCCGTAGATCTCTTTGATTCTAGTTTCGATACCATTATCATGCTTGATTATTATTTTGATTGAACTCTGTTCTCGTAAAGTGCCTAATGCGAGGATCTGAGAATAATTTATGTGGATACTATGTTCGCGAGTTCATTTGTCGGACGTGTTGTGAGAAGGACATAAATTTAGAGCAACTTCACGTACATAAACATTATTCACAATTTTTTTATTACCATCAATTGTGTTTAGTTTTATTCATATATGTTGAATCCTTATTTAAATCAGATCAAACGGCTGCAAAACGGTCTTTTACCAAAGGATCATGTACGAGCAATTCAAGAGGAATTAACGAGATTCTTAGATGTAGACGTCCTAAACCCAATGTGGCGCCCCGCAAAAACCACTACTAGAAAATAGCGTTGTCTTTGTGCATTGCATCGTCATGACCGCATGCTCATGGCATCATGCCACATTGCATTTGGGCATCGTCATGCCATCTTACATTTGTTTGCATAAAACTATCTTCGAAAAATCTATTTTTGTCTTCTGAACGCCCCGTCTTTATTCAAACACAAAACCCGGGTCTCCGGAATATTTTGTTTTGTCTACCTACGGTTTTCGAAAGCCCCATTTTAAATATTAAAACATTTATTTTATTTTTAGGGGCAGCCGTACCGGGCCGATCCGACCTAGTCGGCCACCCCAGTACAAAACCGAACTATCTAAACCTTTTCCTACCCAATCCTATTCTACCCAGCCTCCCTCCACCTCACCCTGACCAATCCCCTCTCTCCACCTCACCGAACCCCCTCCACCTCATCTCTCCTCCCTCCATCCACCCAACCACCATTTGCCACCTCCTCCAACCCACCCCCACTCCTATTCCCACCCACTGCCGCCGCCACCCCCACCCACTTCCCAGCCACCCTCACATCCCTGTCGCCCTGGCCCCACCCCGCCTCTTGCGCCTCTCCCTCGCTCGGTCAACCACTCACCCACCTCGCACGCTCCTCGGGATCCCCCTCCCCGACCCGCATGCAGCTGGCCCACCCCGCTCTCGCATGTCTCTCTCTCTCTCCACCTCGTCTCCTCCCCGCAGCCTCCCTCTTCCTCCTCCCCACCGCCAGACGCCGACGGCCCCATCTCGCGTCGTTGGGCCCAGCCGCCTCGAGCTACCCTCCTTGCCGCATGCATCCTCCGCCGCCATCAGCAACGCCGAGCGCCTCCCCAGCCTCCTCTGGCTCCCGTGCGCTCCCGCGACGATGCGCTATGCCGCCGCCCGCGTCGTTGTTTCGGACGCCGCTGCCTTCTGCTCGACAACTGCCGGCCTCAGGCCTTCTGCTACCAGTGACCCGGGCCCGGCCCCAAGCGCCACCCGCTCGGACCCCGCGACCCCCGCCGCAAGCACGTCTCCCTCCTGTCGGCCTCCTCTCGCCTCCCCGCGGTCGCGTCCCGAGCTCGCCCTGCGGCCCTTCCTTGGCACCAGAGCGCCACTCCCCGTCCGGCGTCCTCCCCTCGTCGGTGCCCCTCTGCGTCGCCACCTCTGGCCAGGTCCCCGGCGCCTTCCCTGTCCATGGTTGCAACCAGCCTCAAGCACCACCACACCGTGTCCTCTGCTTCCTGCGGTGCGCCAAGTCCCGAGTTGGATTTCCTGTTGTTGTGGATGTGTGATCGCTTTCGAACTGTGCGAGTCTGCAGTTGTGCTAGGATGGAGTGGCTTCTGCCGCTCAAGTGCTCAACGCCTAGATCTTCGGCATGGACCCGAAGACCGATCCCGGCGAGACCGAACCCTGTCGACCCCGAACCAAGATCGGCGAGCCCCCTATGTGTGACCCCTCTGAGCCCCAAGTTCGCCGAACCCCAAAGTGTGACCCTCTTTTCCGTGACCTATATTTTATAAATAATATTACTTGTTGCATATAAAATTGCCATGCTTGCATACATATTGTCATGTGGTTTGGGGGCCTTATGCCGATTCACCATATAATTAAATATGGAGTCTATATGCGGGATATCTTTGTCTTATTCCGGACTTCATTTAAATTGGCATAGCGAACCGAAGCCATGTTTTGTCTTGCTAATCCAACATTTAATTTGCGGGGTATCTAAACAACATGAACCATCCAATAAACTGTCGGGACCCCGGTTCCGCTTAATATGATCTAATTGCATTGCACCTTTGCCATGTCATACATCATACATGCATCATGCCCGATCTTCTGTCATAGTATTAAATAGTGCATCCGGTGTTTGTGCTAGTGTTTTGCTTCTTCACGGACTAGGCCGATGAGTTGATGTGAGTGTCGACCCGATCTTCGGATGAACCTTCGGCAATGTTTTCAGGCGAGCATTCTCCCCCTTTTCTACCTATTTTACCTTTCTAGTCTTTATTTCTTCCTTTTGATCTATTGCTATCTGTGTTGCGATGCTCTAGTTTTTGTACCCGTGATATCCCTTGTAGCCTTATATTGCCTTGGACACACCCTATTACCTGTTGTTTGGTAGATAGTTGGACTTGCGCGTCGTAGTCGCTTGCTCAAGTGCTGTTGCGTGTCGTCAAGTACCACAGTTGTTGAAGTAATGCCGCATGTATAATGTTGGAGATGATCATGGATTTAATTACCGTTTAATAACTAAAATTGAAAGTAGGCAAATGCAGAGGCACAGGTGGGCAATAGATGTTATTTGGTTGTTAACCGTCCACTTGTGTCCCGTAGGACCCCGAGTTCTTGACACCTGTTCCGAGATCGAGCGTGCTAACCACAGGTGGGGTGTATGGGCACCCCCATCGATTAGTACCTGATTTCAAAGCATTGTACCGGGGGCCACAAGTAGTTTGGGGCTTTATTACTATCATGTACTTATGCCATGCTTTACTGCTTTATTTAAGATTGTGCGAGGATGCACCTGTACTGTTTAGATCCGTGACACGTTTTCGCTGTATCGACAAGCCCAGTCACATTTTTGGGTTCCCAGTCGTTTACAGCCGTCTACACAAACCCTGAGTCCGTCTCGGAGACCGGCCGACTTCGTTGCGGGTAGCTTAGTGGGGTGGCCCCCATGTACTTGCTTTGGGTCTGGGAAACGTCATGACTTAGGCCCCGCCGACATACCGATGGGTGTATGTTAACTGATCTGGCAAAAAGGGTCGAAGTGCGTGTGGATACTTTGGTGCACCCCTGCAGGGTTAAATCTTTTCGAAAAGCCGTGCCCGCGGTTATGGACGACTTGGAGCACAGTTCTCGATCATAGACAACTATAACTAAAGTTTACTGTTATAAATTGACTTGTATCCGATATGACTAATAATCAGATCCACTACAACGGAATGGCTAAATAAAATTACCAACAACTGCTGGGTTTTGGGATATCTCATGCCAATTGCATCTGACTAGTAAGTGTTGCAACTACAACGGAATGGTTAACTAAAACTACCCACTGCTTATTATATCTGGATGACTATCTATACCTGACTAGTAATTGCTGAAACGATAACTGAATAAATAAAACTGCCAACGGTGTGAGTTCCTCGGTTGACTTCCTCGTTTGGTCTCGAGGGGGAAACACCAGGATGGGTATGTTTGGTGGTAGAATCAGGTTGGATCCGAATAGGTCTTTCTTATCCCTCTCTGATAGCCGACAGTTATCTCGAGTCTCTATAGGTTGTTAGTGCATGCTGCGCTGCCGCTTCAGTCCACCATACCTATGTAGGCGAGGACCGCCGAATTCTAGTCTCGCCGTGTACTGGCCTCAGTACTGACCGCTCTCTCTTTTTCCTTTGCCCTTTGTCGGCACCCCTTTTGTTTAAGCAGGTTTTGAGATCGACGTCGTTAGCAGGGTTACCCTTCCGGCTTGGCCTGGGCAGGGTTATGGATGCCATTGGTTATTCTTCAGGGCTCTTAGCCCCATTTGCATCTTGTCCGTAGTCGGACGCTGTATCATTTTCAAGGTGATTTGGATCTTTGTACTGTATATCTGCATTCTTGACTCTTTGAGTCGTTGTTGTATATATCTGTTCTGTGGGTTCCATCGTGGACTATTGTGTAATGGTATTACTTCGTTTTCCACCCGCACGAAAGTGCCTGGTGGGCACCTTTGAATCGTTTCTATGCGGGTTTGGCGGGGATCGCTGAAACTTGCATAGGGCCGATTCTGAGGGTGTTACCGAGTGGTATCAGAGCTCAGCAGTTGCGATACCCCACAAGTCCAGCCTGTAGGATAACCTAGCTAACGGCCGAAGTAGAGTGTGAAAACTATTTTTGAAAATCGGTTGGATAGTTCTGATTAGGTCTGATTTTACTCCTTACCCCTCTGCTGCTCTCCTCTCACCTCTGCGTGTTTTGAATCCGCTCTCTTCTCTCTCTTCGAGTCCAGGATTTCTCGTGGTTGGGTTCCATCGTACCTTCAGGGTTTCGCTTCCTCCTTTGGTAACGGTGTTGCTACATCTGGTCTTCATGCTATCCGAGGAATCCTTCGTCTGGTGAACTTCTCTTTGTTCCTTCTCGTGCCTTCCGGTGTTTTCCGACGCGACGACATCATCTACGCTAGATCCGATGCAGAGTCTGCATCACTCCTTTGTTTCAGAACCTCGATTGTCGAGATCTTCAGTCTGATTCCGGGAATGGTTGCACGCTTTTCTACTGATTGTGCAGAGTAATAGTTTGGGTGCGTGATGGACAGGCCCCCATGCCGACTACTCACTCTATTCGCTTGTGTACATTGAAGTGGATGAGAATGCATCGGTTCTCTCTTTCTATCGGAGTTAGAGGTGGCTTTATTTGTTGATACCTCTACCTTCGACCTTTTATTCCCGGAGTGTTCCCTCGACGATCACGGACAACGACCTCTTGTTAGTGGTGTCGCGAGGATCTACACGATGTGAGAAGATTCAGATCGCCGCCCTTCTTCCCGGTACCATGAGGCGGATCTCGAGGGCGAGATCCATTGTTAGTGGTGTCGAATTGTGGCGCCCTGCAAAAACCACTACTAGAAAATCGTGTTGTCTTTGTGCATTGCATCGTCATGACCGCATGCTCATGTCATCATGCCACATTCCATTTGGGCATCGTCATGTCATCTTACATTTGTTTGCATAAAACTATCTTCGAAAAATCTATTTTTTTCTTCTAAACGCCCCGTCTGTATTCAAACACAAAACCCGGGTCTCCGGAATATTTTGTTTTGTCTACCAACGGTTTTCGAAAGCCCCATTTTAAATATTAAAACATTTATTTTATTTTTAGGGGCAGCCGTACCGGACCGATCCGACCTAGTCGGCCACCCCAGTACAAAACCGAACTATCTAAACCTTTTCCTACCCAATCCTATTCTACCCAGTCTCCCTCCACCTCACCCTGACCAATCCCCTCTCTCCACCTCACCGAACCCCCTCCACCTCATCTCTCCTCCCTCCATCCACCCAACCACCATCTGCCACCTCCTCCAACCCACCCCCACTCCTATTCCCACCCACCGCCGCCGCCACCCCCCACCCACTTCCCAGCCACCCTCACATCCCTGTCGCCCTGGCCCCACCCCGCCTCTTGCGCCTCTCCCTCGCTAGGTCAACCACTCACCCACCTCGCATGCTCCTCGGGATCCCCCTCCTCGACCCGCATGCAGCTGGCCCACCCTGCTCTCGCATGTCTCTCTCTCTCCACCTCGTCTCCTCCCCGCAGCCTCCCTCTTCCTCCTCCCCACCGCCAGACGCCGACGACCCCATCTCGCGTCGCTGGGCCCAGCCGCCTCGAGCTACCCTCCTTGCCGCATGCATCCTCCGCCGCCATCAGCAACGCCGAGCGCCTCCCCAGCCTCCTCTGGCTCCCGTGCGCTCCCGCGACGATGCGCTCTGTCGTCGCCCGCACCGTCGTGTCGGACGCCGCTGCCTTCTTCTCGACAACTGCCGGCCTCAGGCCTTCTGCTACCAGTGACCCGGGCCCGGCCCCAAGCGCCACCCGCTCGGACCCCGCGACCCCCGCCGCAAGCACGTCTCCCTCCTGTCGGGCTCCTCTCGCCTCCCCGCGGTCGCGTCCCGAGCTCGCCCTGCGGCCCTTCCTTGGCACCAGAGCGCCGCTCCCCGTCCCGCGTCCTCCCCTCGTCGGTGCCCCTCTGCGTCGCCACCTCTGGCCAGGTCCCCGGCGCCTTCCCTGTCCATGGTTGCAACCAGCCTCAAGCACCACCACACCGTGTCCTCTGCTTCCTGCGGTGCGCCAAGTCCCGAGTTGGATTTCCTGTTGTTGTGGATGTGTGATCGCTTTCTAACTGTGCGAGTCTACAGTTGTGCTAGGATGGAGTGGCTTCTTCCGCTCAAGTGCTCAACGCCTAGATCTTCGGCATGGACCCGAAGACCGATCCCGGCGAGACCGAACCCTGTTGACCCCGAACCAAGATCGGCGAGCCCCCTATGTGTGACCCCTCCGAGCCCCAAGTTCGCCGAACCCCAAAGTGTGACCCTCTTTTCCGTGACCTATATTTTATAAATAATATTACTTGTTGCATATAAAATTGCCATGCTTGCATACATATTGTCATGTGGTTTGGGGGCCTTATGCCGATTCACCATATAATTAAATATGGAGTCTATATGCGGGATATCTTTGTCTTATTCCGGAATTCATTTAAATTGGCATAGCGAACCGAAGCCATGTTTTGTCTTGCTAATCCAACATTTAATTTGCGGGGTATCTAAACAACATGAACCATCCAATAAACTATCGGGACCCCGGTTCCGCTTAATATGATCTAATTGCATTGCACCTTTGCCATGTCATACATCATACATGCATCATGCCCGATCTTCTGTCATAGTATTAAATAGTGCATCTGGTGTTTGTGCTAGTGTTTTGCTTCTTCACGGACTAGGCCGATGAGTTGATGTGAGTGTCGACCCGATCTTCGGATGAACCTTCGGCAATGTTTTCAGGCGAGCATTCTCCCCCTTTTCTACCTATTTTACCTTTCTAGTCTTTATTTCTTCCTTTTGATCTATTGCTATCTGTGTTGCGATGCTCTAGTTTTTGTACCCGTGACATCCCTTGCAGCCTTATATTGCCTTGGACACACCCTATTACCTGTTGTTTGGTAGATAGTTGGACTTGCACGTCGTAGTCGCTTGCTCAAGTGCTGTTGCGTGTCGTCAAGTACCACAGTTGTTGAAGTAATGCCGCATGTATAATGTTGGAGATGATCATGGATTTAATTACCGTTTAATAACTAAAATTGAAAGTAGGTAAATGCAGAGGCACAGGTGGGCAATAGATGTTATTTGGTTGTTAACCGTCCACTTGTGTCCCGTAGGACCCCGAGTTCTTGACACCTGTTGCGAGATCGAGCGCGCTAACCACAGGTGGGGTGTATGGGAACCCCCATCGATTAGTACCTGATTTCAATGCATTGTACCGGGGGCCACAAGTAGTTTGGGGCTTTATTACTATCCTGTACTTATGCCATGCTTTACTGCTTTATTTAAGATTGTGCGAGGATGCACCTGTACTGTTTAGGTCCGTGACACGTTTTCGCTGTATCGACAAGCCCAGTCACATTTTTGGGTTCCCAGTCGTTTACAGCCGTCTACACAAACCCTGAGTCCGTCTCGGAGACCGGCTGACTTCGTTGCGGGTAGCTTAGTGGGGTGGCCCCCATGTACTTGCTTTGGGTCTGGGAAACGTCATGACTTAGGCCCCGCCGACATACCGATGGGTGTATGTTAACTGATCTGGCAAAAAGGGTCGAAGTGCGTGTGGATACTTTGGTGCACCCCTGCAGGGTTAAATCTTTTCGAAAAGCCGTGTCCGCGGTTATGGACGACTTGGAGCACAGTTCTCGATCATAGACAACTATAACTAAAGTTTACTGTTATAAATTGACTTGTATCCGATATGACTAATAATCAGATCCACTGCAACGGAATGGCTAAATAAAAGTACCAACAACTGCTGGGTTTTGGGATATCTCATGCCAATTGCATCTGACTAGTAAGTGTTGCAACTACAACGGAATGGTTAACTAAAACTGCCCACTGCTTATTATATCTGGATGACTATCTATACCTGACTAGTAATTGCTGCAACGATAACTGAATAAATAAAACTGCCAACGGTGTGAGTTCCTCGGTTGACTTCCTCGTTTGGTCTCGAGGGGGAAACACCAGGATGGGTATGTTTGGTGGTAGAATCAGGTTGGATCCGAATAGGTCTTTCTTATCCCTCTCTGATAGCCGACAGTTATCTCGAGTCTCTATAGGTTGTTAGTGCATGTTGAGCTGCCGCTTCAGTCCACCATACCTATGTAGGCGAGGACCTCCGAATTCTAGTCTCGCCGTGTACTGGCCTCAGTACTGACCGCTCTCTCTTTTTCCTTTGCCCTTTGTCGGCACCCTTTTGTTTAAGTAGGTTTTAAGATCGACGTCGTTAGCAGGGTTACCCTTCCGGCTTGGACTGGGCAGGGTTATGGACGCCATTGGTTATTCTTCAGGGCTCTTAGCCCCATTTGCATCTTGTCCGTAGTCGGACGCTGTATCATTTTCAAGGTGATTTGGATCTTTGTACTGTATATCTGCATTCTTGACTCTTTGAGTCGTTGTTGTATATATCTGTTCTGTGGGTTCCATCGTGGACTATTGTGTAATGGTATTACTTCGTTTTCCACCCGCACGAAAGTGCCTGGTGGTCACCTTTGAATCGTTTCTATGCGGGTTTGGCGGGGATCGCTGAAACTTGCATAGGGCCGATTCTGAGGGTGTTACACCCAAAATAAGAATACTACCGGGAGTTCTATATAAGGCAATAGGGACTGTAAAAACAGATTATATTGTATATATATGCATGAAACTCGTGTACCGAATGTAATATTTTTGACACTTCGATCTCTATATTCATGATGATGTTGTGTAATATAATGGTTCCTTTATTGCTGAGTGCAAAACACAAAATAAAAATGAAAACAATAAATAGAAAATACAAAATAAATTCTCTGCCATGGCACAAAAGGTGCCCAAAAATGCTGTCGCGACAAAAAAATGGCCAAAATAAATTCTCTGCCATGGCACAAAAAAGTGTCAAATTGTTTTCGCGGTAGAGAAACATCTATCCCGATTCGTATGACGAATCGGGACGGATGGTCCTCCCCTCGCGCCAGACAGCGGCCACATGGAACCTCGTTCGTCCCGGTTCGTAGCCCAACCGAAACTAAAGGATGGAGGCTTTAGTCCCGATTACCCCGTCCCGGTTGGGCAACCGGGACTAAAGCCCCTTATGAACCGGGACAAGAGCCCCTGTTTCCACTAGTGTTGAGATTGCCATGGAGGTAGTCGTCGTGGTTCAACTTTTCGCTAACACTCTGGCCGGCCAGGGGATTATACATCGCGGCGGAGGAAGAAGGAGCGAGGCACATAGATGTGTGTATGAAGTCGGCTTTGATACCATGTGATCGCTAGAGGTTGTTTTGGGAACGATGCCTCTACCTCAGCTCGGTTGCAATGTTGCATGTTAATACAGTTAAATCCTCGGTTGAATTACAGGGAGCATTATGAAGAGAGGACAAAATAGAGGATATCAATCTGATCTTCATAATCAGATCAGTTCGTGTTACAATTCCGGCGCACCAGCCCAACTACCCCTATCTTTATCATGTAAGTACTCCCTCTGTTAGGGGTTATAAGGCCTATGAACCATTTTGATAGGATTAAGAAAAGCAATAACTCATGCTCTTGATTACTATATGCACCAATAGTTACACATGCATGAGAAAAGAGAAAGAAAAAGAAGAGCATGCATTGGATGAGATGGTAATAAATGAGAAAGGACTTGTAATTTCTAACATTTTAAAAAAGCTCTTAGACCTTATAATCCCTAACGGAGGGAATAACACCGTTAACGTGACATATCTCAAACAATGTGAACTTTGGATGTAGTTGGCTTAGGTCTCGTTAGTGATCGTTGGTTTCCTTCGTATCTTTCAGGTGGTGTCCATTCTGTCCGTCAGGCAGATTCTCCATGAAGATCAGACACCCGCATTAACAAGCTAACTTGACTTGTTCGTAGGCTGGCAAGCGGCACCCGTATAATGACCTGCAAAAAAAAATATAGACAAAAGGAGGTTCTAAAATTTAGCAAAATTAATGAAGGTTTAGTTAAAAAGTTGTGTCGCAATCCGTCCCGCTTAACACCCTATTTGTTCGTGTGAAAAAATGGACACCGATTAATTTAGGCCGGGAGCATCACATAACTGCCATTTTGTTTGGTTCTATTGGACTGTTTTCTAACTAAAAACGTGCGCACAAACTAAAGGATAAAATGTACCCCCATTATATTGAACTAAAAAATGACTCAATGCAACTTAACTAATCTGAATCCGGCCCCATCCGTTGCCAAAACACACTCCAGGTAGACAAGTATATATATAGCCGTGCAGCCAACATCTATATAGTCGACTATAAATGAGACACTGGAATGGACACACTCCCAATTCATTATGTTTAGAAGCTTCCCTATTACAAGATCTGTCCCGCAATTTGAGTTAAACAACCTTACCAGCTAATTCAGACACGAGGCCAAAATATATATAGAAGGTACATGTGCATGACTTCATATGCACCCGTCACTAGCCGGTCACTCACCTTAACTAATTTAATTTCCATCCACCCATGTAAGTATCAGAAGGATTCTGTCGATGCCATATATGATGATCAAGTGTGCAGAGGCCGGGTGGGGTTATCCTCTTTTTGGAAAAAAAAATGATGATCAAGATAAATCAATTTATTCACTAGTGCAGAGCCCCCTTTAACTCCGGTTGGGAGGGCCCTCTTACAGCGGTTCCTCAACCGTTGTTGAGGGTTCGGTGTTAGAGGGGCCCTTTAACACCGGTTCTTATACGAACCGGTGTTAAAGGGTGGCGCACGTGGGGCTGCCGCATGCCTCAGCCCCCCCCTTTAACACCGGTTCGGAGCTGGAAACGGTGTTAAAGGTTCTTCTGCCGCGGCAGAGATTTAGGCCGTTTTCCTGCCGCGGCAGAATTCTGGGTGTATTTCTGCGGGAGGGGGAATCGATCGGGAGCGGTATACACATAAATCGTCATCGGTACATACGAGTACATGAATAATTAAGCAACTATTATTATACACAAACATCGTCATCGGCACATACATTGTCATCGGCACATACATCGTCATCGGCACATACATCGTCATCGTTCATTTTGGTGGATATCTAAAGAGTTCTCCGCCATGCGTGACGACCTCATCAAGTATGAACCCCGCCAATTCCTCTTGAATGGCTCATATGCGTTCAAATGGTAGGAGTTGGTCCCGCATCCGTTCGATCTAAATATATATGAAGAATGGGCCGTCAATATATATATATAAGAATAAAACTCAACACAATTGATGGTAATAAAATAATGTTGTGAACTTTGTTTACTTACTCTAAGTTGTTCTAGTGCAGCTTGGCCCGTCGCACATATCGTGTTGCGAATGAACTCGCAAACATAGTACCCACATAAGTTATTGCCGTGTCCCTGATGCGCGCACTTTACGAGAATAGAGAGTTCAATCAAAATAATAATCAATAAAGCATGATATAATGGAATTGGAAGCTAGCTAGTATTACTTACATTTTGGTCTACAAATTTTAGTTCTTCTGACCATTCACCCACGGCCCTGCCCGTGAACCTTTTCCAAACCCTGTCCGGCAAAGAAAATGGATAAAGGAGTAATTAATTACTTGTTGTCACGAAAGTTGCTGATCTAGTGCGATAATATGATTGAAATTACCTCTGGAGCATCTCTCTAAAGGCTGCCCATATCTCTTTTTCTTTTCGTAACGAGTCCATGACAAGGACTTTTCCTGAGTCGGGTTGAATGACTAGCAGAATAAAGTGGAACCTACGCACGCATAACTCATCATCAGTTACACTTAACATCGAGTAAGCTGAAATAGAATGTGTACAAAAGAGGGTAACAGTACTCACGAGAAGTTGTAAGGCAATAGTATTTCCCTTTTGGTTTGTTGTCTCAGTAAAGACGTTAGCAAGTAATCTTCTGTTTGCCCGGGTTTGGTTTTTACCACTTCTTCATGAACTCTATTTGGGTCAACGAACCCAATGTCAAAAGGGCCTCCTTTCCTACATTCCATAACCTTTTTCCTGCATAATAGTATATACATATATGGTGAGCATATATATACATGCAATTAATGAAGTGAATGAGATGAGATATAAATTACAGAAATAGTACTTACACACAATAAAGGCTGATGGCAGCTTTGTCGAGTTCCTTCTGATTGAATAGAAAATGCAAGTCTTGAATGTTGAAGTCGATCGCGTCGTCTCCGCAGAAGAAAATCTCATATCTTATATGCGCCGTGATCCATTCTACCTTTCTCGTCTTGCAGAAATCAAGGTACCACTTGTGCAATTTTTGCATCTTTGTTGGTAGGTTCTTGAGCTCCTCTTTCTTGACGAGATTCTTCCCATACTTCCATGGCTGTATGGGGTTGGCATCGCATTTGGGCAAGTTGTCTCCCATGACGTTCAAGTATGCAATGTAAGTCATCCCCATCTCATTGGCCTTTCTTTGTAGCTCTGCCTCGTAATCATTTACGGGAGGAGCGTCCCGTGTGTCGAACATTTGGAGCGGGGCGCATGATTGGTTTTCCTGCTCTCCGAGCATGGGAACTGTTTTCTGGGGTGCCTCACGACTGCTACTTTCAGTCTCCCTACGGCGCCTTGCATCCGCCTTCAAAATCTGGCGCTCGTAGTCCGGCACAAGTGGGGTTTCAGGTTTCAAAAGATTTTTGTAAAACTTCTCCACCACCGCCGGATCTATTTTCTCCTTTGGCTCGGCCCGTCTAGGTGCAAAGAATTTCTTGACCTGTTCTTCCGAGATCCTATTGGTCTCCTCGTCGCTGCGATTCCACGGTAAAACCGGCAATGGCTTGGCGGAAGGCTGCGGGACGTAGTTTCTTGAACTCTTTGGCGTACGGTTTCCTACAGATTTCTTTGTGGCAGTGCTACTGATGCTCTTCGTGGCAGTGCTCTTCCGCTTACGCTGAGGAGATGGCTGAAGCACCGGAGATGGCTGACGGGCCGAAGATGGCTGCCGCGCAGGAGATGGCTGAAGCGCCGGAGATGGCTGTCGCGCAGGAGATAGCTGAAGCGGCTCAGACTGCTGACGCTGCGGAGACAGCAGGGGTGCCAGTGACCTCCAATTTGGAAGCACAATGTGTTCCTTCTTCCAAAGAATGGTTGTTTTCACTGCAAATTTGAGTTGAGTTTCCCCTTCACCTGTAGCATGGTCAAGCTGTGCTTCCTCATATTCCTTCACAACCTCATCCACCCCGACAATAGCATAGCCATCTGGAATCGGTCAGCAGTGGTAAGTTCCACCAGCTATAGGAGGTAAGGCATAGCCGACAGCCACCTTAATGGATAAGCCCATTAATCTCACATGCAGCTCAGCGTATTCGCTCTCCGTGATATCATCCACGGGGTATCGAGGACCCGCCATTTCAAGCGTGGGCTGCACGTTCTCCGTGGAAGCCACACTACTTTTCCGCGCAGAGTCTGGGCCGCCGGCAGCTTCCAATGCAGGCTCTTCGTGCCGCTGAGATGGGCCAGTAGCTTGATGGCTCTGTTGTGCATTCACTTGCGCCTGCAGCGCCGCAAGTGCATGTTCTATCTGTGTCATCCGCTCTGTACGCTCTTTTTCTTTTCTGCCGCGCCATCTGTAAGAGTCGCTCCAGTCGGCAAACCCATCCTTCCACGTCATACCCCCTGTGCCTCGTGCATGTCCAGGGTGTTCTTTTTTACCGATGGCGCCTGTGAGCTGGTCATTCTCTCTGTCGGGATGGAAGGTCCTGGCGGATGTTTCCTCGTATGTCGTGATGAGTTCAGTGACGGGTTTGCTAAGGAGGGTTGGGAAGATACACAATCCTGTTTCTGGTTCCAACCTTGCCCCGATTCCGTAGAACCAAGTCTTTGCACGTAGGTCCCACCCATCTGTCCGGGGTGTGATCCCTCTCTCGCGCAGGGCCTTCTCAGCTTCCTCCCACTTAGGCCTCTGAGATATGTAGCCACCTGACCCCGTCCTCTGGTGATATTCCTTCTTCAGGGCATTAAGCGTATTGGTTTCTGACCTCTTTTTAGCTATAGAACTTTTTTTATATGTCTCAAATTCGGGCCAGTGAGGTCTTATCTTCGCATAATATGCGTCTTCGAAATTTGGAGTCTCGCCAGATTTGACAAATTTGTTCAATTTTGTCTTCCAGTTGCGGAAAGCGTCAGCCATCTTCTTTAGAGTCCACTCTTTGACCTTTTCCTTTATAACTGGGTTGTTTTCATCCTCCTCTGGCGGAAGGGTGAAATTTACCAACAACGAATTCCAAAGCGTTTCTTTGGATCTGTCATCGACAAAGGTACCGTCGCCCTTCTTTAGCTTATTCCAATTTTCAATTATGATTGGGATTTGGTCCTAACAAGAACTCCAGCCTGACGTACAAATTTGTCTGTGGCCTTCTTGGGCTCCATCGGCCTGCCATCAACACGGACTGCTTCGATCGTGAACTTTGCACGATCTTTCAACCGCTCGCTCGCGCCTCACTTGCTCTTTTTCGTAGAAGAGATGGTTGCTGGCTGGTTGATCCAGAGGGCTAAAAGAAGAAAGAAGCGTTAATTAATACATGTAGAAGAAGATTGTTGGTGGAAGTCAGCAGAGGCTTAATCAATGCATATACCTCGCCGGACTTTGTAACCATTAAATTGCGTTCGCCAGAGTCTTCATCTTCTCCATGACTAGTACTTGAGCTGTCGTCATCATGTCCCTCCAAGTTCAGATATTGTGAGGTGTCCTCATCAATAATGTTCTCCATTATTTCTTCTTCTTCAAGGTTTCTACTAAGTGGATCCATAGTTTCTAAAACAATAATATTATCTAGAGTAAGAGTGTAAACATTTAATTGGACTTGGATTCATACACAAATATACATATTATTCATACAAAATACACAAATAAATACACAAATGAAATTAAAACCCTAAGGATGCTTGATCATTTTAAACGAGTTCCGAGGGGTCGAAACCCTAATCATGATGAGTCAGAGGTCCAATTTGTATACAAGTTTTAATCTATGCATGTAGTACAATTTATCGAGCAAACAAGTTTTAATCAGGATGAGTCAGCAATCACACACGTTGCACTCCTCGCAATCTATCGAGCAAACAATTTCATATAACATAAACAGTGGAGTATTTGTTATGGAGTATATGATGCATGCAAGTGGCCAATTAATGCAATGGAGTATTTGTTATGGATAGAGGACATTAATACGAACCAGTAGGCGTTGGATTCACCCTAATCAGAGTTACAAATCTTTTCTTATGATTTAAATAGTGTTTAATGGGTTTTAAATCATTTAAATAGTTTCTGTTGTCTACAAATCAAACTAAAATCAGATATATAATCCCCACGGGGTTTTGATTCCAGGGACATATTATTTGTAATTTTCTGAACATTATTTATTTTCTTATGAATTTATTACTCTAAATAAGCCATTATACCATTTATTTAATTGCTGAAAAACCTTATATTATTTGGCTTAACCATTTGCATATTGATGATCTACACAGAATTGTGAATCCATAGGTATATTATTTGTGATTTTTGGACCAGTGGATATTTTACTATGAATTTATTAACCTAAAAGACCATTAAAACTAATTAAATTATTACAGTAAACATGTATTGTAAAAGTTAAATCGAACTTGATATTAATAATCTACTCAATTTTCTGAATTCATTGATATATAATTTGCTATTTTTGGATCTACGAATATTTTTATATGATTTTTGCAAGATTATACAATTTTCTGCAATTTTTATTTTTTCTTCTATTTTTCAGGAGAGTCAACGTTGACTGGCGCTGTGTCATCGCTGACGTGGCAGACAGGTGGCGCATGCATTCTGGTTTGCTTACCGGTGGGGTGACGTACGGAGGCGGCGGGCTTGTCGGCGGCGGTGCTAGTGGCGGATGCGGCGGTCTCCGGCGATGTCGAGGTGGCCTACGAGAGGCGGGGTACTATGGCGAGAAGGTTGGTGGCCTCGGCGCGGTGGATTGCTTCCTCGGGCGACAGAGGCATACGGATGGAGACGGGCAGCGTCGGCGGTGCTCCGGCGAGGCGCGGTCGGCTGCTCCTGCACGGGGAAGAGGTGGTCAGGGCGATGCGGTCAAGTGAGAGGGAGAGGTCATACGGAAAAGAGAGGGTCGGGGGCGACTGCCTCGTCGAAGACCTCGAGCTCCGAAGCTCGACAATCGAGGCGGCGGCAAGAAGGACGATTCCTCCCTCACTCTGAGGGTGGCGGCGGCGAGACGCGCGAGCTCCGAGGGCACCCACGGACGATTCCTCCCTCACTCCGAGGGCGGTGGCGGCCGACGGTGGCTTCTCTCTGCTTCGATGCGGTGGCGGCGCTTCTCTCTACGGCCGGAGGTGTTCGATCTGGCTCTGGGGGGAAGAAAGGAAGGGGAAGGCGAATTTAATAACCCCCCCTTTAACACCGGTTCGTGGCTGGAACCAGTGTTAAAGGGGGGATTCCGTTTCCCGTGCGCATTTATTACACCCCCCCTTTAACACCGGTTCCATCTCGGAACCGGTGTTAAAGGGGGGGTGGTGCGCGCGGGAAACGAAATAAATGCCCCCCTTTAACACCGGTTCGTGTCTGGAACCGGTGTTAAAGGGGGGGCATTTATTTCATGCATTAAAGGGGCATTTTTAATTCAAAAAATATGATATGAATTTAGAAAATTCATATCTTTTTCATTTCAACTCAGAAAAATATGAATAATATATCATAATTTTCAGAAAAATAATATCTATCCATTCATGTAAATCATTTTATATTTCCTTTACATGAAAATTTTCAAAATAATTAAAACACTTACATATAAATTTTGATTATTCAATTCAAACAAAAATAAATTGTTAAATCCTAAAACTTTGAACATAAGAAATATTAAGCATCTAAAAATAAATCTAACCCTATTTTATTAGATCAAATCATATTTTAATGCCGCATCTTTTGTATTAATATTTTTGAATTGATTGGATATTTAAATGTCGCATCTTTTGTATAAACTTGAATCTCACCAAGCCTCGCTCAACTTGCATTGTTTTTTTTGATAAAATAGCATATTGTGAACCTAAAATTGATTTTTGTAAAAAATCATGAGCATCGTATCATGTACCTGTAGTTCATATCTGACCCACTTCCTGCCGATTCGGTAGGTATTTGTCTTTTTCACCAGAGGTGGACGGAAAGGTTTCAGATCCCCCTGTTGGTACATTGTGCATATAAGGTGGTCTAGTATTTTTGTAAAATATGTTGGTGGTTTTTTGAATTAGCCATTTGGTGGTTGCTTCACAAAACCGTCCGTTTTTTATGCTCGGAAAATGGAAAATGCCTTTTTGGTGCGATAAAAAGGAAAACTTCCTCTTGCAACATTGTTTGCCATGCCATGATGCACATGTATGCACAATATGGCCATATTATCACAAACTATGCCTTGATTCTAGCCATAACATTGGTCATTTGACCCGAAAGCCAAGAAACCTCGAATGAGATAAGTCATTTTGTGAAGGTTTTTTCGAGACATAATCAATATACAAAATTTGAGATTTTTCCATCTAACTATGTCACATAATATAACACCACGCGAAGGTTTCGCACTGTTTCGATCTTTTTTTCTTTTTTTATCCCCGTTTTAAACTATCGACAAACTTTGTCGAACAACGGGCATGCTGATTCTTAGCTCGGGGCTCAACTTGCATTGTTTTTTTGATAAAATAGCATATTGTCAACCTCGAATGAGAATGCAACTAATAGTAAGTTACATAAAGCCGAACTGGAACTGAAAATTAAGATACATAAAAGAACTGAAAATTAAGATACATGGCCAGATTAAGTAACAATCGTCCGAACTTGTTTCGGAATGTTGGAGTGATTCAGTCATGCTCCTGCCTACACCTGTAATACTCGCCACTGTAGTCGTCGTACTCGCCGCTGCCGTCATCGCTATCGTCGTCGGGGTCGCCGTAATTGAACCTCTGGAGAGTACGCGTGGGCTGGAGTTGAGGGTAGCGCGTGGGCTGGACTTGAGGGTAGGGCAGACGGGGGTTAGAGTCGGCGGCAGTGTCATAGGCCATGACGCTCTGGAGAGTCCGACCGCGCCACCATAGCCGACGGCCGGCCTCGTTGAAGTTAGGAGGAGGTGGGTCATCCTCCTCGTGCCTGGCGAGCGCCCTCTCACGCCGATCCACGAAGAAGGCTTCCGAAGTAGAAAAATAGTCGGGATGCCATCTGAGATTCCTCCGCTGCTCCGGCTTGATCTCGAAGTAGTAGTGGTTCGTGATGGACATCCGGCGCGCCACACCTAGAGGGACAGGAGGAACCGGCACGCCTTCGACGCTCAGCATCCAGCCGACGGGGACACAGTAGCCCGACGGGCAGGGGTAGTTCGAGGCGCAAAGCGCCTCCGCCTCCCTGGGGGTTAGTGCTACGGTGGAAGCCATGGGAAAGAGTGATGAGGTTGCAGATATGAGTCTAGAGATGTGCAATGACAATGGAGGCCAGCCCCCTACATATATATATAGTGAACTAGCGGGAAGAACTGGAGGGAAGAACTGGCGGGAAGAAAAATGGCGGGAAGAAAAATGGCGGGAAGAAGAACTGGCGGGAAGAAAAATGGCGGGAAGAAAAATGGCGGGAAAAAATAGCGGGATGAACCTTTAGTCCCGGTTGGAGACACCAACCGGGACAAAACACGAGTCAGCACTAATAATAGGGGTGAGTGTCGACATTATGTCGTGCGGCGTGTACCTTGTCCCGGATGGTTTCACCAACCGGGACTAAAGATGAACCTTTAGTCCCGGTTAGAGACACCAACCGGGACAAAACACGAGTCAGCACTAATAATAGGGATGAGTGTCGACATTATGTCGTGCGGCGTGTACCTTGTCCCGGATGGTGTCACCAACCGGGACTAAAGATGAACCTTTAGTCCCGGTTGGAGACACCAACCGGGACTAAAGATGAACCTTTAGTCCCGGTTGGAGACACCAACCGGGACAAAACACGAGTCAGCACTAATAATAGGGGTGAGTGTCGACATTATGTCGTGCGGCGTGTACCTTGTCCCGGATGGTGTCACCAACCGGGACTAAATATGAACCTTTAGTCCTGGTTGGAGACACCAACCGGGACTAAAGATGAACCTTTAGTCCCGGTTGGAGACACCAACTGGGACAAAACACGAGTCAGCACTAATAATAGGGGTGAGTGTCGACATTATTTCGTAAGTGTCGACACTATGTCGAGCTGCTTGTACTATAAATAGGCATCCTTGTGAGTCCAGTCCTCCAGCCATTTTGAGGCTAAGCCTTACCTCCTTTCGAGAGCAGGGACACCACTACGGCCAGTTTCAGGGAGATGCCGACGGAGCCCAGTCCTCCGGCATCTCCGAGAAACTGGTCATAGAGGCACTCCCTAATATGTGAAATTAGTTAGCTCCCAGGTGTATTGATCTAGTTAGAGAAGTTACAAAGCTGCAAGATGGTTTTCGAGAGCAGGGACACCACTACGGCCAGTTTCAGGGAGATGCCGACGGAGCCTAGTCCTCCGGCATCTCCAAGAAACTGGTCATAGAGGCACTCCCTAATATGTGACCGCGCGCGTTTGGAGATCAGATCTTAATGGTAAGTACGAATCGGGACAACTTCTTCTCATAGTCCCGGTCCATCCACAAAACATGACTAACACTCAAGACATGTATTAATATTAAAAACAAGAACTAGAGTTACATAATATGAGCATGAACTTCTTGGCATATGTCCTTACTTATGATCGCTTCAGACGTAACCATGGAGCATCTTCTTTACTGAATGCTTGGGTCAGTTTTCACTGTGAAGGGAGGAATTTCATCAAACTTATTATAATCTTCTGACATGTCTGTCTTGTCCTCGATTCCCACGATGTTTCTTTTCCCTGAAAGAACTATGTGACGCTTTGGCTCATCATATGATGTATTCTTTTGCATATTTTTTCTTTTTTTTGGTGTGGAGGACATGTCCTTCACATAGAAAACCTGAGCCACATCATTGGCTAGGACGAATGGTTCGTCTAAGTTCTTGTCTACCTTCATAAGTGAAGAGAATATGCCCTGAGAGGCAATAATAAAGTGTTTATTATGTGTATTCCAAGTATATGATAGATGCTTATTTTGCATGCTATAATTGTATTAATACGGAAACGTTAATACATGTGTGTTTAATAAACAAACAGAAAGTTTCTAGTTATGCCTCTCTCATAAACTAGCTCGTTGATTAACAAGATGATCAAGGTTTCCTGATCATGGACATTGGATGTTGTTAATAATGGGATCACAACATTAGTGTAATGGTGTGATGAACATTCATCCGAAGTATAGCATTACGATCAAAGTCATTGAGTTTATATTGCTATAACAACTTACGAAGTGATCCTAATCCTTAGACCATGAGATCATGTCAATCACTAACACCGGAAGAGTTTCTTGATAACATCAAACGTCACACCATAACAGGGTGATTATAAAGATGGATTCAGAACTAATAAAGTGTTATGTTGAGGCTCATGGATCGAGAGTGGAATTTGTTCATCCCGATGACGGATAGATATACTCTGGGCCCTCTCGGTGATATCACATTGATTAGCTTGCAAGCAAGTGATTTGATCACTAGAATGTTATATCACAGGAACGAGAAAAGAGTGCATGTCGGTAATGAGATCAAACTAGGTATGGAGATACTGATGATCGAATCTCGGACATGTAATATATCGTGAAACAAAGGGATTAAGATACTAGCGTAAAAGGTTCCGACGATCACAAGAAAGTCATCGTTGAATGTGTGGGAGTCAGTATGGGTCTCCAGATCCCGCTTCTGATTATTGATCCGAGAGGGGTCTCGATCATGTCCGCATTATTCACGAACCGTAGGGTGACACACTTAAGATACACCGACATCCAATTGGAGCAAATGTTTCATGCCGAAAGAATGAACAAGCGCAGGAATTTATTTCACTAGATACCGAAACAGGTTTTCGGGTGAAATTGCATAAAGTGGTTATGCATGTGAAATAGAATTCTAGCAAGGGGTTATTTGTGAATGTTTGTCATTAAAGTAATTGACAAAATTCTTAATAAAATAAAATAGTTTTATTTAATGAGAGTTTGCATTAAATTTGGTGGAAATTTAATGGGAATTTGAGTGGACTTTTGAGTGGAGGGAATTTAAAGGAGATTTCTGAGTGGAGTGTCCACCCACATGAAGAGGGGAGGGCAAGGGGGCAGCCCCCATGCGCCGGCCACCCCCTTGGGGTTCCCCCCTCCTCCTATAAAAGGATCCCCCCTCCTCACTTGTCTCACATACCTCCTCGTGAAGGATCTCTCTCCCCCTCTAGAATTTATCCCCCATGGTCTCGGACTAGCGAGATACATGTTCCCGGTGGCTATTCAGCAAGAAAGAGTAGTGCTTCCGCTGCATCGCTGGAGCGAGGAGGCGGAGGTTGCTCGGTGCCTCGAACGTGTGTGCGAGCATGGATGCGCTGCTGATTTGCGGCGCTAGGACTTCCTCTTGATCTTGAGATCGGCAAGAGATCGTCTACATCAACCACGAGTTGAACTCGTTAAGCTTTGTCGGTCTTCAAGGGTATGTTCTCTACAGATATACATCCGCCCGTTGTTTGTATCTAGTAGATAGATCTTGGTATATAGTTCACATCGTAGGAAAATTTTTGTTTTCTATGCTGCGAATCGTACAGTGGTATCAGAGCCGGATCTATGCGTAGATACTTTACACGGTAGTACACATATGAGTATGTGGGCGATGATGATCATGTTGTTGCTCCTTTTTTTTAATTTTGGATATTGGTGGCATAGTGGGATGAAGCGGCCCGGACAAACTTTACATGTCCTCGCACATGAGACCTGTTCCACGCTTGACATGCAACTAGTTTGCATAAGTGGCTAGCGGGTGTCTGTCTCTCCTAAAATAGTCAATATCTATTTTGCAAGCTAGTTATCAACAATTTGATTATCCTCGTTGTGGTTCATGTTCGTAGGTAAGAACGGTTCTATCTCGAAAGCCCTAAGCCACGTAAAACTTGCAATGGATAAATTAGAGGCGTCTAGTTTAGATTGTTGCTGGGCTAGTGTTATGATATGGTAGTGTTGTAAGTAGAAGTATGAGATGATACTCTTACAACACACATAGCGTGTAAAATCCATAGACCTTGGATTTACACATATAGGTATGATAGTGATCATACCACGATGCACATGATAGAGATCATCTGCGGGAACCATATAATTTCACTAATAAACATATGATGTTTGATAGCATCTTATATTGCTTGTTTAGTGCTTTGTTAGCATAATAAGATGATCCCTCATTTAAATATCAAGATAAGAATGTGTTCTTCCTTTAGTATGCACCGATTATGTTTTCGTCGCTCCAAGACATCACGTGATGATCGGGTGTTCTTGGATCCACGACCATATTTCGGGTGTAAAACAGTTACACACGTGAATACTAAGGTTCTAACTTGGCGAGCCTAGCATGTACAACATGGCCTCGGAACACGGACCGAAAGGTTAAGCATGAGTCATATAGTTGATATGATGCCCATTTGATGCTCGCCTTTGAAGCTATACCGACTCACGTGATGATCGGACTTGGTGTAGTGGATTTGGTTCATGTAATCACCAAAAAGGCACGAGGGATGTCGTTTTTGAGTGGGAGTTCATTCGTAATATAGATTAGTTGAACTCAATCTGTCATACACTTAGTCTAAACTTTACAAATTCTGTTGTAGATGGCACCACCTGCTTTTAATTTCAATGTGTTCATGGAGAAAGAGAAATTAGCAACGAACGGTAGCAACTTTACCGAATGGGCCATGAATTTGAGGATTCTCCTCTCTGCTGCACAAAAGCAATATGTGCTAGAAGCGCCGTTAGGCCCCCCACCTTTAGATGATGCCCCTGACGAGGAGAAGAATGTCTATCAGACTCGTCAGGAGGACCACAACTTAGTTCATTGCGGCATATTGTATGGGCTAGAGCCGGAACTTCGAAAGCGTTTCGAAAACGGCAATGCATTTGATACAATGGGTGAGTTGAAAATGATTTTCGACACACATGCTGCTGTAGAGAGCTACAACGCTTCAGGAAAGTTCTTTAGCTACATGATGGAAGAGCATAGCTCCGTTAGTGAGCATGTACTCAAGATGTCGGGTTACGCCGATAATCTTGTGTCCTTGGGAATATCGATTCCCATTGACTTAGGCATCCATCGTGTTCTGCAGTCTCTACCACCTAGCTATAAGAGCTTCGTGATGAACTATAATATGCAAGGCATGAAGAAGTCTCTCCCCGAGCTTCTGTCAATGCTTAAAACTGCAGAAGTGGAGATCAAAAAGGAACATCAAGTGTTGATGATCAATAGGAACACTGGTTTCAAGAAAGACAAGAAGGGAAAACAGAAGGGAAGTAAGGGCGGCAAGCCTGTTGCCGCGCCTGAAAAGAAACCCCGAGTTGGACCTAAGTCTGATTCCGAGTGCTACTATTGTAAGGGGACTGGCCACTGGAAGCGCAACTGCCCCAAGTATCTGGCAGAAAACAAGGCAAACAAAGGTATATATGATATACATGTTATTGATGTGTACTTGACTAGTGCTCGCAGTAGCACCTGGGTATTTGATACCGGTTCAGTTGCTAATATTTGTAACTCGAATCAGGGGCTGCGGAACAAGCGACCGCTAGCAAGGGGTGAGGTCAAGATGCGTGTCGGCAATGGATCAAGCGTTGATGTGATCGCCGTCGAAACGCTGCCTCTCCACTTACCGTCGGGATTAGTTATAAACTTGAATAAATGTTATCTGGTGCCTGCACTGAGCATGAACATTGTATCTGGATCGTGTTTGATGCGAAGTGGTTATTCATTTAAATCCGAGAACAATGGTTGTTCCATTTATATGAATGAAATCTTTTATGGTCATGCACCGATGATGAATGGTTTATTTCTATTAGATCTCGATGATAATGTTACACATATTCATAATGTTGATGCTAAAAGGATTAAACTTAATGATGATATATCCGCATATATGTGGCACTGCCGTCTAGGTCATATTGGCGTTAAACGCATGAAGAACCTCCATTCGGATGGACTTTTGGAATCACTTGATTATGAATCATTTGATACATGTGAGCCATGCCTTATGGGCAATATGACTAGAACGCCGTTTTCCGGTTCAATGGAACGGGTGACAAATTTATTGGAAATCATACATTCTGATGTATGTGGTCCAATGAGTGTGTCGGCGCGAGGTAGATATCGTTATTTTGTTACTTTCACGGATGATTTGAGTAGATACGGTTATATCTACTTGATGAAACACAAGTTTGAAACCTTTGAAAAGTTCAAGGAATTTCAGAATGAAGTGGAAAATCATCGTAATAGAAAGATCAAATTTCTACGGTCCGACCGTGGAGGTGAGTATCTAAGTTACGAGTTTAGCACTCACATGAAAGAGTGTGGAATTGTTTCACAACTCACACCTGCCGAAACACCACAGCGAAATGGTGTGTCGGAACGTCGTAAACGTACTTTATTAGATCTGGTTCGATCTATGATGTCTCTGACGGACTTGCCGTTGTCATTTTGGGGTTATGCACTAGAAACTGCTGCATTCACTTTAAATCGGGCACCATCTAAATCCGTTGAAAAGACACCGTATGAATTGTGGTTTGGAAACAAACCTAAGCTGTCATTTCTTAAAGTTTGGGGATGCGATGTTTATGTGAAGAAACTTCAACCGGATAAACTCGAACCCAAAGCGGAAAAATGTGTCTTCATAGGATACCCTAAAGAAACTATTGGGTATTCCTTCTATCACAGATCCGAGGGCAAGGTTTTTGTTGCCAAGAATGGATCCTTTCTAGAGAAAGAGTTTCTCGCGAAAGGTGTGAGTAGTCGGAAGGTAGAACTCGAAGAGGTTGTGGAACCTTCTCTTCAAAGTATGGCGAGTAGCGCAGCGCCGGAAGTTGTTCCGGAGTTGGCTCCACCTGTTGAAGAGGGAACTAATGATAATGATCATGAAACTCCGAAAGAAAGTACTACCGAACCTCGCAGGTTAATAGGACGCGTGCAGCTCCCGAGCTGTACGGAAATCCTGTCATGAATTTCATGGTTGATGAAAATGATGACCCTGCGACGTATGAAGAAGCGATGATGATCCCGGATTCCAACAAATGGTTTGAAGCCATGAAATCCGAGATGGAATCCATGTATGAAAATCAAGTTTGGAACTTGGTGGAATTACCTCACAACCGAAAGGCCGTGGAGAACAAATGGATTTTCAAAAGGAAAACTGATGCTGATGGTAATGTGACCGTCTATAAAGCTTGAATTGTCGCAAAGGGGTTTCGACATATTCAAGGAGTTTACTACGATGAGACTTTCTCTCCCGTAGCGATGCTAAAGTCAGTTAGGATTATGTTAGCAATTGCTGCATATTTCGATTATGAGATATGGCAGATGGATGTCAAAACCGCGTTTCTCAATGGTAATATTTAAGAAGAGTTGTATATGATACAACCAAAGGGTTTTGTCAATCCTAAGGATGCTAACAAGGTGTGCAAGCTTCAACGATCCATCTATGGATTGAAGCAAGCATCACGAAGTTGGAATCTCCGCTTTGATGAGGTGATCAAAGAGTTTGGATTTGTCCAAACTTATAGAGAAGCTTGTATTTACAAGAAAGTGAGTGGGAGCAATGTGGCATTTCTGATATTATATGTGGATGACATATTATTTATCGGAAATGATATATATCTTTTAAACAGTGTTAAAAGTTATCTAAATAGCAAATTTTCAATGAAGGACCTAGGTGAAGCGTCATACATATTAGGCATAAAGATCTATAGAGATAGATCTAGGCGCCTAATAGGGCTATCGCAAAGTACATGCCTTGATAAGATTTTAAAGAAGTTTAAAATGGACGGAAGTAAGAAGGGGTTCTTACCTATGTTGCAAGGCAAGACATTGAGTAAGACTCAAAGTCCGGCTTCGGCGGAAGAAAGAGAGATAATGGACAAAGTCCCCTATGCTTCAGCCATAGGCTCTGTAATGTACGCCATGCTATGTACAAGACCGGATGTGGCACATGCTATTAGTTTGACTAGTAGGTACCAATCGGATCCAGGTTCGGAACACTGGATAGCGGTCAAGAATATCCTTAAGTACTTACGAAGAACTAAGGATATGTTTCATGTATACGGAGGTGAAGAAGAGCTCGTCGCTAAGTGTTATGTCGACGCTAGCTTTGACACCGATCGGATGACTCTAAGTCTCAATCCGGATACGTATTTCTCATGAATGGCGGAGCGGTTAGTTGGAGGAGCTCCAAACAACCTGTGGTAGCGGGATCAACAACGGAGGCCGAATATGTTGCTGCTTCAGAAGCGGCTCAGGAAGCAGTTTGGATGAAGGAGTTCATATCCGAACTAGGAGTGGTGGCAAACGCGTTGGACCCAATGGTGATCTATTGTGACAACAATGGTGCCATTGCCAATGCCAAAGAGCCAAGGTCTCACAAGCATTCCAAGCATATTAAGCGCCGGTTTCACTCCATCCGCGAGCATGTCAAGGATGGAGATATAAAGATTTGTAAAGTACATACGGATCTCAATGTAGCAGATCCGTTGACTAAAACTCTCCCTTGAGCAAAACATGATCAACACCAGAACTCAATGGGTGTTAGATTTATCACTATGTAACTAGATTATTGTCTCTAGTGCAAGTGGGAGACTGAAGGGAATATGCCCTGAGAGGCAATAATAAAGTGTTTATTATGTGTATTCCAAGTATATGATAGATGTTTAGTTTGCATGCTATAATTGTATTAATACATAAACGTTAATACATGTGTGTTTAATAAACAAACAGAAAGTTCCTAGTTATGCCTCTCTCATAAACTAGCTCGTTGATTAACAAGATGATCAAGGTTTCCTGATCATGGACATTGGATGTTGTTAATAATGGGATCACAACATTAGTGTAATGGTGTGATGAACATTCATTCGAAGTATAGCATTACGATCAAAGTCATTGATTTTATATTGCTATAACAACTTACGAAGTGATCCTAATCCTTAGACCATGAGATCATGTCAATCACTAACACCGGAAGAGTTTCTTGATAACATCAAACGTCACACCGTAACAGGGTGATTATAAAGATGGATTCAGAACTAATAAAGTGTTATGTTGAGGCTCATGGATCGAGAGTGGAATTTGTTCATCCCGATGAGGGATAGATATACTCTGGGCCCTCTCGGTGATATCACATTGATTAGCTTGCAAGCAAGTGATTTGATCACTAGAATGTTATATCACAGGAACAAGAAAAAAGTGCATGTCGGTAACGAGATCAAACTAGGTATGAAGATACCGATGATCGAATATCGGACATGTAATATATCGTGAAACAAAGGGATTAAGATACTAGCGTAAAAGGTTCCGACGATCACAAGAAAGTCATTGTTGAATGTGTGGGAGTCAGTATGGGTCTCCAGATCCCGCTTCTGATTATTGATCCGAGAGGGGTCTCGATCATGTCCGCATTATTCACGAACCGTAGGGTGACACACTTAAGAGACACCGACATCCAATTGGAGCAAATGTTTCATGCCGAAAGAATGAACAAGCGCAGGAATTTATTTCACTAGATACCGAAACAGGTTTTCGGGTGAAATTGCATAAAGTGGTTATGCATGTGAAATAGAATTCTAGCAAGGGGTTATTTGTGAATGTTTGTCATTAAAGTAATTGACAAAATTCTGAATAAAATAAAATAGTTTTATTTAATGAGAGTTTGCATTAAATTTGGTGGAAATTTAATGGGAATTTGAGTGGACTTTTGAGTGGAGGGAATTTAAAGGAGATTTGTGAGTGGAGTGTCCACCCACATGAAGAGGGGAGGGCAAGGGGTCAGCCCCCATGCGCCGGCCACCCCCTTGGGGTCCCCCCCTCCTCCTATAAAAGGAGCCCCCCTCCTCACTTGTCTCACACACCTCCTCGTGAAGGATCTCTCTCCCCCTCTAGAATTTATCCCCCATGGTCTCGGACTAGCGAGATACATGTTCCCGGTGGCTATTCGGCAAGAAAGAGTTGTGCTTCCGCTGCATCGCTGGAGCGAGGAGGCGGAGGTTGCTCGGTGCCTCGAACGTGTGTGCGAGCACGGATGCGCTGCTGATTTGCGGCGCTAGGACTTCCTCTCGATCTTGAGATCGGCAAGAGATCGTCTACATCAACCACGAGTTTAACTCGTTAAGCTTTGTCGGTCTTCAAGGGTATGTTCTCTACGGATATACATCCGCCCGTTGTTTGTATCTAGTAGATAGATCTTGGTATATAGTTCACATCGTAGGAAAATTTTTGTTTTCTATGCTGCGAACCCTACAATAAGATTGTTGAGATCCACCGTTGTCATTCCGTACTTCTTTTCTACCTCAACCCCTCCTCCTGTTAGCTTGACCCATTTGCATCGAAACAAGGGGACCTTAAAATTAGGTCCATAGTCAAGTTCCCATATCTCCTCTATGAACCCATAATACGTGGTCTTTTTCCCACTGTCTTCTGCTGCATCGAAGCGGACACCACTGTTTTGGTTGGTGCTCTTTTTATCTTGGCCTATCGTGTAAAATGTATTCCCATTTATCTCGTACCCTTGGAAAGTACATACAGTCGAAGATGGTGTCCTGGCCAACAAGTACAACTGATCCCCAACAGTGGTGTTATTCGTGAGAAGTCTTTGCAGCCAGCCGCCAAAACTCGCCATGCGTTCACTTATAATCCATTCATCAGACTGCCCCGGGTGTTTGAGGCGTATTAAATTCTTGTGTTCATTGATATACGGGGCAACCAAGATAGATCTTTGTAAAACCGTGTAGTGTGCTTGATTGAGAGAATGCCCGTCCCTACATATCATTGCTTTACATCCTAGGGTGCCTTTTCCACGCAGTCTCCCCTCATGTCGTGATTCTGGAACACCAATCGCCTTAAGGTCAGGAATAAAATCAACACAGAACTCAATGACCTCCTCTGTTACATAGCCCTTGGAGATGCTTCCTTCTGGCCTAGCACGGTTATGAACATATTTCTTTAAGACTCCCATGTACCTCTCAAAGGGGAACATATTGTGTAGAAATACAGGACCGAGAATGGCAATCTCTTCTACTAGGTGAACCAGGAGATGCGTCATAATATTGAAGAAGGATGGTGGGAACACCAACTCAAAGCTGACAAGACATTGGGCCACATCTGTTTGTAACCCTGGTAGGCTTTCTGGATCGATTACCTTCTGAGATATTGCATTGAGGAATGCACATAGCTTCACAATGGGTACTCGAACATTTTCAGGTAGAAGCCCCCTCAATGCAATCGGAAGCAATTGTGTCATAATCACGTGGCAGTCATGAGACTTCAGGTTTTGGAATTTTTTCTCTGCCATATTTATTATTCCCTTTATATTCGACGAGAAGCCAGACGGGACCTTGATACTGCTCAGACATTCAAAAAAGATTTCCTTCTCTGCTTTGGTAAGAGCGTAGCTGGCAGGAGTTAAGTGGCATCGTTTACCCTTCTCGTTCTCAGGATGCATAGGCTCTTCAGGGGCCTTCAGACGTTGTTGGTCCTGCCGTGCTTCCGGTGTATCTTTTGTCTTCTCATACACTCCTAGAAAGCCTAGCAGGTTCACGCAAACATTCTTCGTCACGTGCATCACGTCGATTGAAGAGCAGACCTCTAAGACTTTCCAATAGGGTAGGTCCCAAAATATAGATTGCTTCTTCCACATGGGCGCGTGTCCGGCATCGTCATTCGGAACAGATAGACTGCCAGGACCTTTTCCAAAGATTACTTCTAGGTCCTTGACCATACCAAATACCTCCTCACCGGTACGGAGGACATGCTTCCTCTGGGGTTCTGCCAGATGTTTGAAATGCTTGCCTTTCTTTCTTACTGGATGCAGGTTCGGAAGAAATCGGCGATACCCTAGGTACACAACATTCTTACATTTATCCAAATATACACTTTCAGTATCATCTAAACAGTGTGTGCATGCATTGTATCCCTTGTTTGTCTGCCCTGAAATGTTACTAAGAGTAGGCCAATCATTGATGGTTACGAAAAGCAATGCTCGTAGGTCAAATGGCTCCCCTTTGTGCTCATCCCACATACGTACACCTGGTTTGGCCCACAGCTGTAAAAGTTCTTCAACTAATGGCCTTAGGTACACATCAATGTCGTTGCCGGGTTGCCTCGGGCCTTGGATGAGCACTGGCATCATAATGAACTTCCTCTTCATACACAACCAAGGAGGAAGGTTATAGATACATAGGGTCACAGGTCAGGTGCTGTGACTGCAGCTCTGCTCACCAAAAGAATTCATGCCGTCTGTACTTAGACCAAACCTTAAGTTCCTTGCGTCACGTGCGAAGTCTGGGTACTCTCGCTCGACTTTTCTCCACTATGACCCATCAGCGGGGTGTCTCAACATCGCGTCTTTCTTACGGTCTTCCATGTGCCATCGCAACAACTTGGCATGCTCTTTATTTCTGAAGAGACGTTTTAACCGTGGTATTATAGGAGCATACCACATAACCTTGGCGGGAACCTTCTTCCTAGGGACCTCGCCCTCAACATCGCCATGATCGTCTCGTCTGATCTTATACCGCAGTGCAGTGCATACCGGGCATGCATCCAAATTCTCATACTTCTCACCGCGGTAGAGGATGCAGTCATTAATGCAGGCATGTATCTTCTGCACGTTTAATCCTAGAGGTCAGACAACCTTCTTTGCTTGGTATGTACTGTCGGGCAACTCATTATTTCTTGGTAGAAGATTCTTCATTTTTACCAACAACTTTGAAAATGCGCTGTCAGTCACACCATTCTCTACCTTCCATTGCAACAATTCCAGTGTGGCACCTAGCTTTTTGTGGCCATCTTCGCAAGTTGGATACAACAATGCTTTGTGATCCTTTAACATCTGCTCCAGCTTCTCCTTCTCCTTTTCAGTTTCACATTCTTCCTTTGCATCAGTAATGGCCCGACCAAGATCGTCATCAGCGGGCCCATCTGCTCCCTCTTGATCTTCATTATCTACCCATGTTGCATTATCATCATATTCAGGATACATATTATGATAGTTGTCATCATCCTCTTCTTCTTCGTTGTCTTCCATCACAACCCCTTTTTCTCCGTGCTTGGTCCAACAATTATAGCTGGGCATGAAACCGGATCGAAGCAGGTGGGCGTGAATGGTTATGGTATTTGAGTAGTCTTTCTTGTTCTGACAGTGAACACACGGACAACACATAAAACCATTGTGATCACGGTTTTCATTAGCCACAACGATGAAATTTTGGAGGCCCGTAATGTACTCGGAAGTGCGGCGGTCACCGTACATCCATTGCCGGTTCATCTGCATTAATATGTAGTATATATCAAAAAATAATAGGGAGATGACCATTTATATATATAGTACATCAATGACACATGAAACTATAGTTGCCGACCTCGACCGAGACGGAAAGAGCAACAAGAAAACTTATTTTGAGCTCTCGGGCATTTCACCGAACACCTCTTGTGCATATGAAAAAAACACAAACTAGCACTCTTCACACCCTCTTGCTAGGCTCCAAAATGTGAAAGAATGGAAGAGTGGGGTGTGTGTGGGCTGGGGTGGTGTCTTATATAGCCCCCCCTTTAACACCGGTTCATGCCACGAACTGGTATTAAAGGGGGGGGGGTGCGCGGACCACTGCTGCAGGGACCTTTAACACCGGTTCGTGGCATGAACCGGTGTTAAAGGGGGCTCCTTTTTTGCCGCAGGGGCCACGCTGGTACGGTCCCCCCTTTAACACCGGTTCGTAGAAGAACCGGTGTTAAAGCCCTTTTTCGGGATCAACAAAAGACCTCGTTTTCACTAGTGATTTTCTCTATGCATATGATGATCAAAACCAAGACAAAAAAATGTATTTTGCGCTGATTAATATGGTGATTACGTTGGACGCCATCCAGAATATGTGCAAGAGAGACTGAAAAGGAAACCATTTTGAGACAATTATATTATTAGTCACAGTCACACATGCATGCAGCTTATTGAAGAAACTAAATATAATGACCGTCCACGTACAATGCATTCATTCAATCGATCCCAACACAGGATCGATCCACTTGCTTTAATAAACACTAGTCTAATTAACAACTTGAGTACTAGTTAGTGTTTCTTAAATATCAACCAAGCTTTAAGCAGCTACAGACAGAGGAGAGCTGAGGGCCCCTTCTTCCACAATCTCTCAACCGCGCGCGAGGGGGAGAATCCATTAGGGCTAGCTAGGCACCACGGAACAGTATTAAATACCACACTCACTCTCTACCATTTCTATCGCCCTCGTCAACAGTCAACACAGCACAGCTTCTCAGCTTCACAGACAAACATACAACCTAGCCAGCACCATCTTGCATAGATCGGCAAGCTGCTCGGTCACTAGGGTTCGCTAAGAACGATCGGGTAGATATGGACGGTGGAGGAGAGAATACCAAGTATCGCGGCGTGAGGCGCCGCCCGTCCGGCAAGTTCGCGGCGGAGATCCGCGACTCCAGCCGGCAGAGCGTCCGCGTCTGGCTCGGCACCTACGACACGGCCGAGGAGGCCGCGCGGGCCTATGACCGCTCCGCCTACGCCATGCGTGGCCACCTCGCCGTGCTCAACTTCCCCGCCGAGGCGCGCAACTACGTCCGCGGCGGCTCCTCGTCGTCGTCCAGCCAGCAGGTGATCGAGCTGGAGTGCCTAGATGACGAGGTGCTGCAGGATATGCTCAAAGGAGATGATACATACAAATCAGGTGGAAAGAAGAATTGACTCTAGCTCCACAGAATACTGAATTACTGATCATGCACACAAATTCATGCATCATCAGTACTACATCACCTGATCGTGTATTTATTTGTGCATGCACAAGCAGACGAGCTTCTGATATATGTGTTTCCATATATGGATTTCCTTTCTACCCTAGGTGTTCAGTTAAAATGATGAGCGGGTCATGTATATTAATCAAAACGTACGTGATCTTATATATTGTCATCTTATGTGATTAATTGCTTGTTAAATCACAACGACCTTCGTCTCCTCCTCTCTAATTTTTCCAGCGTGTTCAAAATATAGTTTTGATGGTTCATGCATGATGAGATCTATATATGGGCTGCAATTGCAAGCTCAATCAAATGATATTCCTATTGATTGATCAAGACTATAGCGCAAATGAAACAAACAAGTATATTCATTATTATTAAAAAAAATAAGATGCATGTATGAACTATTTGGTTGGTTTGAGACACCAGACATAGAATCAAATCAGCCAATGTTATTGCATTTCCCAATGCTCCAAGGTGGTGCTATCTATTAGTTGTCCTTGTAGGATTTTTGTGTACATAATATATTGATTTAATGAGGACAATACAGCCTCTTAGAGCAGTAAAAAAACTAGTACTAAATATCATACACATCGTCAAAGTGAATCTCTACTGTCTCTTAAAAAAGGTGAATCTACTGCATTAAAGATTTGATCCATATAAGCTACAACCGTACGGTGTGATAATTGCTTCTAGAATGTACCATCTCCAAGGAGAATGCTGAGAGATGATACGTTCAGAGTGGCCTAATGTATGTAGATACGATACAATATAGGCATTGATTAGCCGAAGATATTCACAATAGTTTTTTTAATCATAATTTTTGTATTGGCCATTTCATCCAAATTGAAGAATTGTTCCCAACTATAGTTATACAAAAAATCAAGAACTATGTGTTGAATAAACCACATGATCATAGGATATCAAAAGTTCATGCATGCGCTATTTTAATTAAAGCGGTAGCGGTCCATACCCATAATCATATGCACGTTTTCAACTAGAGTTGCATAAAATTAGGGAGTCGTGGTGATGGATTCAGGTGAGTATGAGAACCTGCAAAAATTCATGGAAACATCGTCTAGTCTATGATTTTCCTTGTTGGTTAGTTTGTCAACATCTCGATGATGGGGGCGGAAACATCACATAGCATATAACTGTCACGAATCTATCCATGTCCTATGTGGTTGGTTGTCGTCCTCCGCAAGACTTTTTGATGGTGGTGATGGTGGAAAGTGTGATGTCAAGTTTTGGTATGGTTATTGGTTCACATGCTTAACTTTTGTGGTTTGACATGTGATATATCAGAAATGTATCCATGAACTTCGTACTTTATTATGTGATATTTCAACATATATGCATCATATTTATAGTTTTCACCATGTATTTTTTAATGATTTTTAGGATTTCCCACGAAGTCCCCCTTTTCTGGGTTTAACTCAGGAGACCTGGAAACCCCAGTTTTGTGTACTTTTGACTTTTAGGGACCTTCGCGAATTGAAAGAGACATGAAAATTTTGCCAACCAAGTTTTTTACAGAACGAAGAGTGATGAAGTTTGGATGGGATAGGGGTGGCCTGGAGGACCAAATCCACCCCATGGCGTGGCCACATGGGCCACGCATGCCAGGACGGGGATATTCCACCTTAGATGTCCGATCAACCTCAATCTTTCACATGCGGGATTTTTTTTGAACTAAAGACACCTATATATATGCCCTCCTTTGTAAATTCCCATGGAGTCAACCACCATTTATAGAACACCGAAATCAAAGACATAAACTTTGTCTCTATCGAAGATGGATGGGGAAACACTACAAGAGCCACCCATGTTGCTCTTACGACTCCTCCAATATCATCTCCATTGTCTCCATGATGAAGAGGGACTATTCCACTAGTGACTATGGGTTTGTGGAAGTAGCTTGCTCTCTCTCTCTATATATATATATATATATATATATATTATATGGGAAATAACCAGCTAAACACAGGCATAGCTGCGCATAGCCTATCCACCGTTGATTCTCTCCCCTTTTGATATAGGGAGCACATGTATCCAGACCCAGGATGTTGGCTCAATAGTAACGCCGTTAGTGTTCCTTTGATGCATGCATGAAGCCCTAGCAAAACAAAGCTTATCAAATTTCATTTAGGTGAGGCAAACCCTAATATACGACATGTGGTAAACCCTAACCCTAATATACTACACGGTAAACCCTATATACTACATGCATGAAGCCCTAGCAAAACAAAGCTTATCAAATTTCATTTAGGTGAGGCAAACCCTAATATATAACATGCGGTAAACCTTAACCCTAATATACTATATGGTAAACCCTAATATACTACATGCATGAAGCCCTAGTTGCAGAAAGAAGCCACCCTAATCAAAACAAGCGTTGTTTTGCTCCCATAGCTAGGGCCGCCACAATAAACAAAACAACCTTTGTTTCATTTTCTTCACATTATCATGGATGCATGCGGCCACAAAACACATACCAAAACAACCTTTGTTAGGGCACTCTTTTGCATGGCACATAGTCTAAAGCTTCTGCATGCAAAACCTGTTTTAATCCTTGTTCTCAATCCCTTCTCATTTTAGATGCTAAAACTTTTGTAGCCAAAACAGTGTGCTAAATTGGAACCCATGCCAAACCCTAGATTCTTGCATGCATGCACAAAAATAACACCGTTATCTCAGCCATGTTCGACCCTACTTCCATTTAGAGGTTGCATGCATTTGATCCCTAAATCCAACGGTGCTCTGACTATGCGCAGCTACGCCTGTGAGTAGCAAATCCGCATCAATATATATACATTTACTATCATATTTTACAACCATATGAGCTTCCCTACATGATTATGATCACATATGTAATTCTTATTGTGAATCTTTTGTATAAGAGATGTAGTTACCAATATGTGTTTTATGTATTTAATAGATGCATATTACTACCCCATTCATGTGTATGACTTTTGATAAAACTAGTATGCTAGAATACGGGAGGGGGAATGTGTGTGTTAGATGGAGTAAACTGGTAGTAGCAACCGAATAGTGAAAAAAAATTGGGAAATGCTATGGTTTTTACCTTTCTGTTTTTTGGCCTCATCATTAGTGAGAATGGGATACAATGTGCTTTGTTCGTCTAGTGCATGAAATATGAACTCGTTTGTTCGAGAGAGTACACTAGAGATACAACATCATGTCAAAGTACCTAAATCAATACTTTGTTCGCCATGTGAGCGCAACCACTAAATTCTTAGTATGAAGAGTTATATTTTACTAGGGGAGTGTTAGGGGGATGTGTTGCATCATTCCTATGTTATTATATGATTCCCATATGAACATGAATCAAACACTAAGAATGATATGCATTGGTATTATCTTGTCTACAAAAGCTATATTCGTGCCACAATGTTTATCAAAGAGTAGTCAAGTGAATCCATGAAACCCCGACCATTTTAAGTACAAGAAACACCTTTTAATTTACCCGCACTTTTATTTTCTGCATTTATTTATTCCAAAAAATATAAATACATATTGCATTTTCATTCACTTTTTTATTTACTTAAAATTTGTGTTTGTATCACTTACGAGCCATGTTGGATTGACAATCACCACGGTGAAGTTGGGGATACAAGGCATTTCTCTTTTTTTGTAGTTTGCTAGAACAATATAGCAATAGCCAATAGGGTTTTACTGTTTCCCCGAGAGTTCTATATAAAATTCTGAGTTAGTCTTGTGGGGAAAAGTAAGCTTGTTAACACACTTTCGCTCGGTATTCCAACGAGTTGATGTACACATAGTTTGTTGCCACCAATATTCTACCTTGCTAGCGGTAGTAGCTGGCCATATTGCATTCAAGGATCAACATTCTCAGCTATTAGGGTGGGATGCTCATGCCACATTTCAAAATATATGAGGTTTAGTTCAGCTTTTGGAGGTGTAGTGTCATGTAGTTTCTTGACTCTAGATACTTGGTGAAAAGTCAAGATACAAAATATGGAACTTGGGGCAACGACTTTGAAGAAGTTGGTGAAAAAATTAGGATTAGAGGGATCAATCAGATAGGATTGAAAGGAAATACTAGACACGTGACATTTTTGGGGGAGGTATATTGTGCTCTATACACATTGGGTGCACTAGAAGCTAATTAGCATGACCATGGAAGTATATGGATTATTCACAATATTGACACCATATGTCACTAGTAGAAAACAGGCCATCCGTTCGCGCCCCCTCAGAGCATTAGTCCCGGTTGCGCCACCAACCGGGACTAATGCTGGCACGCGTCCCGGTTCGAGCGGGCATGGGGTCCGGAGGCATGCGTCCCGATTGGTAACGGGGCATACGTCCCGGTTGGAGCCAGCAACCGGGACTAAAGGTTTGGCCACAGCCACGTGGCGTGGCACACACCTTTAGTCCCGGTTGGTGGCTCCAACCGGGACGTATGCTCCCGCCCTCTATAAATGCAACGCCCCAGCCCCCTCTGCCTCCACTCTATTTTTTCTCTTGGTGGAAGGTGTGAGGGGTGTGCTAGTTTTTTCTCCTCTATGCATGCATTCAAGGTGTTTGATGAAATGTTTGAGTGAATAATCCCGTTCAATTTCTCATAGAACAAAAATATAGAAGGTGTCCGAGACGCACTTGAGCTTTCTCCTCTTTATTTCCCTCGATCGAGGTTAGCAATCTTATCTTTTCTCTGTCATTGATACAATGCATGTGTCGATGTGAATTGGTCATTTCACTATTTATGATGTCCTGTTTTTTGATAAACTTACTTATATGATGCAGATGAACGGTCGGGAATGGATGTACGGTGACCGGCGCGTAGCCGGGTATATGAAAGGCGTGGATAAATTTATCGATGTGGCTACGGCAAACAAAGAGAATGGTTTTATACGTTGTCCATGTGTTCAATGTCGGAACAACAAGGAGTACTCTTCCTCGAAAATCATTCGCGGCCACCTGATTATGAAAGGTTTCATGCCCAACTATAATTGCTGGACCAAGCACGGGGAAAGAGGGGTTATGATGGAATATGGTGAAGAAGAAGATGATGATAACAACTATCATCATATGTTTCTTGAATACAGTGATACTGCAATGGAAGACAATGGAGAGGAAAGAGGTGAAGAACGGGCATCAGATGAGCCGGCTGATGAACTTGGTAGGGTCATTTCTGATGCAAAGCGAGACTGTGAAACAGAAAATGAGAAGTTGAAGTTAGAGGGCATGTTAGAAGATCACAAGAAATTGTTGTACCCAAATTGTGAAGATGGTAGCACAAAGCTCGGTACCACACTGGAATTGTTGCGATGGAAGGCAGAGTGTGGTCTAACTGACTCCTCATTTGAAAAGATGCTGAAAATAATGAAGCCGAAGTTTCCAACACATAACGAACTTCCCGAGAGTACCTATGAAGCAAAGAAGACTCTCTTTCCTCTAGGATTAGATGTGCAAAAGATACATGCATGCATTAATGACTGCATCCTCTACCACGGTAAGGAGTATGAGAATTTAGATAAATGCCCGGTATGCAATGCGTTGCGGTATAAGATCAGATGATATGACCCTGGTAATGTTGAGGGGGAGCCCCTCCGAAAGAGGGTTCCTGCTAAGTTTATGTGGTATGCTCCTATAATACCAAGGTTGAAACGCATGTTCAGAAACAAAGAGCATGCCAGGTTGTTGCGATGGCACAAAGAAGACCGTAAGAAAGACGGGAAGTTGAGACACCCTGCTGATGGGTCACAGTGGAGAAAAATCGAGATAGACTTCCCAGACTTTGCAGGTGACACAAGGAACTTATGGTTTGGTCTAAGTACGGATGGTATGAATCTTTTTGGGGAGCAGAGCTGCAGTCATAGCACCTGGCCCGTGACTCTATGTATCTACAACCTGCCTCCTTGGTTGTGCATGAAGCATAAGTTCATTATGATGCCAGTGCTCATCCAAGGCCCGAAGCAACCGGGCAACAACATTGATGTGTACCTTAGGCCATTGATTATGTTTCGAAAAAACCTTCACAAAATGACCTATCATGTTCGAGGTTTCATGGCTTTCGGTCCAAATGACCGATGTTATTTGTTGAATCACAACATAGTTTGTGATGTTGTGCCCATATTATGCATGTGTGTGGACATTGGTATGGAGAACAATGTTGCAGGAGGAAGTTTTCCTTTTTGTCGCACCAAAAAGACCTTTTCCATTTTCCGAGCGCAAAAAACGGGTCGTTTTGTGAAGTAACCACCAAAATTCTGTTTCAGAATGCTACCGTCCCATTTTCCTAAAATACTAGACCACCTTACATGGACTATCTCCCAACCGGGACATCTCAAACCTTTTCGTCCATCTCGGGTAAAAAGGACAAATGTGTGCCGAATCGGTAGGAAGTGGGTCCGGTTTGTACTATAGGTACATGATCTATCGCCCGTGATTTTTTTAAAAAATCATTTTTAGACTCGCAATATGTGGTTTTTTCAGAGATCCAATGCAAGTTCTAACGATGCTCGTCCCCTATCTTCATGCACACCGTTTCGACCATAGTTAGAAATTCAGATAATTCAAAACGGGCATAATAAATTCAAAAAAAATCCGAACAATGAAAATCCTTCGCGTGGTGTCATATTATGTTACATAGTTGAAACGAAAAATACCAGACTTGGTATATTGATTATGTTTCAAAAAAACCTTCACAAAATGACCTATCATATTCGAGGTTTCATGGCTTTCGGTCCAAATGACCGATGTTATGTGTTGAATCACGGCATAGTTTGTGATGTTGTGCCCATATTATGCATGTGTGTGGACATTGGTACGGAGAACAATGTTGCAGGAGGAAGTTTTCCTTTTGGTCGCACGAAAAAGCCCTTTTCCATTTTCCGAGCGCAAAAAACGGGTCGTTTTGTGAAGTAACCACCAAAATGCCGTTTCAGAATGCTACCGTCCCATTTTCCTAAAATACTAGACCACCTTACATGGACTATCTCCCAATCGGGACATCTCAAACCTTTTCGTCCATCCCGGGTAAAAAGTACAAATGTCTACCGAATCAGCAGGAAGTGGGTCCGGTTTTCCTGCCATTTTTTCCCGCCATGTCTTCCCGCCAGTTTTTCCCGCCGATTCTTCCCGCCAGTTCTTCCCTCCAGTTATCTTCCTGCCATTTCTCACTATATATATATGTAGGGTTGGCCTCCATTGTCATTGCACATCTCTAGACTCATATCTGCAACCTCATCAATTTTTCCCATGACTTCCGTCGTAGCACTAACTCCCAGGGAGGCGGAGGCGCTTTGAGCCTCGAACTACCCCTGCCCGCCGGGCTACTGTGTCCCCGTCGGCTGGATGCTGAGCGCCGGAGGCGTGCCGGTTCCTCCTGTCCCTCTAGGTGTGGCGCGTCGGATGGCCATCACGAACCACTACTACTTCGAGCTCACGCCGGAGCAGCGGAGGAATCCCAGATGATATCCCGACTATTTCCCGACTTGGGAAGCCTTCTTCGTGGATCGGCGTGAGAGGGCACTCGCCAGGCACGAGGAGGATGGCCCACCACCTCCGAACTTCAACGAGGCCGGCCATCGGCTGTGGTGGCACGGCCGGACTCTCCAGAGCGTCATGGCCTACGACACGGCCGCCGACTCTAGCCCCCGCCTGCGCTACCCTCAAGTCCAGCCCACTCGTACTCAGCCTTCAAGGTTCAACTACGGCGACCCCGACGACGACGGCCACGGCGAGTACGACGACTACAGTGGCGAGTAGTACAGGTGTAGGCAGGAGCATGACTAAATCATTCCAACATTGCAAAACAAGGTCGGCCGATTGTGGCTTAATCTGGCCATGTATCTTAATTTTCTGTTCTTCTATGTAACTTTGTGTTAGTTGCGTTATGTACTTTAATTCCATTTCTATCCTAATCAAATTTTCTTTCCGCCCATTATTTTCCGTCCTTTTTTTCCGCCCATTATTTTCCGTCCTTTTTTTTCCGCCCATTAATATATAAAAAATATAAGTTAATTCAAATCCAAATTAAAAACAGAAAATGGTTTTGAATTACTTATTCAAATCCAAACACTTTTTATGTTTAAAGTTTTTCTAAATTCCAAATTAATATTAAAAAAATATAAGTTAATTCATTTTTAATTGTAAATGGTTCATATTTTAAATGGTTACATTAATTATTTTTTAAAACAGAAAATGGTTTTGAATTATTTATTCAAATCCAAACACTTTTTATGTTTAAAGTTTTTCTAAATTGCAAATTAATATTCAAAAAATATAAGTTAATTCATTTTTAATTTTAAATGGTTCATAGTTTAAATGGTTACATTAATTATTTTTAAAAACAGAAAATGGTTTTGAATTATTATTCAAATTCAAACACTTTTTATGTTTAAAGTTTTTCTAAATTCCAAATTAATATTCAAAAAATATAAGTTAATTAATTTTTAATTTTAAATGGTTCATATTTTAAATGGTTACATTAATTATTTTTTCAAAATAGAAAATGGTTTTGAATTAGTTATTCAAAATCCAAACACTTTTTATGTTTAAAGTTTTTCTAAATTCCAACTTAATATTCAAAAAATATAAGTTAATTCATTTTTAATTTTAAATGGATCATAGTTTAAATGGTTACATTAATTATTTTTAAAAACAGAAAATGGTTTCGAATTAGTTATTCAAATTCAAACACTTTTTATGTTTAAAGTTTTTCTAATTCCAAAGTAATTATCATTTAAAAACATTACAAATTTAAACCCCAAAATAAAAATAAGGCCGAAACAGAGAGAAAATTTCTGAAAAAATTTGAAAACAGGGTCATATGTCCCGGTTGGAGCCACCAACCGGGACTAAAGACCCCTGCGCGCGCCAACCCTTGGTCTGCTGAAAAAATTGGAGTATACGTCCCGGTTGGTGGCTCCAACCGGGACGTATGACCCTTTAGTCCCGGTTGGAGCCACCAACCGGGACTAAAGGCCCTTTCGTTATAACTGGGTGCCCCTCCTCTTCTTCTTCCCCATCTCACAATCTTCTCGCGCACAGGCTCTGAAGCGACGCCGTCAGGCTGCCCCGCCGCCCTGCACGTCCTACCGGCCGCCGCCGCTGCTCTGCCTCCGCCTCCTCGCCAGGAATCGCCTCCCCTCCAACAGAATCGACGAAGGGTGCCCATAACCACCGAAATCAGGAGCTCCTCCCCGAAGTCCGGTCACCGCTGTTCTCGACGATTCCGGCCGCGTCCGAGCTCGCTTGGTCCAGCTGACCCCTCCACCACCTCCGTGGTGAGCCCCTCGACCTCACAGTCCTCTCCGTTCTTCCTCTTCCTCTCTGTATCGCTGCTGCGCCGAAGACCTGAAGCCACCGCCGTCGGCCGCCGTCGTGCTTCCTCTTCCGGCGACCAATCCGGAGCGGCGCCGCTACTAAACGGCTGGGTACGCTAGCCAGCATCCATCGCACCCGCTCCCGCTGCTCCGCCCGTGCTCTAGCGCCCTCCCCGTCGACGATCTGGGGCTGATCCCCGGTAATGACGTCACGCTGACGTCCTGCTGACATCAGCGGGCGAGGTCAGCGCGGTCAAAGCTTCGGTAGATCCTGCTTGCTTGCGTGGAGGCTGAGTTGGCACTGGGGCCCTTCTGTCAGTCTCACTGGCTAGGGGTTGCCCCGGTGTAAAAACTATTTGCCTTTTTGTTTTTAATTCAAGAAAATGATTTAATATTGTAAAATCAATAACTTATTGTTTATAAGTCAGAAAAATACAAATAATATATCAAATTGTTCAGAAAAATGAAACCTATCTATTTAACATATAATCATGCATTGTTCAACAAGTTAAATGACAATTATAATTAGAAGAACAAATGCACCCCTCTCATATGTTCTAGAGTTTCCCCGAGTTAGGGTTTTCACCCCTCGGAACCCCGATTAAATCGTCGAGCATGTCTTAGGGTTACATTCCAATGCAAATTAACTTGTCAGATCATCATACTTGCTTGAGCATTGCATCGATGCCATGTGTTGATTGTTTCCCTTTCTTTTTGGTGTTTGGATTATTAGGTTTATTATTAGTTAGGTATTATTAGGTTTATTAATTAGTTTGGTATTATTGGTCTTCGGCCCCACTGGTCAGTCACTGTGGGTAGCCCCAGACCCGATTCACATTGTCAAGCAACTTAAAAACCCTATCTTAGATAAGGAATCATTAATACCCCTTAGGTGCATGTGGGTTCGACGATGTGCCACTACAAGGAATCTAGCTATATATGACCCTCCATTTTCATCACGAAATCGTCATAGTAGTCTGTTTATGACGATTTTGAGATCGTCGAAAGCTGAGCGTCGCAAATGAACTATAACGACGATTTTGGTGAAATCGTCATAACTGTCTATGACGATATTGGATCGTCATTACCATTATGAAGATCCCATATCGTCACGGGCGGTCTAGCCTCGCCAGGCAGATCCTATGTGGCTAATCCGACGTGGCAAAATTATGACGAAACTAAATCGTCTTAAATCAAAATCAGCCCAGTCCACTTTGATGATGTATATGGGCCTAGCCCAGCAAATTCTGGTTTGTTTATGTTTTTTCTATCAATTCACGTCCGTTACATGCGCACAGCCCATCAATTATTTTCTAATTTTTGGCCTTTTTACAGACTATTTATTTCTATTTTCGGCCCAAATTGTCAGTTCCTTCCAGAGTTGGTCCCAGTTGGCAGTACCTTCGAGAGATGGTCCCAATCGTCAGGTTTTGGTTTTTTCACAGCTAATTAACAATCAATATTCCAATCAGAAAGCAGAAAGAAAATAGATAAAAATCTTTAAATAGGAGACAATGCACAGTATGATAGTCAGCACAGTTATACACACATGGAATTCCCACTTTACATCACAACCAATTCAACCATCGAATCTTTCATACCCTGGAATCTACAAATTAAACTCTTAGCAGGTACTCTGGAACTTCTTCAGCACATAGCTCTTGTAAACAAGACGATTTTCTTTGTGTACTCGACCTCGGCCGTCTTTCAGCAGGTCAACCAATCAACAGCCTTGCATTTCAAACAGCTAAGTACCATTAGCACAGGAACAAATCACCAAAATGCGCATGTACAAAGCAATGGAAACTATGGAATTTGTACTAGGGGATAACAAGGAATCTTCCAAATTTGTTGTGTTCTATTGATGAAGTTATAACATCAAAGTGTCCTATATGAGTCATGATAGTAATCAGTTCTTATACTACTATAGGATGGAATCACCACTAAAAACTTAGCAGATGAGATCCGACCTAGTCCGAATTGTCTCAACATTCCACCTAGGCAGATTACTATCAATAACACACTACTAACCATATATTTCTTCTTCTCATATTGAATCAAAATAGTATCTAACTGCCTAAGAGATTAAGTTTCCAGATGCATCAATCAACCAACAAGAATATATAGATGCAAGGGGAAGAGAGTCGCTTACCACAGTGACCAGCTTGTTGTTGGGGTGCTTCTCCTTGTAGTCCTTCCTAAACCCCTCCCTGCAGACACAAAACACAAAAAATCTGATAATGATGCAAGTTAAAAGCAGAACAAAATCTTCATTTAGATTTTAACGATAAGGCCCGGACGTCTAGCCGTCCCATGCAGACACCGCACTCTTCTTCCCGCTGCTGGACCATTCGGTGTAGGAATCCTGAAATAATAAAGGAAGGAGAATAAGATCAGCATCAATATAACCATCTTAATAGTAGCAACAATATCACATTAAACACATCATAGTTAGGGACATACTCGCTCAAAAAATAAATCAAAACAAGGAGTAGAACATGTTGCAGACAATGCGTGGAGCTAGCAACTATTAATCTGTTTTGCAACAGACCATTTTTAACATACCTATGTTTTATTGTTAGACATGTTTTCACAGACTGAAATTCATAATCATGCATTCAGGCGGCATGTAAGAGTGGTATGCAGCAGGATAATATAGTTTCTTTATTAAGCTAGGAACTGTTGGTTTCAGGTACAATGGAAAAGATCATCATCATGAACAAAACAAACGAGCAGCACGAAAATTAAATCGCTTAAGGGGTTCACCTACGTCAGCCCTCGAAACTCCATCTTGGCTAGTCCGGTATTGGGCAGCTATCATGTATCCATCGTGAGCTCACGGATGTAGCTCCTCTGCAACCCACTGCCTACTAATACACACACAGTATAAACAAAATAAGCATAGTAGTAAGCTTATCAGATCTACAGTTCAAATAGGCATGGTCAGTAGCCTACCAATAGCAATTACAAACTGATAGCAAGTCCATCAGTTTCACCATTATTCTTGTTCTAAACGCAAACACTACTAGGCATAAACACAAACACGCTACCGGCAGCTCCGGCGCTATCTCGATTGACCGGTCATAGTGTGGGAATAACGGGCACACAAAGAGGCACCACTGCAAGTGACTATGAGGACCCCCGAAGATAGGAAGAAAATGGGAGGGGAAAGAGGGGGACCTCGTTCTGTACCTGGTGCGGTGGATGAAGGAGCCTCCTAGGGAGGGCGCCAGAGGAGAAGAGCCTCTAGGGCTCCAGGGAGACGGGAGGATGAGGTGGGTTGGCGGATAAGTACCTCGGGTGCCAGCGCGGAAGGCCTTGGCGACGCGCGTGTGCGTCCTGCGCAGCCCCTCCCGACGGTCGTCCTCGTCGAGGCCCACCAGCAGTGCGCACACCGCCGCCTCCATGGCATCTTCCGCCTCTTCGCTGCCACCGCAAAGCACCACGAGATCCTCCTCGCCGTCGTTGCACCCGCACGCAGCGGCTTTGTTTCTCCGACGAGGCTAGGGTGGCTGCACTAGGAAGGGAGACTACTGATGTTGTGTCTGGATTCAGATCGATAGAGGGGGCAGAATTATGGCGGCTGTGATTCTACGGCGTGACTAGGGTGGGGGTGGGGGTGGGGGTGGCGATGGGGTGATGGCGGCTGTGTTTCTCCAGCGAGGTTGGGGAACCTCTCTGGATCGAGATCGAGAGAGGGGCGGGGAGGTAGGTGGTGGCGGCGATGCTAGGAGTTAGCGAGGCTGCGATGGGATATGAGGAGGGAGGGCTACCGTGACCTAGCGGAAGGGAGGGATGGTTTGCCCGAACTGCCCCTTTCTTTTTCTCTTTCGGTGGGGGCGTTTGGGTATTTTTCTATTTTGGTGCCAAAATTTCAGGGGACGAATTTTGGACATTGGATGGGTCGATGTGGATGGCTGAGATCTGTCGCAGGAGTGATCCGTTGGTAGTCTATTTGTGTCATCTGATTGGTTGGCTCCATTTTGCACGGCAAACGACCAACGTTACGGCCAGAATCGCGGTATAGTTTGTGATAATGTGTCCATATTATGCACGCATGTGCAACTTGGGATGACAAATAATGTTGCACGATGAAGTTTTTCTTTTCGTCGCACGGAAAATCCATTTTCTATTTTCTGAGCGCAAAAAAAGAGGGCATTTTGTGAAACAACCACCAAATGACAGTTTTAGAATGGTGACACCATATTTTGTAAAAATACTAGACCATCTTACATGGACAATGTCACAACCCGGGTATCTCAAACCTTTCCATCCATCCCTGGCAAAAAAGACAAATTCATGCCGAATCGGTAGGAAGTGGGTCCGGTTTGAACTACAGGTACATGATCCGATGCCCATTATTTTTTGAAAAAATGTGTTTTAGACTCGCAATATGCTATTTCTTTAGAGATCCAATGCAAGTTTAGCGAGGCTCGGCCCTGAGCTAAGAACCTTCATGCCCGCCGTTTTGACCATAGTTTGAAACGGGCATAAAAAAATAAAAAACGGTCCGATCAACGCAAATCCTTCGCGTGGTGTCTTATTATGTGACATAATTGCAAGGAAAAATACCAAACTTGGTAAATTGAGTATGTCTCAAAAAAACCTTCACAAAATGACCTATCATGTTCGAGGTTTCGTTGCTTTCGGGTCAAATGACCAATGTTATGGCTAGAATTAGGGCATATTTTGTGATAATGTGCCCATATTGTGCACACATATGTATCATGGCATGGAGAACAATGTTGCAGGAGGAAGTTTTCCTTTTCGACGCACGGAAAAACCATCTTCCATTTTCTGAGCGCAAAAAACGGGGCGTTTTGTGAAGCAACCACCAAATGACAGTTTTAGAATGGTACCGCCACATTTTGTAAAAATATTAGACCACCTTACATGGACATTGTCCCAACCGGGGTATCTCAAACCTTTCCGTACACCCCTGGCAAAAAAGACAAATTCCTGCCGAATCGGTAGGAAGTGGGTCCGGTTTGAACTACAGGTACATGATCCGATGCCCATTATTTTTTGAAAAAATGTGTTTTAGACTCTCAATATGCTATTTATTTAGAGATCCAATGCAAGTTTAGCGAGGCTCGGCCCTGATCTAAGAACCTTCATGCCCACCTTTTTTACCATAGTTTGAAACAGGCATAAAAAAATAAAAAACGGTCCGATCAACGCAAATCCTTCGCGTGGTGTCTTATTATGTGACATAATTGCAAGGAAAAATACCAAACTTGGTAAATTGAGTATGTCTCAAAAAACCCTTCACAAAATGACCTATCACGTTCGAGGTTTCGTGGCTTTCGGGTCAAATGACCAATGTTATGGCTAGAATCAGGGCATAGTTTGTGATAATGTTCCCATATTGTGCACACATATGTATCATGGCATGGAGAACAATGTTGCAGGAGGAAGTTTTCCTTTTCGACGCACGGAAAAACCATTTTCCATTTTCCGAGCGCAAAAAACGGGCCGTTTTGTGAAGCAACCACCAAATGAAAGTTTTAGAATGGTACCCCTATATTTTGTAAAAATATTAGACCACCTTACATGGACATTGTACCAACCGGAGTATCTCAAACCTTTCCGTACACCCCTCGCGAAAAAGACAAATTCCTGCCGAATCGGTAGGAAGTGGATCCGGTTTGAACTACAGGTACATGATCCGATGCCCATTATTTTTTGAAAAAATGTGTTTTAGACTCGCAATATGCTATTTCTTTAGAGATCCAATGCAAGTTTAGCGAGGCTCGGCCCTGAGCTAAGAACCTTCATGCCCGCCGTTTTGACCATAGTTTGAAACGGGCATAAAAAAATAAAAAACGGTCCGATCAACGCAAATCCTTCGCGTGGTGTCTTATTATGTGACATAATTGCAAGGAAAAAATACCAAACTTGGTAAATTGAGTATGTCTCAAAAAACCCTTCACAAAATGACCTATCATGTTCGAGGTTTCGTGGCTTTCGGGTCAAATGACCAATGTTATGGCTAGAATCAGGGCATAGTTTGTGATAATATGCCCATATTATGCACCCATATGTATCATGGCATGGAGAACAATGTTGCAGGAGGAAGTTTTCCTTTTCGACGCACGGAAAAACCATCTTCCATTTTCCGAGCGCAAAAAACGGGGCGTTTTGTGAAGCAACCACCAAATGACAGTTTTAGAATGGTACCGCCACATTTTGTAAAAATATTAGACCACCTTACATGGACATTGTCCCAACCGGGGTATCTCAAACCTTTCCGTACACCCCTGGCAAAAAAGACAAATTCCTGCCGAATCGGTAGGAAGTGGGTCCGGTTTGAACTACAGGTACATGATCCGATGCCCATTATTTTTTGAAAAAATGTGTTTTAGACTCGCAATATGCTATTTATTTAGAGATCCAATGCAAGTTTAGCGAGGCTCGGCCCTGATCTAAGAACCTTCATGCCCGCCGTTTTGACCATAGTTTGAAACAGGCATAAAAAAATAAAAAACGGTCCGATCAACGCAAATCCTTCGCGTGGTGTCTTATTATGTGACATAATTGCAAGGAAAAATACCAAACTTGGTAAATTGAGTATTTCTCAAAAAACCCTTCACAAAATGACCTATCACGTTCGAGGTTTCGTGGCTTTCGGGTCAAATGACCAATGTTATGGCTAGAATCAGGGCATAGTTTGTGATAATGTTCCCATATTGTGCACACATATGTATCATGGCATGGAGAACAATGTTGCAGGAGGAAGTTTTCCTTTTCGACGCACGGAAAAACCATTTTCCATTTTCCGAGCGCAAAAAACGGGCCGTTTTGTGAAGCAACCACCAAATGAAAGTTTTAGAATGGTACCGCCACATTTTGTAAAAATATTAGACCACCTTACATGGACATTGTACCAACCGGGGTATCTCAAACCTTTCCGTACACCCCTGGCGAAAAAGACAAATTCTTGCCGAATCGGTAGGAAGTGGATCCGGTTTGAACTACAGGTACATGATCCGATGCCCATTATTTTTTGAAAAAATGTGTTTTAGACTCGCAATATGCTATTTCTTTAGAGATCCAATGCAAGTTTAGCGAGGCTCGGCCCTGAGCTAAGAACCTTCATGCCCGCCGTTTTGACCATAGTTTGAAACGGGCATAAAAAAATAAAAAACGGTCCGATCAACGCAAATCCTTCGCGTGGTGTCTTATTATGTGACATAATTGCAAGGAAAAATACCAAACTTGGTAAATTGAGTATGTCTCAAAAAACCCTTCACAAAATGACCTATCATGTTCGAGGTTTCGTGGCTTTCGGGTCAAATGACCAATGTTATGGCTAGAATCAGGGCATAGTTTGTGATAATGTGCCCATATTGTGCACCCATTTGTATCATGGCATGGAGAACAATGTTGCAGGAGGAAGTTTTCCTTTTCGACGCACGAAAAAACCATTTTCCATTTTCCGAGCGCAAAAAACGGGTCGTTTTGTGAAGCAACCACCAAATGAAAGTTTTAGAATGGTACCCCTATATTTTGTAAAAATATTAGACAACCTTACATGGACAATGTCCTAACCGGGGTATCTCAAACCTTTTCGTTCACCCCTGGCGAAAAAGACAAATTCCTGCCAAATCGATAGAAAGTGGGTCCGGTTTGAACTACAGGTATATGATTTAAAGCTCATGATTTTTGGTAAAAATCACTTTTAGACTCACAATATGTTGTTTCTTCAGAGATCCAATGAAATTTTAGCGAGGCTCATCACCTAGCTAAGAACCTCTGTGCCCGCCATTTTGACCATAGTTTAAAACGGGCATACAAATTCAAAAATTGTTCGATCAATGCAAATCCTTCGCCTGGCGTCTTATTATGTGACATATTTGCAATGAAAAATACCAATCTTGGTATATTGCAAGTGTCTCGAAAAAACCTTCTCAGAAATGACCTATCATGTCCGAGGTTTCTTGACTTTCGGACCAAACGACCAATGGTATGGCTAGAATTAGGGCATAGTTTGTGCTAATGTGCCCATATTGTGCACACATATGTATCATGGGATGGCGAACAATGTTGCAGGAGAAAGTTTTCCTTTTTGACGCACGGAAAAACCATTTTCCATTTTCCGAGCGCAAAAAACGGGGCGTTTTATGAAGCAACCACCAAATGACAGTTTTAGAATGGTACCACCACATTTTGTAAAAATATTAGACCACCTTACATGGACAATGTACGAACCGGGGTATCTCAAACCTTTCCGTCCACCCTGGCGAAAAAGACAAATTCCTGCCGAATCGGTAGGAAGTGGGTCCGGTTTGAACTACAGGTACATTATTTGATGCCCATTATTTTTTGGAAAAATGATTTTTAGACCCATAATATGCTGTTTCTTTAGAGATCCAATGCAAGTTTAGCGAGGCTCAGCCCCGAGCTAAGAATCTTTATACCCGCCGTTTTGATCATAGTTTGAAACGGGCATAAAAAATTCAAAAACTGTTCGATCAATGCAAATCCTTCGCGTGGCGTCTTATTATATGACATAGTTGCAATGAAAAATACCAATCTTGGTATATTGCAAGTGTCTCGAAAAAACCTTCTCAGAAATGACCTATCATGTCCGAGGTTTCTTGGCTTTCGGACCAAACGACCAATGGTATGGCTAGAATCAGGGCATAGTTTGTGATAATGTGCTCATATTATACACACATATTTATCATGGGATGGCGAACAATGTTGTAGGAGAAAGTTTTCCTTTTTGACGTACGAAAAAACCATTTTCCATTTTCCGAGCGCAAAAAACGGGGCGTTTTATGAAGCAACCACCAAATGACAGTTTTAGAATGGTACCACCACATTTTGTAAAAATATTAGACCACCTAACATGGAAAATTTACGAACCGGGGTATCTCAAACCTTTCCGTCCACCCCTGGCGAAAAAGACAAATTCCTGCCGAATTGGTAGGAAGTGGGTCCGGGTTGAACTACACGTGCATTATCTAATGCTCATGATTTTTTGAAAAAATCGGTTTTAGACTCACGATATGATGTTTCTTCAGAGATCCATCAAATTTTCATGAGTCTCATCCCCTCGCTCATCCCAAATGTTGAATTGAAAGCTCTAGTTTCAAAATCATATTTTAAAATATGATATTATCCCTACTATGATCTAATATGAGATCAGTAAATCCACTATTTTAAATTTTTCAAAGTATTTATAATTAACACCTTAAGATGATCTACTGAATTTTATAAAAAATTAGAGACAAGAATCAATTCTTTTAGATTTGTTATAAAAAGGATAAAAATAAATAAGAAAATAAAAAAACAAAAGAAGAAAAAAAATTCCTAACTATAACAGCGTTCAAGGCCAAGGCCCCGCCTACTGCGGCCCATCTTGCTTCCCACCGAGGTCCATTCTAGTGGTAAATCAAACCAGCCCAATAGATAAATTAATTATATAAGGCCGCATGTTATTTGTACTAGACGAAAGGTTCCCTGGGCTGGTGGTAAGGATCGTCTCCCGCTGGGAGGAGGTCGCGGGTTCGACCCCCTTGGGTTCTTTTTTTGTGGAATAACCTGAAAATTGCCGAACGATGGAATATGCAGTTCATAAAGGCTCGACGTAGTGTTATGACAAATAGCACGATGAGGCCTGGTGGTTGTGTTCCGTATTAGAGCAGCGGAGGTTGCGGGATCGAACTCCCCTGCTGTCCTGGCAACCTTTTTTGTCTATTATTTCTGATATAAGAACGTTAGACTGGTTTGTCAGTTCGGTGTGATATATGGATACATGTATACAAAAAGTTACACATAGACATAACACGTATGAATAATTTCTGACGTGGCTAACTAGTCATTTTAATGTATTATATATTGGACACTATGACGATTTAAATTGGTCATAATCGAATACAAATAAGGATCTAATATGTACCGTGTAGATTATGACGATTTCATCCGATGAAATTGCGACGATTCTAACAAAAACGTCGTCATTCTACAGGATTTTGACCTCTCCAAATAGCCTACGACCATCTTGTCTAAAATCGTCATAAATCTATGACGATTTCATTTCCCGTCACTACGAGAAGGTCACAAGTTAACACATTTCTTGTAGTGTGCCTTCGCCAGGGCATTCCGAACCCTCTTAAATCGATTCCAATATGGTATTTTGTTAGTATCTAGTGTTACCTATCTGCTGGATAGTTTTCCTTTTGTAGCCTTATACTCATGTTCCCCTCTCATATGCATCCGAGGTTTCTCCGAACTAGGTTTTACACCCCTCGGAACTTCGGAATATTGATTTTAGTTGATTTTAGCTAGAGTTACCTATCTACTACACAGTTTACTTTTTGTAGCTAGGTTTAGGGTTTAGGGTTTCTCTTCCTTTTTATTATTGTGTATGTATATATTAGGGTTTCTCTGAATTAGGGTTTATATCTCTCAACACCGTACCTAACTTTCTCCCTTAGCCGCTTTGACTTATTCGTTTTTCCACCTATGCAGAAAATATGGACCCACACATCAGAGACGAAGAAAAGGAAGAGTTGATCCAAGGTGTGATCCGCGGGGAAGAAAATTTAGATGTATCAACGTTTCTGAACAACTCCGGTGAGGGTGATCCTCTTTTTACCGGAATAGACGACTTGTTCGAGGTTGAAGGTGTTGCCTTCCGCGAGGGAGAAGGCGATGCCTTGTGTAATCGAGAAGACGACCGCTCCGGCGAGGTGCATGTAATATAATTAATTCATTAATTAATCATCTGCTATCTATATAGAAATAGTAACGACGATCTTTCTTCTTTTAGCCCTCCGGATCAAACAAATCTACTGAAAAGAGCAGACGAGGCCCAACCAAAAAGTTGCAAGACCATGAGAGGTTCAGGATCGAAGATGTCGCTGAAGACGGCAAACCGAAGGCTCCCAAAGTTGTCGCAAACAAATTTGTGGAACAATGTGGAGTAATCGTTAGGGACTCAATCCCGATCACCATTCGAAATAAGAATAGGTCTGCTGATGCGGAAGAAGAGGGAACATGTTTATTTGTCCCTAACCACGCCAAAGGTTTACTATGGAAGAGGCTCATGGTTAATTTCAAACTACCAAAGATAGAGCTGGATCCAAATGCGGAGGATCCAGTTGAGGACGCCTTAGAACATGGGAGAGCCATGGAGGCTAAGGTCAGGGAGTGGGCTTTGAAGAAGATGGCCCAGTGTTTCACCAACTGGAAGAAAAGATTGCACCTTGACTATGACGTGAAAGAGAAGACTCCCGATTTCAAGAATATTCAGTTCGAGAAGATAAAACCATTCTGGGCTGAGTTTGTGGAATACAAGACATCAAAAAAAGCTAAGAAAATGTCTGCAACGAATAAGCTGAATGCTGCTAACATGAAGTATCACCATACTATGGGGCAAGGTGGCTACAGGGCTGGCATTCCTAAGTGGGAGAAACTTGAGAATGAACTGCGTGCTAAAAAGATCACCCCAGAGACAAACGATTGGATAGAACGTGCAAGGAATTGGTTTTACGGGCATGGGGGCACGTTGGACTCGGAAGGGATGTGTATATATAACATACGACATAAAGAAGACCCCTTGCCAATCGAGAAGATGAGAAAAGCAGTAAAGGCTGTTAAAGATGGGGACTTCATTCCCGATAGAGAGAATGATGAGCTCACACTCGCCCTTGGAAATAAGGAACATGATGGACGAACACGAGGCACAGGAGGCTCCCAACCATGGAGGACTGGGTTTCCTGAAGAGAGGAAGAAATATCCTGATAGAAGCCGTTAGAGGAGAAAGGACAGGGAGGAAGTTGAAGCAGATAGTTAGAAAGAGCGAATGCGTATAATTGAAGAACGAATAAAGCAACAACAAGATGAAATTAACGCACTTAAAGAGCAAAGTACTACCGGCCCATCTCAGCAGCACACTGCATTCGATGCTATCGGCCTATCGAATAATCGAAAAAGCAGTGTGGCTTCCACCAAGGTCCCGGGTGATGACAATGGCAATGACGATGGTGCACCGACGATGGCTCCTGTTGGCTACTCAGTGGATGATATCACAGAGATGACACACTGCAAGCTACATGTCAAAGTTGTTAACATATCAATGAAGGTGGCGGTCGGCTATGCCTTACCAATTGGACCCACACCAACTTACCATTGTCGTCCGGTTCCAGAGGGCTACGCTGTTGTCGGGGTGGATGAAATCATGCCTACCTCGGAAGTTTTGAAGCTTGACTACCCTGCAGGTGAAGGGGATGTGACTGAACTGGGAGACGCAAAAAACGTCACCATTCTATGGCCAAAGGAATGTATCGTGCTTCGAAATCACACGCCAAGGCCATCTTCGCCGCCGCCTCACCCGTCTCCAGCGAGGTCGTTGCCGCCGCGGCAGCCGTCTTCGTCGCCTCACCCGGCTCCGTCGCCTCACCAATCTTCGGCGCAGCCATCGCCGGCGCCTTAGGATAAAAAGCGTAAGCGTACCTCTACTCTGCGTCGTGGTAAGCGATCGCCGAAACATAAACAAGAGCCTCTTCCAAAAGTACCAAAGGTTCCTCCCAAGAGAGCTTATGACTGTACTGAAGAGGAGACTGCGGCGATCGTAGATGCGGAAACGACAACGTTTTTCGCTAAGTTGAGGCGGCCGAAAGAGTCAGAGTTCCCCAGCACCAAAGAAGAAAAATCCAAAGTGTTGAAAATGCTAAAGTATCTTCATCAACCCGAGCCAAAGCTGTCATCAGACTATGAGCGTTCTATTCTCAAGTCACATGCGGCACAAAAAGCCTCGAAGAGCAGTACTGATGCAAGCGAGAAATCTGTTGCCCAGCTCGGAGAACAAGCAAAACAGTCTTGCACCCCTCTCAACGTGATTTCCCAAACCAATGTGGGGTCGAGCAAATATGGGGCCAAAGAGCAGTATGATCCAGAGGTAGTTGCACAATACGGAGAAGCTGTCGCTGCTCAAGGTATGAGTATTGCCCAGTACTTATCCCAGTTAGAGTACTTCCCCGCGAGTGAAGTAGCATACAAATACCAGTACGGCAAACCTCTCGTCAAACCTGAGGAGGTAAATAATCGTCCAACAAAAATACGAAGATTGCATAACTGGTACTTGCATGCCACAAAGGCCGGGGCTAACTGGATAGTGCTGAAGGTAACAAAAAAGCATTATGGGAAAGATATAGATGACATGATATCCATTGAATTTGATGAACTATTTCAATTATTCAATCAAGACGCCTTGGACAAATCGATCATCAGTGCCTATTGTCTGTAAGTACTAATTCTGTAATTAATTTAGTCTCCAGCTATCTCACCTTGATTATTGCATGTATATAATCATACTGTAATTTGCAGAATGAAGATTCTCGAATGCAGCAGAGGACAAATCTATGACATTGGCTTCATTGACCTATATTGGGTTCATCAAGCTAATCTCAAAACAAACCCCCAGGATACGGAGGATAATATAGTACACGCGTGAAGGTTTCAAGAAACCAGAAGGGAAATACTATTTCCTTACAACTTCGAGTGAGTGTTATTGTCTTGTATACACTTTATATTTCGCTTACTCGATGTTAAGTATATAATTGGTTAGTTATGCATTCGCAGCTACCACTATATTCTGTTAATCATTCAACTTGACAAAGGGCGTGTACTAGTCATGGACTCGAAACATAAACCCCTTGAGACGTGGAAGGACATGCAGATACTTCTCCAGCGGTAATTCTAATCATTAAGACACTATATCGGAAACGTTCGTAAATTTTATGATATCAAGTAATTAATAACTTATTTTATTCGTTTTCTTCGCGGGCAACGCTTGGAAAAGGTTCACTAGCAAGGCTAGGGGTGTTTGGAAAGAGGAGCTTACATTTGAAGCACTAGATGTAAGAACCACTAGCTATATCCGCGCATCTCTTTGATTCTAGTTTTGATACAGTTATTATTATGCTTGATTATTATTTTGATTGAACTATGTTCTCGTAAAGTGCCTGACGCAGGGACCAGGTAACAATCTATGTGGATACTATGTTTGCGAGTTCATCCGGCAGACGTGCGATGAGAAGGGAAGAAATTTAGAGCAACTCCACGTACGTAAATAATTTCTATAGTTTTTAATTACAATCAAATTGTGTTTAGTTTCATTCATATAAGCTGACTCCTTTTTTAAATCAAATCGAACGTCTACCGGACGGTCTTTTGCCAAAGGATCGTGTACGAGCAATTCAGGAGGAATTGGCGGGATTCTTGGATGCAGAAGTCCTAAACCCAAAAGGGGAATACTATTCGGCTGTGTATAGGCAATAGGGATTGTAAAAAGAGCAACTTTTGTATGTAGTGCATGAACTCGATCCGTGTATCGAATGTAATATTGTCATGATGATCTTGTGTAATATAACGGTTCCTTCATTGATAAGTGCAAAACACTAAATAAACAATAAACAACCTAAATGAATTCTCTGCCGCGGCACAAAAAGTGGCGAAAATGCTGCCGCGGCAACAAAATGTGCCAAAATGAATTCTCTGCCGCGGCAGAGAAATAGGCCAAATCTCTGCTGCGGCAGAAGGCTATTTGTCCGGGTTCGTGTTACGAACCGGGACGGTTGCTCCACCCCCCTCGCCCTCTGTCGCTGCCAAGTGTACACCCATTTGTCCCGGTTCGTGGGGCAACCGGGACTAAAGGTTAGGGCTTTAGTCCCGATTGCCTCGTCCCGGTTGGGCAACCGGGACTAATGCCCCTTACCAACCGGGACGCATGGCACGTTTTCTACTAGTGTGTATTCATAGTAGCCCAAATTTTTTAATTCAAAATTGATTCACAAATTGAGAATTGTAAACAAGTAATGCCAAAAACAAGGGCAAATTCTAATTTGATGTGAATAGTTACCATCGAGTACTATTAATAATAAGATTATTATTTTTATTTTGTTGACTCGCAGACTAAATTTAGAATTTAAATTCTGTGATAATGCAATATATGTGGTGGAAATGTTGTCTAATTCTTTTCTTCAGTTCATAGATAATCACTTGGTATGCTAACTACACCTCAAGTGTACTTCTTTGTACACATAATGTTAAATATGCACTGAACTTGGCTACGAAAACGTCTAAAAGTAATGTGAAAACCATGTTTCAAAGTTTTTAAAAATCTGAAAATTTTAATAGAAATTATGTGGCTTGTTCATTAGTAAATTTTACCTGAATCATTTTCTATGTACTAGTTGGAATGCATACAGTGCACATATTATTTTATCCTTTTTCATTGTTTTCTTCACGTGGAAGTCTGGCGTCTATGTTATTCATTGCACACTTGATTGAGACACACATCTATCGCATGCAAAATGCCACTTTTTCCCGACAAAATGCCACCTTTTGCCAATTGAAAACACTAAAAGTGTCCTCTGAAACTGAGGACTATTCAACAGCTTTACTACACATATGAACATGCAATGTATTGCCTTTGGGACTGAAATAAGGATGGGCGGCTTTTGCAATCTAGTTGGTCCTAAACAAGGAGTATTAACTAAATTCTCCCAAAGATATGTCCTAATAGCACCTTGTTTATGTTTTAGGAGGGACAAGGGAGGAATATGATTTTGTTTCGATTCAATGCATGAGGGCGTGCTGAAGTGTTCCTTGCACTAGCTAGTACTGCGTCACTACTTAGTGGTAATCAATGGCTAATGCGCGCGGTCAATAACGCATGTGCTGATTGAGCTCGGAATCACGGTTTAATTGACTTGCTGATGCTGTAAAGGAGAGCCCTGCATACGTGATCCAAATTACGTAAGTTTTACGTATGTATGTTTAAACAAGAGTAAAGTTGGAGAGAAAGGCTATATATACCTATTCCTGGCCTACCACCAACAAACCACATAAAAATTCTTGTGTGCCTAAATTAATTTCACGAGATCTAGCCATACATAATTGTGTATTTTGAACACCTGCGGTACCATGGAATCAGATGCGTTTTAACGCGGGTATTTGTTTTGGCTAAAGGCTGTACCTTTTATATGCTTTTGCTAGATTTGCGAATCGACGCCACACACTCTCTCTCCCTCCCTTTCTCTCTCTCCCATGCATGTTTCTAGAAGAAGATCACTGCACTTAAAGGTTTCTCGACACAGCTATTGCCACTAGTAGAAAACAAGGCTTTCGTCGATCCCATTCCGAGCCATCGGTCCCGGTTCCTTCACGAACCGGGAGTCTGGGACTAGGTCTCACATTAATCCCGGTTCGTAAGGCCATGAGGACGCACGGGGCAGGGCGACGACCTGTCCCGGTTTATGCTGGACCTTTAGTTCCGGTTCGTGGCAGAAATCGGGATTAAAAGTGTCGAGCCACATGTGGTCGCTGGTGCAGATATTTAGTCTCGGTTCTTGGTAGAAACCAGGACTAAAGATCCATGATGTATATATATAGCACCCAGCTCCACATGCTTGTGTGAGCTGGTTTGTTTTTTCCCTCTCATCACAAGTGGTGTATGTTGCTTAGTTTTTCCCCTCTATGCACAAGAGGTGCTTGATGAAATGCACAAGTGCCTGAGCCACACTTATGCCTTTTCCTCTTTCTTTCCTCCTCAATCGAGGTTAGCATGCAACTTAATCCATTTATATGTCATTGATACAATGCATGTGTCGATATACAGTGGTCATTTATCTAGATGTTCTGTAATTGTTTTTCATAAACTTAATTATATAATATAGATGAGCCGACAATGGATATACGGTGACCGACGCACTGGCGAGTTCATTGCGGGCCTTCAAAATTTTATCGTTGTGGCTGAGGCAAACATAAGTAACGGTTATATGTGTTGTCCATGTGTTAAATGTCGGAATCAGAATGATTACTCTTCCTCGAGAACCCTTCACACCCACCTGCTCCAGCACGGTTTCATGCTTAGCTACAATTGTTGGACCAAGCACAGAGAAAGAGGGATTATGATGGAAGACAATGAAGAAGAAGAGGATGATGACAACTATCATCATATGTTTCATGAATACGGTTATACACAGAGATAATACGGTGATACAACTGGTGAAGCTTAATATGAAGAGGCGCCCGATGATGAGCTTGTTGATGATCTTCACTGGGCCATTGTTGATGCACGAAAAAAGGATAGGGGCAGCGGCACGGACGCCGGAGAAGACGGCACGTACCCATGTCGGGCGGGAACAAGAGACACCGCCCGTGTCGGTCGAGGCGGCCTCCAGTATTTCCGTGCAGTCTGGGGGGCGCGTCACTATGCAAGACGTTAGGGAGGCGATACAATGTACCAGAATAGTCGGCCAGGCCTGCCTGTGGGACCCGCCAGTCGGCAGAGTCTTTGCCCATGCCGCCTCGTCCTATATAAGGGGTGGCAGGGCATCGTAGAAAGGGCTGGCTTCTCATTCTCTAAGTTAGACCACAAATACAGCTCGAGGAGCACTTGTAGCTCCCAGTGTTCATCAAGTTAGTCACATCGGCAGGAGTAGGGGTGTTACCTCACCATGAGGGCCCTGAACCTGGGTACTTCCTGCGTTCCCGACATATGCTCGTGCCCGATCCTGCCTGCAGGCGTCGTCGCTCGCTTCCCTGCTCGCTCCCACACCTCTATCTAGCCTGCTTAGGAACCGCCGTTTCCATAACAACGACAGTTGACGCCCACCTTGGGGCAAAGATCGCGGCGACCAGAGTAACGTTCCGCACGGGACCCTGCACTTCGTCCGGCGAGCGCGTGGCCTCCGAACTCGTGCTCACCTTGGGCCAGTTCGAAAGCGTCATCGAGAACGCCCGCTGCTTTGCCGACTCTAGTTTCCTGGAAGGCGGCTCCGTTTTGCTGTTCGGCGAACTGCCAGTCAACGTCGCCGCCGTGCCGGAGGGTTTCCCTTAGGAAATCGTCTCCTTCGCCGAGTCGCTGCCCTCAGCCGGCAGCGTGCTCGTCGCGCCTTGCAGCATGGAAGTGATGATGGCTGGCTCCGGCCACGGCCGTCGTTCCGCTCTCGATCTCACCAACGACGTAGCTGGCACATCCACTACCCTGCATGGAAACGGAGTGGTGGAAGAAGTTATCGAGGAACTCCTCACTCCGGTTAACCTGGGAGAGGACCCGGATGAGGCGGCTGCAAATATCGAGGCAGCACGTGAGCGTTTGATTATCCAGGCCCAGGGCCTGGCCTCCGCCAAGTACCATATGGAAAGCAAAATGCGGCAGTACCACCACTCCCACGGTCTCACCCCATCTAACCAAGATCCTAGCCGGCTGGGGTCCGTGCAGCATCGCGGGGGAGAGCTGGGCGCCCGTTTCGAGCAAGACGTCGAGACGGGACCTCACATGTACTTCCCACCGCCTGTGTATGACACCGTGGTCAAGAATTTCCGCACGACGCGATCCGTTGCGGAAGAACTACCGCACCTAGAGGGGAGGAAAGGACCAGGAAGTTTCAGCGGGTGCAGCACGTGCTGCGCGTGGCTGACGAGCATGCTGAGGCCACTCGGATCGCGTACGAGGCAGGAGCCGACTCCCGAGGGAACCATCTGGCTGGTGGCAGCTGGGGAGGACCTCGCCATACCGAGTACTCCACGACTCTGGGCCAGCCGCGTGCGTTCTCGCGCTCCAAGTGTCGCCAATCCGGCAGCAGCCAACCCCGCGGCGACCAAGGTGCTACTAGTCACCCACTGACTAAGGCACCACCCCCCGCACCCGGTTGATCGGGACCACCCTCCACCCTCTCCCCCATCCCGCCTCATTGGCCAGGTGGGTGCGTCCAATCCGGTTGAGACGGACGCGCACGAAAAAGTCGACCTCCTGACACAAGCTCGTATCACAGAGGAGGAAGACGCAACCGGACCAGTGTGCTTCTAGCCACGCATCCAGAGGGAACCACTCCCCAACAATTTATCCCTGCCATGGGACACCCCCAAGTATGACAGAAGCATGATGCCGGAGGACTGGCTGATCGACTACGCCACGACAGTCGGAATAGCCCACGGCAACAAGCGTGTGGCGGTTCGCTTCGTGCCTCTCATGTTGACCGGTTCGTCGAGAACCTGGCTCAACAGCCTCGCGCCCAACAGCATCAACGCCTGGCCTGATTTCGAGAAGGTCTTCATCCCGAACTTCAATGGCACCTACAAGCGTCCAGGTAGGCTTCGTGATCTCTCTTCGTGCATCCAAGGGGACCGCGAGTCGGATCACGAGTATCTCGCCCGCTGGACCGAGCTGCGCAACTCCTGCGAAGGGGTGGTGGAGAATCAAGAAATTGGTTTCTTAATCGAAGGGTGTCGAGAGGGAAGGATGCTGCGCCACCGAATACTGTGCAACAAGCCCAAGACCATGGAGGAGCTGATGACTGTTGGAATTATGCCCTAGAGGCAATAATAAAGATGTTATTATTATAATTCTTATTCATGATAAAGTTTATATTCCATGCTAGAATTGTATTAAGCGGAAACTTTAGTACTTGTGTGGTTTGTGAACAACACCGTGTCCCTAGTACGCCTCTATGGACTAGCTCATTGATCAATGATGGTTAAGGTTTCCTAACCATAGACATGAGTTGTCAATTGATAATGAGATCATATCATTGGGAGAATGATATGGTGGATAGACCCAAACAAAGCAGAGCAATTAGATCGTGTCATCGTGTTCGTCTTTGCGAAGCTTTTCCTATGTCAAATATTGTATTCCTTAGACCATGAGATAATGCAACTCCCTGGTATCGGAAGAAAGCTTTGAGGTCATCAAACATCATCCTATGAGAGGGTGATCATAAAGGTGTCTCTCAGGTGATCGGAAAGTATCTGTTGGGTTGTATGTATCGAGATGGAATTTGTCCCTCCCAAGTCGGAGAGATATACTTCGGGCCCACTCGGTAATCGATATCAACACCGCTTGCAAGCATGTGGTTAAGGAGTTAATCACAAAGTGATATCGGATTACGGAACGAGTAAAGTACTTGCTGTGAACGAGATTGAACTAGGTATGACGGTACCGACGATCGAATCTCGGGCAAGTAAAATATCGCGAGACGAAGGGAATATATATATGGGATTGATTGAATCCTGGCATCGTGGTTCATCCGATATGATCATCGATGAATGTGTGGGAGTCAATATGGGTGCCCAGACCCCGCTGTTGATTATTGATAGAAGATCATGTATGCATATTCTCGAACCCGCAGGGTCACACACTTAACGTATCTCGACGCAAGGATAGATTGGATAATTGGTTTATGAATTTTTGTTCGGAGTCTCGGATGGGATCCGGGATATCACGAGAGGTTCCGGAATGGTCCGGAGAATAAGATTCATATAAGGCAGTGCAGTTTTTGGAGTTCGGAATTGTTCCGGGTTAATCGGTATTGTACCGGAAGCTTCTAGAACCTTCTGGAAGGGGACCAACGTGGCCCCACATTCCGGGAGGGGGCATGGGCCTATGAGGGAGTGTCCTAGCCGCATTGGGCCAGGGGCACAAGGCCCCATAGGGCCCAGCCGATTCTAGAGAGATTTGACTCGTTTAAATCTCGGGATAGAATTTCTAGATAAGGGAGAGTTTAAATTGTTTAAACTAGAGATAGGATTTCTAGATAAGGGAGAGTTTAAATTGTTTAAACTAGAGATAGGCTTGGAGGAGGGGCACAGGCTGGCCTCCCCCCCTCTATATATAGAGGGGTGGTGCGCCCCCTCTCCCCACAGACACACCTTCCTCCAAGCCCTAGCAGCCTTGCTACCTTCCTCTCTCCCTCCCGACTGTTTGTAGACGAAGCCCTGCAGCAGAAATTCTCCACCATATACACCACGCCGTCGTTCTGTAGATCCAATCTATCTCTCCACCATACTCGCTGGTCCTAGGAAGGAGGAGACATCGAGGTGCTGCACGTGTGCATCTCACGGAGGCACCGCCACTTGTGGTGCTAGATCGGATCGGATCGCGAGGAGGAGAAGCGAGTACGACTACATCACCCACGTTCCGACGAACGTTCCGCTGTGCGAATCTTCAAGGGTATGAAGATCTAATCCAATCTCTCTCGTTGTTTGCATCTCCTAGATTAGATCTTGGCTTTCCCTCTGTTCGCTCCGTAGAAAATTTTGATTTACTATGCCGCGAAACCCTTCAGTGGTATCAGAGCTAGATCTATGCGTAGATGTGTTTCACGAGTAGAACACAACATGGTTGTTGCGGGCGTTGATGTTTTCTGTTGCAAGCCTCTTGTTTGTGTTCTTCTTATGACGCGGGATAGTGAGATTGAAGCGGTCCAGGCCAACCTTACGCGACGTCGTTCGCGAGACCGGTTCCGCACTTGACGTGTGGCTTGTTCCACACATGCGGCTGGTGGATGTCAGTTTCTCTCACTATAGTTGTCATGGGATTAACACCGGAGTTTGGCAACCATAATATCACCGTTGTGGCTTTCCGTAGGTAAGAATCGTTCTTAGCATCTACTCCCATAAAGCCACGTAAAACATGCAACAACAAAGTAGAGGCGTCTAACTTGTTTTTGCAGGGAGTGTTTTCTGTGATATGGTATGGCCCAAGATGTGATGTGTATATTGTATGCGATGATCATGTTTTGTAATGTTTCACGACTTGCATGTCGATGAGTACACAACCGGCAGGATCCATATGGTTGTCTTTATAATTGTGTATGACCTGCGAGTCAACTTCTTATACGCCATGTAATAGCTTTACTTTATCGCTAAGTAGTTAGCAATAGTTGTAGTTGCTATTCGTGGTGGAGGCAATCATGGTGGAGTGATGGAGATCATGCCGGAACGCACAAGATGGAGATCATTGCGCGAAGATAGGCTATACCATGTCACATAAAGTTATATGCATGTGATGTTTATCCTTTTATGTATCTTATCATGCTTAGATCGTGACGGTAGCATTATAAGATGATTCCTCACTTAAAGATCAAGATAAAAACTGTGTTCTCCCCAAGTATGCACCGTTGCGAATGTTCGTCGTGTCCAAGTATCACGTGATGATCGGGTGCTATAGACTCTACGCTCACATACAACGGGTGCAAGCCAGTTTTTGCACACGCGGAAATACTTGGGTCTAACTTGACGAGCCTAGCATGTACAGACATGGCCTCGGAACACAAGAACCAAAAGGTTAAGCATGAGTCATATGAATGATATGATCGACACTTCGTTGTCCACCATTGAAACCACATCTCTTCTCGTGATGATCGGATTAGGTGTGGTGAATTTGGATCGTGTTCACTAAACAACTTGAGGGATGTTGAATTTAGTGGGAGTTCATCTAGTAATTTGATTAAGCTGAACTATTTATCATGAACATAGTCTAAATTGTACTTGCAAATACTGTAGATCCAATGGCCAAGTCCAACTTCAACTTCAACGTTTTTGCTGAGAAAGAAAAGCTTAGAAACAATGGGTCTAACTTCACCAACTGGTTCCGCAATCTAAGAATCATTCTGTCTGGCGGACAAAAGGACTATGTCCTTGAGAAAGCGTTAGGTAACCCCCCTGCTGCAACTGCGCCGGCTGATGAGAAAGCTGTCTATCAGTCGCGCAAAGATGATTATGGTGTGATTAAGAGCACCATGTTGTTTGCTATGGAACCGGAGCTTCAAAATCATTTTGAAACCTATCCCGGGCCCTTTGAGATTCTCGAGGAGCTGAAAACCATGTTTCAGACTCAAGCCCGTTCTGAGAGATATGAGATCTCTGAGAAGTTCTTTAACTGCAAGATGGAGGAAGGGAGTTCCATTAGTGAGCACGCCATAAAGATGTCGGGCTACACTCAACACCTTGAGCAACTGGAATGCACGATTCCAGAGGAGCTCAAGATTGACAGGGTTCTGCAATCACTCCCTCCCAGCTACAAAAGTTTTGTAGTGACTCATAATCAGATTGGTTCCACTGATACGATCACCGAGCTCTTCGCAAAGCTGAAGGCTGCGGAAGTGGACATCAAGAAGGATAATCATGTGTTGATGGTCAACAAGCCCTCCTTTAAGAAAGGTAAGGGAGCAAAGAAGCCCTTCAAGAAGGGCGGCGGCAAGCGCAATGCCCCTGCTGAGAAGAAGCTCAGGTCTGGTCCCAAGCCGGACACTGAGTGCTTCTATTGCAAGGACAAGGGTCACTGGAAGCGCAACTGTCCGAAGTACTTAGCGGACAAGAAGGCTGGCACCATCAAAGTACATGTTATTGATGTTTTCCTTACTAGCCCTCGTTGTAGTGCCTGGGTATTTGATACCGGTTCAGTTGCTAATATTTGTAACTCGAAACAGGAGCTACGGAATAGACGGCGGCTTGCGAGGGATGAGGTGACGATGCGCGTTGGCAACGGATCAAGAGTTGATGTGATGGCCGTCGGCACGCTCTCCTTAGTTTTACCTTCGGGATTAGTTTTAAACCTTAATAAATGTTATTATGTGCCTGCGTTGAGCATGAACATCATTTCCGGATCGTGTTTATTGCAAGACGATTATTCATTTAAATCGGAGAATAATGGTTGTTCTATTTATATGAGTAACATCTTTTATGGTCATGCACCTCTTGTGAATGGTTTATTTCTTCTAAATCTCGAAAGGGATGAAACACACATCCATAACATTGAGGCTAAGAGATGCAAAGTAGATAGTGATAATACTACTTATTTGTGGCACTGTCGTCTAGGTCATATTGGAGTAAAGCGCATGAAGAAACTCCATTCTGATGGACTTTTGGAGTCTCTTGATTTTGAATCATTTGACACATGCGAACCATGCCTCATGGGCAAGATGATCAAAACCCCGTTCTCCGGTATGATGGAGCGAGCAACGGACTTGTTGGAAATCATACATACCGATGTATGAAAACCGATGAGTGTTTCGACGCGCGGTGGATATCGCTATTTCCTCACTTTTACCGATGACTTAAGTAGATATGGGTATATCTATTTAATGAAACATAAATCTGAAACGTTTGAAAAGTTCAAAGAATTTCAGAATGAAGTGGAGAACCATCGTAACAGAAAGATTAAGTTTCTACGATCCGATCGTGGGGGCGAATATTTGAGTTATGATTTTCTCACGCATCTTAAAGCAAGCGGAATTGTTTCGCAACTCACGCCACCCGGAACACCACAGCGCAATGGTGTGTCTGAACGCCGAAATCGAACCCTATTAGATATGGTCCGATCGATGATGTCTCTTACTGATTTGCCGTTATCATTTTGGGGTTATGCATTAGAAACCGCTGCATTCACTTTAAATAGGGCTCCATCTAAATCCGTTGAGACGACACCGTATGAACTGTGGTTTGGTGCTAAACCTAAGTTGTCGTTTCTTAAAGTTTGGGGATGCGAAGCTTACGTCAAGAAGTTGATGCCGGACAAGCTCGAACCCAAAGCGGAGAAATGCGTCTTCATAGGATACCCTAAGGAAACTATTGGTTATACCTTCTATCACAGAACCGAAGGCAAAGTGTTTGTCGCAAAGAACGGTTCCTTTCTTGAGAAGGAGTTTCTCTCGAAAGAAGTGAGTGGGAGGAAAGTAGAGCTAGACGAGGTTATTGAACCTTCTCTTGAATTGGAGAGTAGCGCCGCACCTGAAATTGTTCCAGTGCCGCCTGCACCAACAATAGAGGAAGCTAATGACAAGGATCATGAAGCTTCGGACGATGCTGCTACTGAACGTCGCAGGTCGACAAGGTCGCGTGCCCCTCCTGAGTGGTACGGCAACCCTGTCTTGACTGTCTTGTTGGTAGAAGACAGTGAACCTACGAACTATGAGGAAGCGATGATGAGCCCAGACTCTGAGAAATGGCTGGAAGCCATGAAATCCAAATTGGGATCCATGAGCGAAAACCAAATATGGACTTTGGTGGATCCTCCTAGCGACCGAAAGACCGTTGAGTGCAAATGGATTTTCAAGAAGAAAACGGACGCGGATGGTAATGTTACCGTCTATAAAGCACGGCTTGTCGCAAAAGGTTTTCGACAAGTTCGAGGTGTTGACTACGATGAGACTTTCTCTCCCGTAGTGATGTTTAAGTCCATTCGGATTTTATTAGCAATTGCTGCGTTTCATGATTATGAAATATGGCAGATGGATGTCAAGACTGCTTTCCTCAATGGCAACATTGATGAAGAGTTGTATATGATGCAACCCGAAGGTTTTGTCGATCCTAAGGATGCTAGTAAAGTATGCAAACTTCAGCGTTCCATTTATGGGCTGAAGCAAGCATCTCGGAGTTGGAACCTTCGTTTTGATCAAGTGATCAAGAGCTTTGGATTTGTTCCAAATTGCTACGAAGCTTGCATCTACAAGAAAGTGAGTGGGAGCTCGGTGACGTTTCTGGTACTGTATGTGGATGACATATTGATTATCGGAAATGACATCAACATGCTTAACGATGTGAAGAGTTATTTGAACAAGTGTTTTTCAATGAAAGACCTAGGTGAAGCTGCTTATATATTGGGCATCAAGATCTATAGAGATAGACAAAGACGCCTGATAGCTTTAAGCCAGAGTACATACCTAGACAAAGTTCTGAAAAGGTTCAGAATGGATAAGGCAAAGAAAGGTTCAGTGCCTATGTTGTCAGGTAAGATATTGAGCAAGGCTCAGTGTCCAGCTACGGTAAATGATAGGTAAGCTATGAGCAAAGTGCCTTATGCCTCGGCCATAGGTTCCATCATGTATGCCATGCTGTGTACTAGACCGGATGTGTCCAATGCTCTTAGTTTGACGAGCAGATATCAAAGTGATCCAGGAATGGAACACTGGACAGCCGTGAAGAACATCCTAAAGTACCTAAATAGAACTAAAGAAATGTTCTTAGTCTATGGGGGTGATGAACAGCTTGTCGTAAAAGGTTACGTCGATGCTAGTTTCGACACCGACAAGGATGATTCTAAATCTCAGACAGGATACGTTTATATTTTGAATGGAGGAGCTGTGAGCTGGAGAAGCTGCAAGCAAAGCATGATCGCGGGATCTACAGTAGAAGCGGAATACATGGCTGCTGCAGAAGCGTCAAGTGAAGGAGTTTGGATCAGAAACTTCATCACTGAGCTTGGCGTGGTTCCAAGTGCATTGGACCCACTGGAGATATTGTGTGACAACACTGGCGCCATAGCACTCGCTAAGGAACCAAGATATCATCCAAAGACCAAGCATATCAACCGCAAGTTTCATATAATCCGAGATTATATAGCAGATGGAGATCTGAAGATTAGCAAAGTACATACGAATCTGAATGTCGCAGATCCATTGACTAAACCTCTTCCACGTGTAAAACATGATCAACACCTCAGTGCCATGGGTGTGAGATTGTTGCCAAATGTAAACTAGATTATTGACTCTAGTGCAAGTGGGAGACCGTTGGAATTATGCCCTAGAGGCAATAATAAAGATGTTATTATTATAATTCTTATTCATGATAAAGTTTATATTCCATGCTAGAATTGTATTAAGCGGAAACTTTAATACTTGTGTGGTTTGTGAACAACACCGTGTCCCTAGTACGCCTCTATGGACTAGCTCATTGATCAATGATGGTTAAGGTTTCCTAACCATAGACATGAGTTGTCAATTGATAATGAGATCATATCATTGGGAGAATGATATGGTGGATAGACCCAAACAAAGCAGAGCAATTAGATCGTGTCATCGTGTTCGTCTTTGCGAAGCTTTTCCTATGTCAAATATTGTATTCCTTAGACCATGAGATAATGCAACTCCCTGGTATCGGAAGAAAGCTTTGAGGTCATCAAACATCATCCTATGAGAGGGTGATCATAAAGGTGTCTCTCAGGTGATCGGAAAGTATCTGTTGGGTTGTATGTATCGAGATGGAATTTGTCCCTCCCAAGTCGGAGAGATATACTTCGGGCCCACTCGGCAATCGATATCAACACCGCTTGCAAGCATGTGGTTAAGGAGTTAATCACAAAGTGATATCGGATTACGGAACGAGTAAAGTACTTGCTGTGAACGAGATTGAACTAGGTATGACGGTACCGACGATCGAATCTCGGGCAAGTAAAATATCGCGAGACGAAGGGAATATATATATGGGATTGATTGAATCCTGGCATCGTGGTTCATCCGATATGATCATCGATGAATGTGTGGGAGTCAATATGGGTGCCCAGACCCCGCTGTTGATTATTGATAGAAGATCATGTCTGCATATTCTCGAACCCGCAGGGTCACACACTTAACGTATCTCGACGCTAGGATAGATTGGATAATTGGTTTATGAATTTTTGTTCGGAGTCTCGGATGGGATCCGGGATATCACGAGAGGTTCCGGAATGGTCCGGAGAATAAGATTCATATAAGGCAGTGCAGTTTTTGGAGTTCGGAATTGTTCCGGGTTAATCGGTATTGTACCGGAAGCTTCTAGAACCTTCCGGAAGGGGACCAACATGGCCCCACCTTCCGGGAGGGGGCATGGGCCTATGAGGGAGTGTCCTGGCCGCATTGGGCCAGGGGCACAAGGCCCCATAGGGCCCAGCCGATTCTAGAGAGATTTGACTCGTTTAAATCTGGGGAAAGAATTTCTAGATAAGGGAGAGTTTAAATTGTTTAAACTAGAGATAGGCTTGGAGGAGGGGAAAGGGCTGGCCGCCCCCCCCCTCTATATATAGAGGGGTGGTGCGCCCCCTTTCCCCACAGACACACCTTCCTCCAAGCCCTAGCAGCCTTGCTACCTTCCTCTCTCCCTCCCGACTGTTTGTAGGCGAAGCCCTGCAGCAGAAATTCTCCACCATATACACCACGCCGTCGTGCTGTAGATCCAATCTATCTCTCCACCATACTCGCTGGTCCGAGGAAGGAGGAGACGTCGAGGTGCTGCACGTGTGCATCTCACGGAGGCACCGCCACTTGTGGTGCTAGATCGGATCGGATCGCAAGGAGGAGAAGCGAGTACGACTACATCACCCACGTTCCGACGAACGTTCCGCTGTGCGAATCTTCAAGGTTATGAAGATCTAATCCAATCTCTCTTGTTGTTTGCATCTCCTAGATTAGATCTTGGCTTTCCCTCTGTTCGCTCCGTAGAAAATTTTGATTTACTATGCCGCGAAACCCTTCAATGACCGTTGATGACTAGTACGCCACCGCGGACGCGGCAATGAAAAAGCCCCTCCGGGTGAGTGCGGAAGGCCGACCGGTTCCCACCGAGCCGGTTCGAGAGAAGCAAGCCGAACAAGGTGGAGATGCCGGATCATCCAGGCGTCCTGGCAGCGATAACCGCTACCAGGGCAAGCGCCCGGTTGAGCATCAGAACCCCCGCTACCACCAGAGGCATGTCAATGCGGTGCAAGGCGCACCAGTTGGCAACGACAAGATGCAGAGGAACACCTTCACCTCCGAGCAGATATTTGATGGGCCGTGAAAGTACCACAGCGGCGCCTTTAAGCGGGCTACACACACCACTCGGCAGTGCAGTTGGACCCAGCATATCAAGGAGCAGGCTGGCTTGCCCCCTCTCCCCCACCCCCTCCTGGCGGACCCCCACCGCCGGCTAGGGAAGATGGAAACAACAACGGCAATGGGGCCTACCCTCAGAAGCATGATAACTACCACATCTTCGAGGACGAGCTGTACTGACAGTCGCAGCCGGAAGCAGCACGCCGCGGAGGTGAAAGCCGTCGTTCCTCCTGTCCCCCTGCGCCTCAACTGGTCTGGGACTCCCATCACTTGGAGTCGGGAGGACCAGCCGGATCTTCTCCCAGATCCCGGGGGCTATGCGATGGTGCTGAACCCTCTTCTCACCTTCGACATGCGCACCTGTCGATTCTCGCGCATGTGATGACCCACAAGTATAGGGGATCGCAATAGTCTTCACGATTAGTATTACCCAATTTATTGATTTAACACAAGGGGAGCCAAAGAATACTTTAACAACTAAATTGTCAGTTCAGCTGCACCTGGAAATAGTTCTTGCTCACAGAAGTTTATCAGTAGCAACAGTTTATAGTAGCAACAACAACAACAATAGGGAAACAGGAGCAATAGTAACACTAACGGTAACAGTGGAATTTGAGTGCGGTAGGCATAGGGATGGATGGACGGGCGTTGCATGGACGAGTCTAAACATGTAACTTCAAGATCTAGGGCATTGCAGGTAAATAATAACAAGCATCCAAGTACTAAAGAATCCTAGGCATGTGCTCCAAATATAGTCATACGTGCTTGGAATGAGAACTTGCACAACATCTTCTGTCCACCCAGCTCGTGGCAGCAGGGCCTCTAGAGAACTAATGGCAATTAAGGTGCTCCTTTTAATAGAGCATCGGAGGAAAGCATTAACACTCCGTGAACACATGTGATCCTCACACCACAGCCATCCCCTCCGGTTGTCCCAATTATTGTCACTTTGGGCCTTTGTATCCGGACAATGATATGTGTACACAACTTGTAGATAAGATCACAAACAATAGTATGATAATGATTCAATAATAATTTCAGATCTGAGATCATGGCACTCGGGCCCTAGTGACAAGCATTAAGCACAACAAGTTGCAAAAAAGTCAAATAGCACTAATAGAGATACTAGGCACTATGCCCTAACAGATCTTATTCGATTACATGATAGAACTCATCCAATCCCTACCATCCCCAAGCCTACAACGGGGGATTACTCACTCATGGATGAGGGAAACATCGGTGGTTAATGGAGATGCGTTGGTTATGAAGATGGCGATGATTCTCTCCAAATTCCCCGTCCCGGTAGGGTGCCAGAACGGAGTTTCTGGATTCGAATCTTGGTTTCTGGTGGCAGCGGCGGAGAGGAACTCTTCCTAGAAAACTATCGACCCCCTCGGTTTTTAGGTCGAAAGGCAACGTATAGGCGCAGAGGGATGCCAAGGGGGTTCCTGGGGTGGCTGCACCCCCTCCAGGCGCGGCCAGTGGTGGGCCTGCACCTGGGGTGGGTGTGGGCCCCCCAGGCCTCCTCTCCGTCTTGTCTTCTGGCTCCGTGGATCTTCTGGTGAAATATTATTGAGTTGGTTTCTCTTCATAGCTTGCAATAACTATTGAGTAGACTTAGTTGCATACTCTTTTCCTCCTGTCAACAAAAGCATAAGTTCTTCTTCTGGCTCTTGCTCCTTGATAGGCTAAACACACGGAATCTTCTGAAAAGGAAACGATTTACTCTGGCTTCATATGAATGTGTGTTTCATGGCTGCACTAGTGAGGAATCTATCCTACACTTATTTTGGGGCTGTCCTTTTGCCAAAGCTTGCTGGACTGAAATTTCCCATGTCCAAGTGGCTGATCACAATCTATTTTAAGCTTTGGCCAGTATTAAAGAAGGTCTTAAAGTCCCTTTTGCAATGGAAATTATTATCCTAGGAGCTTGGGGCATATGGATGTGCAGAAACAATGAAATTTTCAACAACAAGCATGCTTCCCTTGAGGAATGGAGGTCTATTGTCGCTCAGGAATTAAGTTGGGTCCTGTGTAGAATTAAGAAAAAGAATTATCAAGGCCTCAAAGATTGGATTAGCAATAATTTAGACAGGAGATAGCTGCCCAGAATGTTATCCCTCTTTTGAGGTGGCCTGAAACTTGTAATTACTTATTTGTAACTTTATATGATTTATAAAAATTGCAGTGGGGTTCTTTACCCTACTGTTTTACCCTCAAAAAAAAAGTAGCATGAAACATAAACATAAGCAACATTGCAATGCTCATAATAAGGTATGATAGAGTGGTATCTCGCTTGCCTTTGTTTGAAGAGCACAATATAAATGCCAAGGCACCTCTGAAGTTCACATGAAGACTAGAAGTAAAGATATCAGAGATACAAGCATCAAAGTCATGACATAATTAACCAAGTTTTGGAACAAACACAAGAATGATAACTATGCTCTCAAGAAGGTTCTCATAGAATAAGTGGTGACTCAACAAGGTTGTGAAAATGGTTTAGTGAAGGTTTGAAAGGCTTCCCAATGCTGAAAGGAAGGTACTCATTAGCTTTGAGCTCTCATTGCCCCTATCATAGGCATCTTCATGTGGTTAAGGTGAAAGTGAGGTCCACTCTGAATCATATGCTTGACAGATCATAAACTGGAAATCCCAAGTCCCTTGAGTACGAGGGTCGCTCCGCATGCTACTCAACTTTGGTCACCTGAAAGTTCTTGTCATTGTAAATACATGCATATCATCGAGAACCGCCAACGGAGTACCCCTTGCACATGGTACATGAGCTTTCCCATAACCAAAATGACAAGGCAAGCAGACAATGAGCATCTCAACAATCTTTTTATTTACCATATGCATAGCTTTTTATTAAGGATGCTTCATAGATGCTCATTATGGTGATGCTGCAAGTTTCCACCATGATTAGGCATGGCTTAGGCTAGCGGCCCAGGCATTTCTCTAACACAATATATAAACTCCATGAACTCACAAGCTCCCCTTTTATTTCACATCGTCGACATCCATAAACAAAAGAGCAAGGAATCAACTAGATGGGATATCCATAAAAAAAGTGTTGAAAGCGTTCCCCGCAACAACATGGTTTTGCTGACTCCCAGCATATAATAAGCAAGCATATAACTTTTATGGACTATTCACAATGGTTCAAGATTATTAAGCGCAATGAATAAAGTGTGCCATCAAGTTCGTGAGAGCTTTACTAACTAACTTTCTCAAAATAGACAAACATTATTTTGGAAGAAAACACGGCATATATAATATGCGCTGAAGTAGCAAATGATGTTAATAGGTAGGTATGGTGCACAACTAACAATATTGGTTTTGGGGAGTTGGAAGCACATGTAGAGCACATACTCAGTGCAGGTGTAGGCTAGCAATAGAGAGGGAGCAACAAACGAGAGAGCAATAGTTGTCATAATTATGCTTGCAACAAAACAAGACTAATTATGGAATGAAAGTGATACAAGAACTCTGAGGCAAAATAAATCATCAAGGCTTACTGACTATTGATTAGTCATATTCATGCGTGAGCATGTGCCAAGTCGATTCATATGAACAGTCAGAGGAGGATACCACAATGTCATAACAAAGTATGAATAAAACAATGAAAGCAAACATTCATATGACATGCTACACACTATTAACAAGATGGAGCTAATCATAGACAAGAAAGAACTACTAAGCATCCATAATGACATACACCTTACACAAACAGGCTAAGCATACTCACAATGATGAGTATATGTACAAAAATGAAACAAATAGAGTTCGTTACCAGCCTCTTACCACACCTCGAGTTGTCTTAATCTTCATTATTGCCCTTCACTTGTGTGACTTGAATATTAACATGAAACCAAAATCCACTGTGGACGGCTGAACCCTGCAAAGAACTCACAAAACCAAAGAAGAACAACAAATATTTTTGGTGTTTTCGAATTTTTTTAGAAACAAGCAAACAAAGCAAAAACCAAACAAAAACAAAGCAAACCAAACAAAGCAAAAACAAACCAAGCAAAGCAAAATCTTTTTGGATTGTTTTCTTTTATGGCAAACCAAACTAGAAGCAAACAAAGAAAGAGAAACAACGAAAATATTTTTGGTATTTTTGCGTTTTTTTGAGAAAGAAGCAACACGAACCAAAAAGAAAGCCAAACGACGGATATACAAAGAACCGACAGAACATGATATATATATGAGTGTGATATTGGTGTACCTCCCCCCAAGCTTAGGCTTTTCGCCTAAGTGGGGCTCAATACCATGGTGCCCAAGTAGATGCACCTCCATAGTATGTCGAGGAAGCTCCCTCGTCCTCGTATGAGCTCTAGGACTCCCCTGTGTAGTGTACCGCAGTGTCATATGAGGGCGCTTCCTCCTGATAGCTCCCATGGAAGTTAAGAGAGCGCAGATTGTCATCCATCTCCACCTTCGAGCGTGACCAAGGTCCCTAAGAAATAGGGAACAAAGTGGTTTGGGGTAGAGGGATCTCTCTCTTCCCCGTCAATAAAAAACATTTTATAAACCAAGTTATAAAGAGTAGAGCTAGTGGTGACAAAGTGGTGCGCCTTCATGGCAGCAAGATCAAGCCTCTGAGGAGCCAAAACTATATCATCTGGATCAACAGCAATGTTCAAGGAAACAGCAATACAATTAGCAATAATTCCCCCATAAATGGGTCCCTTAGGAGCTAAACAACGAGCAATGAGAGAACCAAGATTATACTTATCCTAATTGTTGAGCACAACAGCTAAGAAGTGAAGGGATACAGGTAGGCTACACTAGCGCAAATCAAAAAATTTCTACCGCGTATACCGGGATTACTGTTGGCATAGATCACGGAATTACCACTAGACGCGCAGTTGCGGAATTGATGAAGTGCGTCGAGGCAGTGCAGACGTTCCATGTCTCCTCCTTGTCCTCGTCCCAGGAGCAGCTTCCCTTGCGCGGCTCGTCCAAGCGCTACAGATGCAGCGCCTCCGAGGTATCCACACGTACAGGGTGGAAGCGTCAGACGCCGGACTGCTAGGTCCGCGCGCGCGACACATGCGTGAGGAGTGGCGGCTGGGAATTATCTGAGGTCTCTAAAACTAACCCTGGTTAGCTCGCCCCACCCTCTCTTATATAGTCATCCCTAGTGGACTTCTACATTAGCAGCCCATTAGTACCCTAAGCCTGGTCTAATTCGGATCCAATCCTCATTAGGCTTCCAGCCCCTTAAGTGTGTGACACTATAGGTTCATATGCGTATAAACATGACATGAATACACTTATTCTGTCAATAGTTGGTAGCGGCATCTAGCAAGACGTGCCAACTCCTAAACGCATACAAAGATCATATCGGACGAACCATCACAAGGTTTAGTACATGTCTTTCCTTTTGCCTCACGATATTTGGTCTAGCTCCAAGGTGAACTCCCTTTCTTGATATCGTGATTCGGAATCCCTTTACTAGGTTAACTCTTAACCTTATGTAGCACAACATGCATTTCTAGATCCAATCACTCGAGGGGCCCAGAGATATCTCTCTCAAGTAGAGAGGGGAAAATCCCATCTTGATTGACCATGCCTTGCAGCATGCTTCAGGACAAACCCGAAAGCTACCTTTATAACTACCCAGTTACGGTGCATCGTTTGATAGCCCCAAAGTAGGTCGATCCACATCTCAAGTACATGCGAAAATCTCAGGTCTAAGGACAAAACGTACACGATGTGTAGAGAGAGAGAGAGAGAGCTGCAACTAAGTGCCAGTCTCAAGTTGGGTCAGTCCAACCCCATGTTCATAACATGTGTCCACATCATTGGTTTGACATCTCCATGTCTATGACTTGCGAAACATAGTCATCAGCCAATCGATGTGCTAGTCTAATATTCATGTGTGTCCTCACATGAACTCCGACTAGGGACAACTCTTAAATAACCATACAAGTAAAGAGTTTCACAAACAATTCACATAATTGCCAATCAATACAAGTTGCCTGATATGGATATTCAAGGAACATTACAATAACTCATGGATACATATGAAATATAATCATCTCTATGATTGCCTCTAGGGCATATTTTCTTCAGTCTCCCACTTGCACTAGAGTCAATCTAAAATGTATCTAATACCAATTGCTCTTGTGTGCCCTTCATGAGCGGGCTGCGGGAGAGGCTTAGTCAAGGGATCAGCAACATTTGAGCCTGTATGTATTTTGCATATCATGACACTACCATCCTCAACGAACTCTCGAATCTGATGGTAATGCATGCGAATATGTTTGTTCTTCTGGTGCTGTCTAGGTTCCTTGGCCTGTGCAATAGCACCATTGTTGTCACAATAAACGTCCAAGGGATTGGATGCACCCTGAACCACACTGAGAGCGATCAGGAAATTCCTAATCCAAACATCTTCCTTTACGGCCTCCGAGGCAGCAATATATTCAGCTTCTGTTGAAGAGGAGGTCACCGTTTCTTGCTTGGAACTTTTCCAGCTCACAGCACCACCATTTATGACGAACACATAACCTGATTGCGATTTCGAATCATCTGAGTCATTAAGGTAACTCGCATCTGTGTAACCCCTTACACTGAGTTCATCCTCACCTCCATAAACTAGGAACACATCCTTAGTCCTTTTCAAGTACTTGAGGATGTTCTTTACCGCTGTCCAGTGACCTTCACCTGGATCAGCCTGGTATCTGCTCATAACACTTAGAGCATAAGAAACATCTGGGCGAGTACATAGCATTGCATACATAATGGATCCAATAGCCGAAGCATACGGAACTCTGCTCATGCGCTCACGCTCATCAGTAGTCGAAGGACACTAAGTTTTATGCCATGAGACATGGGCAAGAACCCCTTCTTAGCCTCTTCCATGCTGAACCGTTTCAACACTTTGTCAATGTATGTACTCTGGCTTAATCCAATTAGCCTCCTTGATCTATCTCTATAGATCTTGATTCCCAGAATATATGCCGCTTCTCCCAAGCCCTTCATCGAAAAACTATTTTTTCAATGAGGTCTTAACAGACTCGAGCATAGGAATGTCGTTTCCAATCAGCAATATGTCATCTACATATAAGATTAGAAATACCAGCGCTCTCCCACTTTCCTTCTTGTAAACACAAGGTTCTTGTTCATTTTTTATGAAGCCAAACTCCTTTACAACTTCATCAAATCGAATATTCCAACTCCGAGATGCTTGCTTCAGCCCATAAATGGACTTCAGAAGTTTGCATACCTTTCCAGCATTGTTTGGATCGACAAAACCTTCGGGCTGCATCATATACACGTCCTCAGTTAGGATTCCATTTAGGAAAGCGGTCTTGACATCCATCTACCATATTTCATAGTCGAAATGTGCAACAATGGCTAGAATTATCCGTATAGATTTAAGCATCGCTACGGGCGAGAAAGTCTTGTCAGAGTCAACTCCTTGAACTTGTCGAAGACCTTTTACAACAAGTCGAGCTTTATGGATGTGAACATTTCCATCCATATCAATCTTCTCCTTATAGATCCATTTGCACTCGATGGCTTTAAAACTATCAGGCAGGTCAACCAAGTTCCAAACTTGATTGTCTCCCATGGACTCTATCTCGGATCTCATGGCGATCAGCCATTTCTTAGAGTCTGGGTCCACCATCGCTTCTGCATAGGTCGCAGGCTCATCATTGTCTAACAATAATATTTCCCGCGCTTCGCGGAGCCTCGCCGACCTTCGTGGTTGTGGTGCTTCTGTTTCCACGGGTTCCTCAACTTGTTCTGCTACAATAGCATCACTCGTAGAAGCATCCCCAACTGGCTCATCTTGAACTTCTTCAAGTCGCACCGACCTTCCACTTGTTCCCTTTGTGAGAAACTCTTTCTCTAGGAAAACACCGCTACGAGCGACAAACACTTTGCCCTCCTCTCGGTTGTAGAAGTAATACCCTAAGGTTTCCCTCGGATAACCCATGAAAATGCACTTATCCGATTTGGGTGTTAGCATGTCCGACCGAAGTCGCTTGACAAATGCATCACAACCCCAAATCTTTAGAAAAGACAAACTGGGATTCTTTCCAGTCCACATCTCATATGGTGTCTTAACTACGGATTTATATGGTACCCTATTAAGTGTGAAAGCTGCCGTTTCTAGAGCGTAACCCCAAAATGATAATGGTAAATCCGACTGGCTCATCATAGATCGAACCATGTCCAACAAAGTTCGATTAAGCCGTTCGGAGACCCCATTTCTTTGGGGCGTTTCGGGCGGCGTAAGTTGTGGAACAATTCCTCAACTCTTAAGATGATCGCTAAATTCGTGACTCAAATATTCACCTCCACGATCAGATCGCAAGGCCTTTATTTTCTTGCCATGTTGATTCTCTACTTCACTTTGAAACTCCTTGAACTTTTCAAAAGTTTCAGACTTATGCCTCATCAAGTAGACATAACCATATCTACTGAACTCATCAGAGAAAGTAATGAAGTAGTGATATCCTCCTCTGGCTGTCGTGCTCATTGGCCCACATACATCAGTATGTATGAGTTCCAACAAGTCTGTCGCTCTCTCGGGTAAACCCGAAAAAGGTGACTTGGTCATCTTTCCAAGTAAACAAGCCTAACATGTCTCATATGATTCAAAATCAAACGAAGTTAGAAGACCATCACCATGGAGCTTCTTCATGCGCTTTTCACTTATATGCCCCAAATGACAATGCCATAAATAGGTAGGACTCAAATCATTAGGCAGAAGCCTTTTAGCACTAACATTGTAAACAGATGCATCATCAAGATTTAAAATAAATAACCCATTCACAATGGGAGCATTAACCATAAACATATCATTCTTAGAGATTACACAACCATTGTTCATACTTGCAAATGAATATCCATGCCTCATCAAACATGAAGGTGATAAAATGTTTCGACCCATACTAGGAATGTAATAACAATTATTCAACTCCATGATAAATCCTGACGGAAGGTGAAGTTGCATGACGCCGACGAACAATGCAGTAACCCTTGCTTTATTTCCAACGCGAAAATCCACTTCGTCCTTCTGCACTTCTCTAGTCCTTATTAGCCCCTGCATCGAATTGCAAATATGAGCGACCGATCTGGTATCAAATACCCAAGAGTTAACATAGGAATCAGCGAGAAGAATGTCCATAACATTTACAACAAGCGTACCTGAGTGGGAATTACTCTTACTTCCACTCTTCTTCAAAGAAGCCTGGTACTTGCTGCATTTTCTCTTCCAGTGGCCATGTTCATGACAAAAGAAGCACTCAGTGTCTTCTACAGGTCCAGCCTTTTGCTTGGGTGCAGACTTAGGGATCGTATCCTTAGTCTTGCCCTTCTTCTTCTTCCAAGAAGTACCCTTTTTCTTGAAGCTAGGCTTGTTCTGCATAGCCATCACATGGCTATGCCCTGCAAACTTCTTCATGTCACTTTCTTTTGTTTTAAGCATCCCACATAATTCATTAAGGCCCTTCTCCACCCCATGCATATGGTAGTTCGAAATGAACTGCCCATAACTGGATGGAAGAGACGCCAAAATAAAGTCAGTGGCTAACTCTTGGCCTAGTGGAAAACCAAGCTTTTCTAAAGTCTGACTGTAACCAACCATTTTGATCACATGGGGGCCTACAGCTGCTCCATCTGCCAGCTTGCATTCGACAAAGGACTTGGCAACATTGTACCTCTCAGTCCTTGCCTGATACTGGAACATGTCCTTAAGCGCTACGATCATATCGTACGCTTCCTGATCCTCAAACTTCTTTTGGAGTTCAGGTTCCATGCATGCAAGCATAAGACAACTAACCTCAAGAGAATCATCACATGCTCTCTTGTAGGCGTTCTTTAGGGCAGCAGATGCATTATTAGCAGGTTCATCGGGGATTGGGGTATCCAGGACCGTTTCCTTTTTATCAGACCTGAGAACGATTCTCAGGTTACGGACCCAATCCTAATAGTTTGTTCCATTTAGTTTATCTTTGCCAAGAATCGAACACAAAGAGAAAGGTGATGTAGTGTTCGGTGCCATTGATCTACAACAGAAAACATGCAAAATACTAAGTCATGTAACCATGAAAGAGTAAAACATATTAAACAATTTAATAGCATATACTCCCACTTAAATCAATATCCCTCTATTGATACTAAGTGATTCAAGATCCACAATTAAAAAGTCGACTAGTGAGCTTTAGCATCATTGCTAGAAGACAAGGTAAATCGGTAAGCAACACTTGCTAATCATATCACATATGACTCTTGTTGTTGGGTGACATCTCTATGTCAAAACTAGGCGCCCAACCTTTATGCCCCAAGGTCCTTAACTGTTAAGATGACCTTGTCAAGTTCACCAACCCTTATGCGTGTAGGTATCCGATACAAACCCATCCAGCCAAGGAAAACCGCGGCACCCTAATTTCATACGCCCACCAACGATTGTACATGGCATAGGATGGTGCAAGGTTTGGTTGGGAGGGCATGGTTTAACTTAAACTTTGTGAGGGATCGTTCTACTTCTATCATCTAAGCATGCATAGTAGTAAAACGCATAAGAATAGCATTCACATAGATGTGACACAGTATGGCGCATTTTCTCATGGTGATCTCCATCGCCATAGAACCTGTCCACCATGATGATCTCCATCTTCATGTTCCATGTGAGCCATACTCCAAGTGATGAGTCCTCGAACACATATGGCCAAGTGATGAGCCATACTCATAACAGCTAGTAATCAAAATTACATAGTATTGGGATCATCACAAGTTGGCACGCAGGCCATTACAATAAATGACAACACATATGGCTCCAGCCGTGTTGCCCTACTCATGACATGCAGGTCATGCAAAATTTCATACATGCATCACATACATATATGGGCCATACTGATCACATACATCCTGCAAAAACAAGTTATGCATAGAATCGCATTCTACCGGATCATGTGACATCGCAACACCTAGTTACCTTAACGAGATACAAAAAGGGGCTACGATTAAGGGGGGTCTATGGGGTCTCCCCTGCGGGGTTCGAAGGGGCAGCGCCCCTCGCGGTTTTCTTTAAGGATTTTGATCAAATCTTCACAATTTTCTTTAAGGATTTTGATTGGGAAATCAAATTTACCATAAACCGACTCCTGTCCCGATTCAATCAAAACTCCTTTGATCACGGTACATCGATTTTAGATATAGGTTCCGATTCGATCAATCATATTGATCTTCGCGTGATTCAACAGGATTTATGTGTCATTGTCTACCCCGATGGCGGAAACCGACCGGTAGGGGTAAGTCGTTCGACAACCTCAGAATCACGATCACGGAAAGCAAGATCATAGATCAATCCTAAACCACCGCCATATAAACGATCACATCATTCATATCAATCTGCATATCACCATATGCAAACATCCCGAACATATAACTGAACAACATCGGCTCTGATACCACTGAACAGATACGGGTAGTCTACACTAGCGCAAATCAAAAAAATTCTACCGCATATACCAGGATTACTGTTTTTATAGATCACGGGATTACCACTAGACGCGCAGTTGCGGAATTGATGAAGCCGTCGAGGCAGTGCAGGCGTTCCACGTCTCCTCCTTGTCCTCGTCCCACGAGCAGCTTCCCTTGCGCGGATCGTCCAAGCGCTACAGATGCAGCGCCTCCGAGGTATCCACACGTAAAGGCTGGAAGCGTCAGACGCCGGACTGCTAGGTCCGCGCGCACGACACAGGCGTGAGGAGTGGCGGCTGGGAATGATCTGAGGTCTCTAAAACTAACCCTGGTCAGCTCGCCCCACCCTCTCTTATATAGGCGTCCCTAGTGGGCTTCTACATTAGCATCCCATTAGTACCCTAAGCCTGGTCTAATTCGGATCCAATCCTCATTAGGCTTCTATCCCCTTAAGTGTGTGACCCTATAGGTTCATATGCGTATAGACATGACACGAATACACTTATTCTGTCAATAGTTGGTAGTGGCCTCTAGCAAGACGTGCCAACTCCTAAACGCATACAAAGATCATATCGAACGAACCATCACAAGGTTTAGTACATGTCTTTCCTTTTGCCTCACGATATTTGGTCTAGCTCCAAGCTGACCTCCCTTTCTCGATATCGTGATTCAGAATCCCTTTACTAGGTTAACTCTTAACCTTATGTAGCACGGCCATGCATTTCTGGATCCGATCACTCGAGGGGCCCAGAGATATCTCTCTCAAGTAGAGAGGGGCAAATCCCATCTTGATTGACCATGCCTTGCAACATGCTTGAGGACAAACCCGAAAGATACCTTTATAACTACCCAGTTACGGTGCAACGTTTGATAGCCCAAAGTAGGTCGATCCACATCTCAAGTACATGCGAAAATCTTAGGTCTATGGACAAAACGTACACGATGTGTAGAGAGAGAGAGAGAGCTGCAACTAATTGCCAGTCTCAAGTTGGGTCAGTCCAACCCCATGTTCATAACATGTGTCCACATCATTGGTTTGACATCTCCATGTCTATGACTTGCGAAACATAGTCATCAGCCAATCGATGTGCTAGTCTAATATTCATGTGTGTCCTCACATGAACTCTGACTAGGGACAACTCTTAAATAACCATACAAGTAAAGAGTTTCACAAACAATTCACATAATTGCCAATCAATACAAGTTTCCTGACATGGATATTCAAGGAACATTACAATAACTCATGGATACATATGAAATATAATCATCTCTATGATTGCCTCTAGGGCATATTTCCTTCAAGAAGGCCAATTGATAGTTGGAAATATTACTAGTGTTCTCCCTACCAAGAACACTGGTGGCAAGATAGTAGGCAAAGTACTTGATGGCTGGGAGTTGAATATTCTTTATCTTTCCTCGTTGAGCTCTGCAGTCATCGTCATTGGTTATTCCTCGGTAAAGCTCCAACAAATCAGCGGGAAGAGCTGGAATCTTCTTTGATGACCCAGCTGTACCAAGTCCCAGGGCCTTGCAAAATTTCTTCAAAGTCATAGAATGATCCCTGTCATAAATTTTGAAAGACATAGAAGGCTTGAACATGCTGTTAGTAAAGGAGAAACTCTCCACAAATGTTTTAGTAAGCAAAGCATATTGTGCGCTCTCATCTTGCATGTAACTTGTTAGTCTAGCCTTCTGAATCAAAGTCGTAAAATCGTTAAGAATGCCAGCAGCTCGCAACAAAGTTTGGCAAGGAAAGGTGGAGGGGTGTGCATCCCCTTCATCCCCCTCGTCACCAAATCACAGAGTGATGATATCCTCATTGTATGAGGGTCTAGTACTGGTAGATTACCTTGGAAGCATTGCCCTTCTAGGTTCATCACTCTCAAATATATTACCAAATGTGTGGTGGTCCATGACTTCACTTTTCTGAAATTTTAAACAATCGTCAAACCAAGTGATTTCTAAGTTGATAGATGATGAGCAACTACTATAGGAACTTGCTAGAGGACTACACATGCACCAAAAAAAGTTTCTAAGCATAGAACAAGCATGCAAGTTCAAACAACCTGTCACCCATAGCAGCAAAATACTCAAGATACAATCTACCTATCACAAATCTAATTGGACAAGTGGAGGAGGCACATACCAAGGAACAATCCCTCCAAAAATCCGCACTTGAGATGGGATGAACAAGGAAATCGAAAATCGCGAGCAAGAACAGCAAGAACTCGAGATTGAGCAAGTTTTCCGGTGTTTTTTGGGAGAGAGAAAGAAGGTGACTTTGAGGAGGCAGCCTGGAGGGGCCTAGGTGGGCTAGACCCCCCAGGCGCCGCCACCTGGTAGGCCGCGCCTACCATGGGTGTGGTGGCCTGGGGTGCCCCCCTGGGTTACTATAGGTGCCTCTCTGCCCCTTTTTTCTAGGAAAAAATTATTTTGAATTTTCTGTGATTTTTCGTGAAACTTTATTTTTGGCCAATTTTCAGGGTATGAAAATTGATTTTCTCACAGAAACAGTTTTTTGAGAAGAAGCAAAAGCAAACCAAAAGCCAAACTACAGCAGCTCTAAGACAAACTAACAAGGAAACAACTAGCAAAACCAAAGCTAGCAAAAGAGAGACAAAGACTAGGAAAGAGAAAAGTAAAAGAAAGCAAGTATAACCACAGTGAAAACATTATTTTGTTCATTAAAATCATTTTGTTAACAAGGTTGATGAAGTCTTGTTACCAAAACAATCTTATATGGAACAAAACTTTGCATTCCACTAGGTGATTATGTTACCTCATACATGATAGCAATGGTCCCGATCATAATAGTTTCAAAATTTTCTTGTGGAATGGGACAATATATTTCTCCAACCTTGATTCTCTCAATATTTTCAATGGAATTCAGGCAGTAGCTCTTAACAACCTTCTTGGGAAATAGATAGTGTGCTCTTTGTCATTAATATTGAATTTTACTTTTCCCTGATTGAAATTGATGACAGCACCTACAACATTAAGAAAGGTCTCCCAAGAATAATAGACATATTATCATCTTCAGGCATTTCAAGCACAACAAAATCAGTTAAAACCATGCAACTATGAGCAACTTGAACAAGAACATCCTCACATATACCAACAGGAATAGTAGTTGACTTATCAGCCATTTGCAAAGATATATCAGTTGGTATCAACTTTTCTAGCTGGAGTCTCTTATAGAGAGAAAAAGACATAACACTAACTCCAGCTCCCAAATCACATAAAGAAGTTCTAACATAATTATTCTTAATGGAGCAAGGAATAGTTGGTATACCTGGATCACCAAGTTTCTTTGGAACCTTACTATTGAAGGAGTAATTAGTAAGCAAAGTAGAAATCTCCTCATTAGGAATCTTCATTTTATTAGAGACAATATCCTTCATATACTTTGAATAAGGAGGCAACTTAATAGCATCAGTCAAAGGAATTTGCAAGAATAAAGATTTCATCCACTCACAAAACTTGTTGTAGTGTTTTTCCTCCTTTGACTGGTGTTTCTTACCTGGAAAAGGCATAGGTTTCTGCACCCAAGGTTCTCTCTCTTTACCATGTTTATTAGCAATAAAATCTTCCTTTGTGTACCTAGTGTTCTTAGTGTGCTTCTCAGTTTCTTCCTCGCCTTCCTCCTTATTAGGAGACTCATTTTTATCATTACCACTCTCAATTTCAGCATCAGAGATAGATATACTATTAGGATCTACAGTAGATTCAAGTGGTTCCTCAACTATCTTATGTTTCTTTTTCTTCCTCTTATGAGGACTACCACTATCTTCACCTTGTTGGGAATCCTACTCTATTCTTTTAGGCTATCCTTCAGGATATAAAGGATCTTGAGTAGCTATACCACTCCCATTTCTAATTCCATAAGCATGTTTATCTCCTGAAGGATTAACTAGCATATCCTTTTGTACCTTAGCAAGTTGATCAAGTTGAGTTTGAACCATTTGAAAGTGTTTACAAAGCATTTTAATATCATTAGAAGTTCTTTATACAATATCTTTCAACTCATGGATAGCTCTAGAGTTTTCCAACAAATGATTCTGAACTTGTTTATTAAAATACCATTGCTTAACAATAAATGTGTTAAGTTCCTCTAAACATTGATCAGGAGGCTTACCATAAGGAATATCACCTTCATCAAAGTGTTGGAGAGAGTGTACCTCAATAGTAGATGAGTGGAGAATTGTCTTACATAGTTCTTCTATAGGAGGTAGATTCTTCACATCTTCAGCTCTAATACCTTTCTCCTTTAGACACTTCTTAGCTTCCTTCATCACTTCATCATGTAATGCAATTACTCCCCTCTTCTTTGTTTTTGGTGCTGGAATTGGTTCAGGAACAACTGGTTCAGGAGTAATAGGCTCAAGTGTATTTAGCTCAGTTGAAGTCCAATCATCATAATTCTTGCTTATCTTGGTCATTAATTCTTCAGCATATGTAGGAGTCCTTTTCCTAAATACACAATCAGCAAAGCTATCTAGGTATGTACTAGAATCATCAGTTAGTGCATTATAATAAATATCAAGAAGCTCATTCTTAGGCAGTGGACATCTAGGATGTGCATGAATCAAGGCAAGCAAAGCTTGTCCATGACTCAGGCAATTTCTCTTCTTCTCCCTGTTTAAAATCAAAAAGTCTCTCCAAAGCAACATGTCTAGGACTAGGAGGAAAATATTTCTCGAAGAAAGAAGCAATCAGGGCTATCAATGGAACCAGGAGGTAATCTATTAAACCAAGCCCTAGCTTCTCCTTTTAGTGAAAAAGGGAAGATCTTAGTAACAAAGTACTTGTGCATCTTAAAATCATCAGAGAACAAAGCACTCATAGTAGAAAGCTCATTCATATGAGCCATAACACTCTCATTTTTAGTCCCACAAAAAGGTTCTTTCTCAACAATATCTAAATAAGACAAATCAAGAGAGAAATCATAGTCTTCATCTTTAATATCTATGGAAGAAGTGGAAAACTTAGGATCAGAGGACAACTTAGGCATGATAGTACATCTATCAAGGAGACTCTTAATATCACTAGTACCATGAGTATTTCAGCACTCTTCAACAAAATCATAAGTGAACTCAGTGTAACCATCATTAATATCATAACTCTCACTAGCCTCAGGTGAGCTAACAGGTGTAATAGTGGCTTCACTAGGAGTTTCGGTATTTCCTAGACTAGCCATAGTAGCATCTATAAAAGGACCTAATGAACCACTCGCATCAAGCAAAGTAGAAGTAACATCATGAGCATCAAAAGCAGTTTCAGACTCAGCAGTAGTAGCAGTGTGTGTAGCATGTGTATGTGGTGGTGGTGTAACAAGCTTACTTATAACAAACCGTGAATCAAGAGCAGAAGAGGTGTTTAGGACTGTACATCTTCTTGTAGTGGATGGTAAAATAGGGAAGTTTCCATCACGAGACTTCCCCATGATGAAAGGAGTACTAGTGAACAATAATAGATCCAAGTGAACTTACAAATAAAGCTATGCTCCCCGGCAATGGTGCTAGAAAATAGTCTTGATGACCCACAAGTATAGGGGATCGCAACAGTCTTCATAGGCAGTATTACCCAATTTATTGATTCGACACAAGGGGAGCCAAAGAATAATTGCAAGCCTTAAAAACTGAGTTGTCAGTTCAGCTGCACCTGGAAATATTTCTTGCTCACAGAAGTTTATCAGTAGCAACAGTGTCAACACCCGGATTTTTAATCCCATATGCCTGTTATGCCATACATCGCAATCCCAGGATTACCATTTTTGCGAGACATAACAGAATTGGTTACCATAGTACATCATCCATTACAAACCATACATAAGGTCCTACACAAATAAGGATCTCATGATCCAGTTCTTAATACAATTCAAGCAGCGGAAATACGAAATAATAAAGGTAGCGGAGGCGAAGCTCCATCTTCGGGGTCACAGGCAATGCTGACGATGGGAGATGATCCTAGTTGTCGTAACCTTCCTGGGGTCCATCATCCTGGTACTCCTCTTCATAGTCTGGCCACGGGAATAGCCAGGGACAAAGCCATGAGTACTCTTTAAGTACTCGCAAACTAATACTAACAAGTGAAGGGGTTTTTTTGTAGTAGGACACTAAGCTCTAGGGTTGTTTTGCAAAAGCCAGATTTACATCTACTAAGTTCAGAAGCAAGAGAAAGCTAGTCAAATTTTATAACACCTAAGTGGGAATTTGTATCTCATGCACATCTCTGTTGTGGTCAAGTCAAACTCTCAATTCATTTCACAAGTCATTTTGAAAACATCTGACGGGGGAACAGTATGGCCACTCCAAATGCCCACAACCACGGACGCGGCTATTCAAATAGTTTGACACTCTGCAGAGATTGTACACTTTCACCACAACATTCGATACATCCGTCAGGAACAAATCCTGAAGTCACCATACTCAGTATGCGGATAATCAATCCTAACCTTTCATTTACACACCCTAGTATAAGCACCTCTCCTGTGATTTTGGCCTCCCAACCATGACCAACTGTCATCTTGGGTACTGCACAGGTGGACAATCTTCACAAGGTAGCCTCAGCTCAGACCTTGGTCGTGAGGGAACCAACACTAAGGTATATAAGTTTCCATTCAAGCCCTACCCAATTTTCAGGTATTGTGGTTGTACGGTAAAATTGGAATGGTATCGCATCCAGACAACCATCAGTTTTATAAAGGGCTAAGGCTCATGCCTCAACATTTTCATCACCAAAATCATCTGGTGTTCGGAAACACATGTCAAAACATCTCAGTAGAATGATCCATCATTCTAAGGTTTTCATAACCATTTTCCACCAAGTATTTCCATCTAAAGTTGATCAAGTTTTCTGCTTAGCACTATCATCTACAAGCGGGGGTGAGTACTAATCAGGGGTGGTAAACAAGTGAGTTTAACTAAGTTCAATCTCATGCCTTGGGATGACATCAAGATTATCTATCTTAGGCCAAATTTCATGCTCTTTATGCAACCTTCAGTTAACTTCCTAGAATCTACAAGTCACTTAAGTAAACTCTAAAAGAAAGCTCTGATAAAGAAAATAAAGTAGAAGGCTTGTCAGTAAAACTAGGATTGGTTTATCAAGTGGGTATAACCACATATGCTTAAAGGCATATGGTTGGCATGGTACCAAGCAAGTATTAGCTTGCACAGTCAACTAGTAGTATTAGGATAGCCTAATTGCAAGTATAAGCTTGCCTTGTGCAGAGCAGTGGTTGAAGTTCTCCTCGGCTTCTTCTTCGTAGTATCCTCCTTCCTCCTCGTATCCTTGGTCCGTACTAGCGTCTATAAATAAATACGAGGTACACAATCACCAAACAATACTTAACTACTTTCAATCATCACACAAATGGGTTCTATAGATGATCTAGCATCATCAGTAACATTACAAGCACTTGACTTAATGATTTTATTTTTAGAAAAGTAATTTCTACTCATTGAAAAACTACTTAAGATTTAATATTCTCCAAACCAAGCATGGGATCATGTTGACACATGTCATCACCCATATCTTAGTACATGGGAATATGATTTAAAGTGGGGTCACAATTTAATAAGGTTTAACCCTTTATTTTAATTAAAATAAGTGGCTAAAAATTCCTCTGTGGCATTCTTTTATTACTTGAACATTATTTCTATAAGTAAACCCATATATTTCTATATATTCCGAAAGGTATGATTAATTGTGATTTTTGAGAGTTGGAATAAACTCAAAAGCTATTATGGTTTAAATTTCAAAAATGTTTGAATACAGAAAAGCTTCGGCCTTGTTATTTTTACCAAGGGTGATCTATAGATTCAAATGATTTGAATCCAATGGGCCTGGATTCAGCATTTCCAGACCTTTCTAACAAAATTGGTTTCATTCAATTTGGTTCACTGAATCGAGCTGGGTTGATTTTTGAAACTAGGTACAGAACTGTGTTTGAAAATGGAAAAATCCAAATTCAAACGAGTGGGCTGCGCGGGAAGAGAAAATGGGCCGGCCTGCTACGCATAGCGCTTACGCGGGCTGGTTATGTGGCTGTCCCACGCGTTAGTGAGACGGGAGGGTGCGAAGTGGTAAGGGGCAATGTGATGCGTTGGATCTAGTTCTAATCGAACGACTCTGGTTCATCGTCCACGTCGGGCAGCGCCGGCGAGACAAAACCCTAACACGACAGGTGGGGGTCATGGGAGGCTCACCGGGGCTCAGGCGAGGGTCCGCGAGGCAGGCGAACGACAAAGTCAACGACGGTGAACCTCCTGGTGCCGGCAGCTTCTCCTGGGGCGGCTCCAATAGTTGGCTTCCTTCTTCTCCAGCAGCGGCGGGCTCCGGCCAAATTCCGGCGATGTGCTGCTCGCCTTGCTCTGGGAACGGGGTAGAACGATCAGTGAGGAGAGGGGAGTGAGATGGTGTGAAGATTTTGAGCGGGGGTGGCCTCTATTTATAGTCTCGACGACGAGACCGAACGGGATGGGCAGGCGATGATGGCGACATGGCTACGTGCTGCTAGAGGCATGGCCGAGGGTGGCAATCGATCGGTGGTCTCCTGGCGATGCTCTATGGATTTAATGCGCGTGTAGGGGCGGTGGTAAACGGTCTGGAACGCTCGATGTTCTGCGCGGCAGAGGCGGCGTCTTCGACGGCGAGCGGTGGCTACGGGGTACGAGCGATGAAATGGGCATGTCTGGCGGTCTCCTGGGATGGTGGGGAGCATGTTGGCAGACGGCGAGGGCTCGAGGTGGTCTGGTTGAATGGGAACAGTGCGTGCTCTGCGGCGCGCGTCGGCATGGTCGACAGCGGCACGGGCGCGGCGTTCCTGGCGGTTCTGGCTGCTGTCCGCAAGGCAGGGCTGGTTGAGAGGGGGCGGTGAGGCATGGGCTACCTCCCAGACAAGGTTGGCACGGCTAGTTATTCCTCTAGCCTACTGTCCACACTGGGGTGACATGGGTGTTCTCGGCTGTTCACCATTGATGACATTGTCAAGCTTACAGTGGTGCTAGGGATTAGTTAGGGTCGTTAGATGATCTACTAAGGCTAGTGGTGTCCAGAGAGGGAACAAGTTAGGCCCAAAACACTGCACACTATAGTATTTTGATTTTGTTTGATTTGAATCTGCAAGGTGTTTGATGAAATGGACGCATGAATTCAAGTTTTTTTTTGAAAAGATTTTTGGTGGGTGTGCTAGGCATGTGCTGGTGAGTCTGTTGATGCTTGGGTTTTGAAAGTTGAGCTTGTTTGAGTGGTTTTTGAAAAAGTGGGATCTTCCCATATGATATAGATTCAGTTTTGAACTGTCATTTAAACTATGCATTCAAATGTTTTTGGATGATCACAAGGTGGGCCTTGGTACTTTGTTATGAGTACTATCAAGGGGTGTTAAGATCCAAACAAGTTTCTGTTATGTTTTGAAAGTTAGAGACAGCCAAAGTAGGCATGGGAGTTATATTGGCCAAAGTGACCATTCCCTTATTTTGTTTGTTTTGATTTATTTGTCTTTGGGAAAAGTGTGGGGATTGTTTAGATGATGTTTATTTCACCTAAGAATCCTTTTACAATCAAAGAAACACATAAGCAAGGTAATTCAAAAGAATCCAAAATGGAATGCATACACACATGCATGCTTTCATATTTTTATTTAGAAAAGTTTTTGTTAATCCTAAATTTTGATGATTAAAGTTTGATGATCCAAGTTTCATATTTTTGGGATGTTACAAACCTTCCCCCCTTAAACAAAATCTCGTCCCGAGATTTGAAAAAGGACGAAAAAGATTACCTAGGATTTGAAGAGATCGGGAAACTCCGTCCTGATGTGATCTTCGCACTCCCAGGTAGCTTCCTCTTCCTTGTGGTTGCTCCAGTGAATCTTGAGAAACTTGATGCTTCGGGTTCTGGTAGTTCTGAAAGCTTCTTCCAAAATACGGATGGGTACTTCGGGATAGTTCAGGTCATCGTTGATCTCTATGGTCCGGTGATCGATATTCTTTAACACTTCGGTCTTCTCTGGAACTTCGAGGCACTTGCGAAGTAATGGCATATGAAACACATTGTGCACAGCTGACATCTCTTCGGGTAGTTCCAATTGATACGACACTTCTGCTCGACGGTTCAAAATCTTGAAGGGTCCGATATATCTAGGGGCTAAATTTCCTTTGAGTTGGAAACGCTGCATTCCTTTCAATGGCGACACTCTTCAGATATACAAAATCTCCTATGTTGAAGGCGAGGTCTCGGCGTCTCTTGTCGGCGTAACTCTTCTCTCTGGATTGGGCTGTCTTGAGGTGCTCACGAATCTTGTGAACCTTCTCTTCTGATTCTCGTAGGATGTCAGGTCCGAAAATCTGACTCTCTCCTACTTCCGACCAGTTCAAAGGGGTGCGACACTTTCTTCCGTACATGAATTCAAATGGGGCCATTTGCAAACTAGCTTGATAACTGTTGTTGTATGAAAATTCTGCAAACGGCAGACAGTCTTCCCACTTAGATCCTTACTCTAACACACATGCTCTCAACATGTCTTCGAGTATTTGATTTACTCGCTCCGTCTGTCCATCGGTCTGGGGGTGATATGCGGTGCTGAAATCTAGGCGGGTTCCTAAACCTTCTTGGACTTTCTTCCAGAATCTCGAGGTAAATTGAGTTCCTCGATCAGATACGTTGTTCTTGGGGACTCCATGCAAACTAACGATTTTAGCGATGTATAACTCCGCTAGCTTCGAACTCTGATATGTGGTCCTGACGGGTAAGAAATGGGCGACTTTGGACAATCTGTCCACTATGACCCAGATTGAGTCATTTCCCCTAATAGAAGTAGGCAATCCGATGATAAAGTCCATTCCAACGGAATCCCATTTTCATTCCGGAATCTGCAATGGTTGCAAAAATCCAGCGGGTCTTTGATGTCCCGCCTTGACTCGCTGACATATATCACACTTGGCAATATAGCTTCCGATTTCTCTCTTCATCTTATGCCACCAAAATTGCTCCTTCAAATCCTGATACATCTTCGTTCCTCCGGGGTGGATAGAATAAAGAGTATCATGAGCTTCCTTCAGAATAACTTCTTTCAACTCAGAATCAGCTGGTACACAAAGGCGTCCTTTGTACCACATAACTCCTTCGTCTTTAGTGAATCCGGGTACCTTGCCTGTACCGATACGACGCTTGATTCCATCGATACTAGCATTTCATTTCTACGCCTCTTTGATTTGGATGATCAAAGTGGGTTGAAGTTCTATGCTAGCCAAAAATCCTTCACTTACTAATTCCATTCGAAAATCTTCCATCTCTTTGTGCAGACTTGGTTGCTCCTTCAAAATCATGGAGTTCAAGCGGCACGACAATCTGCTAAGGGCATCTGCTACCAAGTTGGCTTTACCAGGGTGATAGTGAATGTCCAGATCGTAATCCTTGATTAGCTCAATCCATCTTCTCTGCCTCATATTCAGCTCCTTCTGAGTGAATATATACTTCAGGCTCTTGTGATCCGAATAAATCTCACAACGGTATCCCATCAGGTAATGCCTCCATGTCTTCAGGGCTAGAACTACGGCTGCAAGTTCGAGGTCATGGGTTGGGTAATTTTGCTCATGTTGTTTTAGTTGTCGAGATAGATAAGATATGACTTTGCCTTCTTGCATTAGCACACATCCAAGACCGATCTTGGATGCATCATAATACATGTCGAAGGGCTTCGTTATATCCGGCATGATTAAGATTGGGGCTGAAATCAATCTTCTCTTGAGTTCTTGAAAACTCGTTTCACATTTGTCGGTCCATTCAAACTTCTTGTCCTTCTTCAGCAATTGGGTCATGGGTCTGGTGATACTCGAGAATCCTTCTATGAACTTGCGGTAGTATCCCGCCAATCCGAGAAATGCACGAACTTGGGTTTGAGTGGTTGGGCTTGCCAATCTTCTACATCTTTTACTTTTGCAGGGTCAACGTCAATTCCTCCGGATGATACAATGTGGCCGAGGAATCCTACCTCCTGTAACCAGAATTCACATTTGCTAAACTTGGCATACAACTGATGCTCTCTAAGGGTTCTAAGAATGGTCCTTAGGTGTAGCTCATGTTCTTCTTCTGATTTGGAATAAATTAGAATGTCATCGATGAAAACAAAGACAAACTTATCCAGGAAGTCCATAAAAATCTTATTCATGAGATTCATGAAATAAGCGGGGGCATTGGTTAATCCAAAAGACATGATGGTATACTCGTATAATCCATAATGGGTGGTAAAGGCAGCCTTTGGAATATCCTCTGCACGAATCTTGAGTTGATGATAGCCAGTCCTAAGATCAATCTTAGAAAACACTTTAGCACCGGTCAACTGATCAAACAAATCTTCTATCTTGGGCAACGGGTACTTGTTCTTGATAGTGACATCATTCAACTTCCGATAATCCGTACAAAAACGGTTACCTCCATCCTTCTTATCCACGAACAAAACAGGTGATCTCCAAGGTCACGCACTTGGTTGAATCAATCCAATTTCCAGCATGGCATCCATTTGCTTCTTTAGTTCTACTAGTTCAGATGGGTTCATACTATATGGTCTCTGGGCTATGGGTCCTGTTCCGGGGATTAGTTCAATGATAAACTCGATATCCCGATCTAGGGGCATACCGGGCAAAACATCTGGAAATACATCGGGGTATTCATAGACTATCCGGACTTGGTAAATGGTAGGTTGGGATATACTCTTGTTGCACTTGAATTGGTGAGGTAAGGTTTCAGATATATGCTCGACTGATATTCCGGCTGTACTGGTCATGGTTATGGCTTTCTTGGCACAGTCAATCAATCCTTTATGTTTGGACATCCAATCCATTCCTAGTCCTACTTCTAAACCTTTAGTTCTGAGTACTATAAGATTAGCATAAAAATCTATGCCATGGATTCAGATAGGGACGGCTTTGCAAATTTGCCTAGCCTTGGTGGTTGATCCGGGGATTTGAACGATCATAACATGCTTCAGTTTGGTTGGTTGGATTTTACTAGTGCATGCAAATTCTTCGATGACAAATGAGTGCGATGCACCAGAATAAAACAACACTCTAGCTAGTACTGAATTAACAGAAAACATACCCAGCACGACGTCTGGCGCTTCCTGAGCTTCTTCAACATGCATGAGAAAAAGACGGCCGTTGCGGTTGAGCGAATTTCTTGGGGCAAATTTTCTTCCGGGCTGAACACGACGCTGCTGCTGAGCTTGGGCATTTGCATTGCGGCATTCGTCTTGTTGGGGCATTCGTTAGAGTAGTGACCCTTATTTCCACAGTCATAACAAGTCACTTGCGAGTTGTCCTTTTCTGCAACAGGCACAACATTGCTTCCAGTCCTCGGGGCAGTGTTGGTGTTGGCGGTAGCATTGTTCTTGTTGAATTTGGGTGGAGCACGATTGAAATTGCTAGAGTTGCCGGGGTTTTTGTGATTTCCTCCGGGCCTAGGGTTTCCACGGTTGGGATAGGTCGGACGGTTCATTGGGGTTCTGTTGGTTCTGGGGGAAAATCCGGGAGATGGGTTAGGGCGATACTTTGGGGTCTGATGGGTTCCTGGCTGGTGCATCATGCGACACTTGCGGTTCTCATTGGCTTGGTTGATCTTTCCTTCCATCTGGATGGCAGTGTCGACAGGGCTTCAATATCAGCAAAGGGGATATTGACTAACACAGTCTGCATCTCATCATGCAGACCATTCAGGAATCTTTCTTTCTTCTTGGCTTCGGTGTCGATCTCATCCGGAGCATACCTAGCTAATGACAAGAATTTGTCACGGTATTCTACTACGGTCATCCTCCCTTGCTTCAGTTCTCTGAACTCATCTCTCGTTCTCTTGATCAAACCCGATGGCACATGGGTTCTGCTGAACTTGACCTTGAATTCCTTCCAGGTCATCATCTGTCCTCCGGTCATTGCACAAACAATGTTCCACCACGCTCTGGCATCTCCGGCTAGATAGTGGGTGGCGAACAGAACTTTCTCGTTGGCTTCCACTCCGGCGACTTCTAGGTTATTTTCCAGGGTTTGCAGCCAATCATCGACATCTAGGGGCTCTTCTGACTTAGTGAAAACAGGTGGGTTGGTATTCTGGAAATTCTTGATCTTAGATCCATGGTTGTCCTGATTTCCTTGGCCTTGGTTGTTGTGGACCAGTTGGGCTATCTTCTGAAGGGTGGCTAGGTTGGCTTGACGTTCGGCACTTTCGGCTTCGCGGTCAGAAACCAACATTTGCAGGATCTGCAACATCGGGTCCGGGGATGAACCACTTCCTCCGCGTGGCATCTAAAGATTAATATAGATCATGAGAAAAGAGGGAAATTTCTACGGTTCTGGGACTTTGAAAGTTTTTAAAGTTTGACTCAGATTTTACTAGAAACTTTCTTTTCATTCATTCATAGCACACGATACAAACACACACCACAAAATAAGAAAAACAGATGGTTTTAAGAACCATTCTGGAAACTACGATATAGTGGGATCGAATACAACTCACTACGTTAGTGCTCAAGTGCTACTACTCCTTGGAGTCGGTGTAGTCGTCATCCTCATCATCCTCGTCGTCGTTGATGAAGGCGAAATCCTCCTCATCGGTGAAGAAGTCCATAGCCTGATCCTCCAGAAAATCATCATCATCACTGAGATAGGAGTAGGGGTCTCCACGAAGATCCTCTACAGCATTCTCCCTTTCCTCCAACTGCATGTCTCTCTCATGGATGGTCTCCTCCAAATCCGAGAAACGGTGACAAAGACGAGCAATGATGCGCTCCTTCTTGTCGAGCTAACGGCGGCGAGACTTGCGATCCTTTGCTAGCATGGTGATGGTCTGATCCTTCGTCTTGATGATGGCGGACTTGTGGTTGGAGTAGTCACGGCAATTGTCCAATTCTTGCTGACGATCATACATCATGAAGCTAAGGTGGTCCAATTGAGTCTTCAGCTCGGGGTGGTATGGGGCTTCCAGTGGTTGTCCATTAGCATCACGCCTTGGGCAAAACTCAAAGCGGGTACCCTTGATCTGGTTGATACTCTGCCCACACAGACGGGCGAGAGCTTCCTGCATGGCCCTGGAAAGTCCATCGAGCCAATTGTTCTCTCTTAAGGTGAATTGAATTCCCTCAGCAGTGGGAGGTTCAATCTTTCCTCGGAGACTTGCAACAATTAGCCACTGTAGATCTTCTCCTCCTTGATCATTGAGCTGAGCTCCGAAGAACTCAGGGTGCTGACGCTCCAGAAGTTCCGAAAGCTGGTCCAAATCCCTCTCAAAGATAAGGTCTCCTCCATTCCCCAACTGATAAAACTTGTTGTACTTCACGTCCATATATTAAGAATATAGGATGAGTAAGTTAGTAGAGTGATCAAGTGTGTCAAATTTTATGTATTTTGCAAGAGTTTTTGAGGGACATGAATTTTCATGAAAGAATCAAAGTGATAAGAATGGGAATAAGTTTTTGTAAATACTTGCTTCCTTTGGTTTTGAAACTAAGTTTTTGATTCAAACGTCCGGTCTAACTAGGGTCTCCTATGCTCAGGATGGCTCTGATACCAACTTGTCAACACCCGGATTTTTAATACCAGATGCCTGTTATGCCATACATCGCAATCCCATGATTACCATTTTTGCGAGACATAACAGAATTGGATACCATAGTACATCATCCATTACAAACCATACATAAGGTCTTACACAAATAAGGATCTCATGATCCAGTTCTTAATACAATTCAAGCAGCGGAAATACATAATAATAAAGGTAGCGTAGGCGAAGCTCCATCTTCGGGGTCACAGGCAATGCTGACGATGGGAGATGATCCTAGTTGTCGTAACCTTCCTTGGGTCCATCATCCTGGTACTCCTCTTCATAGTCTGGCCACGGGACTAGCCAGGGACAAAGCCATGATTACTCTTTAAGTACTCGCAAACTAATACTAACAAGTGAAGGGGGTTTTTGTAGTAAGACACTAAGATCTAGGGTTGTTTTGCAAAAGCCATATTTACATCTACTAAGTTCAGAAGCAAGAGAAAGCTAGTCAAATTTTATAACACCTAAGTGGGAATTTGTATCTCATGCCACAACTCTGTTGTGGTCAAGTAAAGGTATAAATTCATTTCACAAGTCATTTTGAAAACATCTGACGGGGGAACAGTATGGCCACTCCAACTGTCCATAACCGCGGACGCGGCTATTCGAATAGTTTGACACTCTGCAAAGATTGTACACTTTCACCACAACATTCGATACATCCGTCAGGAACAAATCCTGAAGTCACCATAATAAGTATGTGGATAATCAATCCTAACCTTTCATTTACACGCCCTAGTATAAGCACCTCTCATGTGAGTTTGGCCTCCCAACCCTGACCAACTGTCATCTTGGGTACTACACAGGTGGACAATCTTCATAAGGTAGCCTCAGCTCAGACCTTGGCCGTGAGGGAACCAACACTAAGGTATATAAGTTTCCAGTCAAGCCCTACCCAATTTTCGGGTATTGTGGTTGTACGGTAAAATTGGAATGGTATCGCATCCATACAACCATCAGTTTTATAAAGGGATAAGGCTCATGCCACAACATTTTCATCACCAAAATCATCTGGTGTGCGGAAACACATGTCAAAACATCTCAGTAGAATGATCCATCATTCTAAGGTTTTCATAACCATTTTCCACCAAGTGTTTCCATCTAAAGTTGATCAAGTTTTATGCTTAGCACTAGCATCTACAAGCGGGGGTGAGTACTAATGAGGGGTGGTAAACAAGTGGAGTTTAACTAAGTTCAGTCTCATGCCTTGGGATGACATCAAGATTATCTAGCTTAGGCCAAATTTCATGCTCTTTATGCAACCTTCAGTTAACTTCCTAGAATCTACAAGTCACTTAAGTAAACTCTAAAAGAAAGCTCTGATAAAGAAAATAAAGTAGAAGGCTTGTCAGTAAAACTAGGATTGATTTATTAAGTGGGTATAACCACATATGCTTAAAGGCATATGGTTGGCATGGTACCAAGCAAGTATTAGCTTGCACAGTCAACTAGTAGTATTAGGCTTGCCTAATTGCAAGTATAAGCTTGCCTTGTGCAGAGCAGTGGTTGAAGTTCTCCTCGGCTTCTTCTTCGTAGTATCCTCCTTCCTCCTCGTATCCTTGGTCCATACTAGCGTCTATAAATAAATACGAGGTACAAAATCACCAAACAATACTTAACTACTTTCAATCATCACACAAAGGGGTTCTATAGATGATCTAGCATCATCACTAACATTACAAGCACTTGACTTAATGATTTTATTTTTAGAAAATTAATTTCTACTCATTGAAAAACTACTTAAGATTTAATATTATCCAAACCAAGCATGGGATCATGTTGACACATGTCATCACCCATATCTTAGTACATGGGAATATGATTTAAAGTGGGGTCACAATTTAATAAGGTTTAACCCTTTATTTTAATTAAAATAAGTGGCTAAAAATTCCTATGTGGCATTCTTTTATTACTTGAACATTATTTCTGTAAGTAAAACTATATATTTCTATATATTCCGAAAGGTATGATTAATTGTGATTTCTGAGAGTTGGAATAAACTCAAAAGCTATTATGGTTTAAATTTCAAAAATGTTTTAATACAAAAAAGCTTCGGCCTTGTTATTTTTACCAAGGGTGATCTATAGATCCAAATGATTTGAATCCAATGGGCCTGGATTCAGCATTTCCAGACCTTTCTAACAAAATTGGTTTCATTCAATTTGGTTCACTGAATCGAGCTGGGTTGATTTTTGAAACTAGGTACAGAACTGTGTTAGAATGAAAATGGAAAAATCCAAATTCAAACGAGTGGGCTGCGCGGGAAGAGAAAATGGGCCGGCCTGCTACGCATAGCGCTTACGCGGGCTGGTTATGTGGCTCTCCCCACGCGTCAGTGAGACGGGAGGGTGCGAAGCGGTACGGGGCAACGTGATGCGTTGGATCTAGTTCTAATCGAACGGCTCTGGTTCATCGTCCACGTCGGGCAGCGCCGGCGAGACAGAACCCTAACGCGGCAGGTGGGGGTCATGGGAGGCTCACCGGGGCTCAGGCGAGGGTCCGCGAGGCGGGCAAACGAGGAAGTCAACAACGGTGAACCTCCTGGTGCCGACAGCTTCTCCTGGGGCGGCTCCAATCGTTGGCTTCCTTCTTCTCCAGCAGCGGCGGGCTCCGGCCAAATTCCGGCGATGTGCTTCTCGCCTTGCTCTGGGAACGGGGTAGAACGATCAGTGAGGAGAGGGGAGTGAGATGGTGTGAAGATTTGTAGCGGGGGTGGCCTCTATTTATAGTCTCGACGAGGAGACTGGACGGGATGGGCAGGCGACGATGGCGACATGGCTACGTGCTGCTAGAGGCATGGCCGAGGGTGGCGATCGATCGGTGGTCTCCTGGCGATGCTCTATGGATTTAATGCGCGTGTAGGGGCGGTGGTAAACGGTCTGGAACGCTCGACGTTCTGCACGGCAGAGGCGGCGTCTTCGACGGCGAGCGGTGGCTACAGGGTACGAGCAATGAAATGGGCATGTCTGGCGGTCTCCTGGGACGGTGGGGAGCATGTTGTTAGATGGCGAGGGCTCGAGGTGGTCTGGTTGAATGGGAACAGTGCGTGCTCTGCGGCGCGCGTCGGCATGGTCGACAGCGGCACGGGCGCGGCGTTCCTGGCGGTTCTGGCTGCTGTCTGCGAGGCAGGGCTGGTTGAGAGGGGGCGGTGAGGCATGGGCTACCTCCCATGCAAGGTTGGCACGGCTAGTTATTCCTCTAGCCTACTGTCCACACTAGGGTGACATGGGTGTTCTCGGCTGTTCACCATTGATGACATTGTCAAGCTTACAGTGGTGCTAGGGATTAGTTAGGGTCGTTAGATGATCTACTACGGCTAGTGGTGTCCAGAGAGGGAACAAGTTAGGCCCAAAACACTGCACACTATAGTATTTTGATTTTGTTTGATTTGAATCTGCAAGGTGTTTGATGAAATGGCCGCATGAATTCAAGTTTTGAATTTTGAAAAGATTTTTGGTGGGTGTGCTAGGCATGTGCTGGTGAGTCTGTGGATGCTTGGGTTTTGAAAGTTGAGCTTGTTTGAGTGATTTTTGAAAAGTGGGATCTTCCCATATGATATAGATTCAATTTTGAACTGTCATTTAAACTATGCATTCAAATGTTTTTGGATGATCACAAGGTGGGCCTTGGTACTTTGTTATGAGTACTATCAAGGGGTGTTAAGATCCAAACAAGTTTCTGTTAAGTTTTGAAAGTTAGAGACAGTCAAAGTAGGCATGGGAGTTAAATTGGCCAAAGTGACCATTCCTTTATTTTGTCTGCTTTGATTTATTTGTCTTTGGGAAAAGTGTGGGGATTGTTTAGATGATGTTTATTTCACCTAAGAATCCTTTTACAAGAAAAGAAACACACAAGCAAGGTAATTCAAAAGAATCCAAAATGGAATGCATACACACATGCATGCTTTCATATTTTTATTTAGAAAAGTTTTTGTTAATCCTAAATTTTGATGATTAGAGTTTGATGATCCAAGTTTCATATTTTTGGGATGTTACAAACAGTATGTAGTAGCAACAGCAACATCAACAGTGAAACAAGAGCAATAGTAATAGTAACGGTAATAGTGCGATTCGAGTGTGGTAGGCATAGGGATGGATGGACGGGCGTTGCATGGAAGAGTCTAAACATGTAACTTCAAGATCTAGGGCATGGACGAGTCTACTATTGATATTGAAAATCTCTTTGGTACCAATTCTGAAAATGATGATATTAATAATTGTTGTACTATTTTTACTATCCATGTTCCTTTCAATGATGATATGCTTACAAATAAACACCCTTTGGAGATAGCTATTTTGTTGCTCCCACTATAATTAATAAGAATGACTATGCTTATTTGTAGAGTAATAATTATTTTATGCATGTGGCTCATGATAAGAATGTTTTTTGTGATAGCTATATTGTTAATTTTATTCATGATGCAACTGAAAGTTACTATGAGAGAGCGAAACATGGTTGTATGTATCTCAACAATATTATGTTTCCCCTCTTTATGTTGAAAATTTTGAAGTTGCACTTGTTTTGCTTTCCGATGCTTGTTGCTTCGTGCTTTCATGACTTGTTTCTTTACAAGATTATTTTTCATAGGAAGTGGGTTAGACTTAAATTTGTCTTATATTTTCCTCTTGATGGTCTCTTTTACTTCAATCCATATTTCTTATGTGAGCATTGTCGAAATTATCAAGCCTATCTTAATGGCTATAAAGAAAGAGCTTTTGGGAGATAACCCATTATATTTTTGCTTTCAGTTTATTTTTTGTTTCTTTGAGTCTTGGAAGTTATTACCTCTATATCAACCTCTCCTTATCCTTTTTATTTTGTTTTTATGCCAAGAGTAGCTTCTAATAGGAAGAAGGTAAGATTTGGGGAAGTTGATGTCCTGAAACAGATTTATGTGCTTCGCTGTAAAAAAATCGTGAAAAACCCAGAACGTCGTATTAATCTGCAATGTTTTGTGCGCATGACCTAGGTTATTTTCTAAGTTTCGTTAGCTTTGCACTTTTCAATTTTAGCAAAAGAAGATTTTCGAAAAAATCTATCTTTACCTGCAGGTCTGTTTTGACAGATTTCTGCCATTATTTGCATTTGCCTCTTAATCGATTTGTTTTTGAGTTATTTTGATCACTTGAGATTTTAAAAGGAGTTGCTACAGTAGCTTATGTTTTAATGGATGATTTACTTGAGTTGAAACTGAACCCAAAGGCTTATTATCTTGAATACAATAATGTTGCTAATGAAGATTGTGTGAAGTTTTGTATGGAGGAAATTTTCAAGTGTAGGGAGAGAATGGTGTGATGAGATAAAGTATGGACAAAATCTCAAGCTTGTGTATGCCACCGGTGTCACCCCAAGAAATATTTAAGAGGTACAGGCGTCAAAGCTTGGGGATGCCCAAGGCATCCCTGGGCATCCCCTTCTTCATCAACAAAAATTTCAGGTCTTCTTTCAAGACACTATATTTTTTGCTTCATGCACTGTGTTGTTCTTGGAGCATCTTGATGGCTCCTTGTTGACGTGGAGAGCTTCGTCAGTAAACCCCAAGAGCAAGGTGTCAATCCGCACAATATAAAGTCTTACCTCAGTAAGAAACCAAGGTTATCGAACCAGTAGGAGGAAGGAAACGCCTCAAAGGTGTTGCAAGCAACGTGGAAACCTGCACAACACAAACTCAAGACTTTTCCTCAACGAACAGTGAGGTTGTCAATCTCACTGGTTGCTATAACAAAGGATTAGCTGTATGGTGTGGAAGGTGATGATGGTTTGCAAAAATTAAACAGTAATAGTGGAAGATGTATCAATGGTAAAGATTGGACCGAGGTCCATAGTTCACTAAAGGTGTTCTCCTTAGATAAAAAAACATGGCATGCTGGGTAAACAAATTACAGCAGGGCAATTGACAGGACTGAGCAAGGCACAACAATGCAATACTAGATAAAAAGATCCTATTAGATTCGATTGGGCAATACAACAATATACATAGACCGCCATCCAACTGCATCTATTACTAGAAGTCCACCTCTAGGTTATCATCCGAACCCCCTCCAGTATTAAGTTGCAAGCAATAGACAATTGCTTTAAGAAAAATGTGTAAGGCAAACAATCCACTTGTTCCATGAACAAGAGATCGTTATTTTCTCCCTAGTGGCAACATCACATCTACAACCGAAGATATTTCTGTCACTTCCCTTGGTAAATAGAGGCATGAACCCACTATCGAGCATAAATACCCCCTCTTGGAGTCACTAGCAACTACTTGGACAAGATAGCTACTAACAACGGAGAGCATGCAAGATCACAAACAACATAGACATGATAGAATCAATAAGACAAAACCATTAATCAATATGACATAGTAATCTCAATATCCATCGGATCCCCGCAAACACAACATGCATGATTACAAATAGATGAGATCTTGATCATGAACGGAGCTCACAAGATCTAGACATGAAAGCACAAGGAGGAGATACAACCATCTAGCTACTACATGGACCCATCCAAGGTGGAACTACTCACACTTCATACCAGAGGCTGACATGATGAAGAAGAAATCCTTCGGGGTGATCTCCCCTCCAGCAAGGTGCCGGGAAGAGCTTCAAATCCCCCGATCTAGGGACGATGGTGGCGGCGGCTACAGACGGTTTAGTGGAATATTGATCGGGTGCTTAGGGTTTCGGCATCGGGGGCTTCTTATAGGCAAAGAGGCGAGGCTGGGAGGTGGCCAGGGTCCCCACACCCTGCCCAGGCGCGGGTCTACCCTAGGCCGTGCCTAGGGGAGGGTTGATGACCCACAAGTATAGGGATCACAACAATCTTCGCGGGTAGTATTAACCAATTTATTGATTCGACACAAGGGGAGCCAAAGAATACTTGCAAGCCTTAACAACTGAGTTTTCAGTTCAGCTGCACCTAGAAATAGTTATTGCTCATATAAGTTTATCGGTAGCAACAATTTGTAGTAGAAAAAACAAAGCAACAACAACAATGACAGCAATAGTGAAATAGGAGCAATAGTAACAGTAACGGTTACAGTAGGATTCGAGTGTGGTAGGCATAGGGATGGATGGACGGGAGTTGCATGGATGAGTCTAAACATGTAACTTAAAGATCTAGGGCATTGCAGATAAATAATAACAAGCATCCAAGTACTAAACAATCCTAGGCATGTGCTCCAAATATAGTCATATGTGCTCGCAATGAGAACTTGCACAACATCTTCTGTCCAGCCAGCGCGTGGCAGCGGGGCCTCTAGGGAACTACTGGCAATTAAGGTGCTCCTTTTAATAGAGCACCGGAGCAAAGCATTAACACTCCATGAACACATGTGATCCTCACACCACAGCCATCCCCTCTGGTTGTCCCAATTATTGTCACTTTGGGGCCTTTGATCCGGACAATGATATGTGTACACAACTTGCAGATAAGATCACAAACAATACTATCATAATGATTCAATAATATAAATTTAGATCTGAGATCATGGTACTCGGGCCCTAGTGACAAGCATTAAGCACAACAAGTTGCAACAAAGTCAAATAGCACTAATAGAGATACTAGGAACTATGCCCTAATAGATCTTATTCGATTACATGATAGAACTCATCCAATCCCTACCATCCCAAAGCCTATAGTGGGGGATTACTCACTCATGGATGAGGGAAACATCGGTGGTTGATGGAGATGCGTTGGTGATGACGATGGCGATGATCCTCTCCAAAATCCCCATCCCGACAGGGTGCCAGAACAGAGTTTATGGATCCAAATCTTGGTTTTTGGTGGCGGCGGCGGAGCGGAACTCTTTCTAGAAAACTATCAAACCCCCCTCGGTTTTTAGGTTGAAAGGCAACTTATAGGCGCAGAGGGAGGCCGAGGGGGGTGCCTGGGGTGGTTGCACCCCCTCTAGGCGCGGCTAGTGGTGGACTCGCGCCTGGGCTGGGTATGGGCCCCCCAGGCCTCCTCTCCGTCTCGTCTTCTGGCTCCGTGGATCTTCTGGTGAAATATAATTTTTGGCATATTTTCCGGGATTTTTCCTGATAGTTCATTTTCTGCACAAATACAAGACACCATGGTAATTCTGCTGAAAACAGCGTTAATCCGTTTTAGTTGTATCCAAATCACACAAGTTTATAGAAGAGACAATAGCAAAGTGTTTGAGAAAGTAGATACGTTTTGGACGTATCAGCGTGCTGGTAGACGGTGGGAGCAGCGTCAACCTGCTCTATCGGTCTTCCATGGAGAAGCTGGGCATCCGAAAGTGCGACCTGCAGCCCTCAACCACTATGTTCCACGGTGTTGCGCCTGGGCCACCGAGTTTCCCGCTGGAAACAATCCGGCTGGATGTCATATTCGGTTCGGAGGAGAACTTCCGGTGCGAGCCAATCTTGTTTGAGGTGGTAAACCTCGCCAGCACCTTCCATGTCCTTCTTGGGAGCCCTGCCCTCGCAAAGTTCATGGAGGTCCCCCACTATGCATACCTCAAGATGAACTTGCCAGGGACGAATGGTGTGATCACTGTGGCCGGCTGCTACAGGCGGTCTATGGCATGCGCAAAGTAAGGCATGAAGATAGCCGAGTCCCTTCTCATCACCGAGGAGAAGCGCGAGATGATGCGCAACATTTCCCTGATGTAGTAAGAGGTGCCCGATGGCTTGAAGCCGGCTGGGGACATGGTGTTACATCCGTCCAAGGACACCAGGAAGATCTCGCTCGACCCGGCTGATCCCTCCAAGTGCGTCACCATTGGTACCGGCTTGGACAGCAAATAGGAAAGCGCGTTCGTCGACTTCCTCCGTGAGAATCGGGACATCTTCGCATGGTCTCCCAAAGACATGTCAGGTGTGCCGACGGAGTTCACCAAGCACTCGCTTCATGTGCGTCTCGATGCCAAGCCGGTCAAGCAGCCCCTCCGTCGCTTCGCGGAGGACTAGAGGAAGGTCATCGGCGACGAGATCGCTCGGCTACTTGTTGTCGGCTTCATCATGGAAGTGTACCACCCGGACTATATGGCCAACCCAATCCTAGTGTTGAAGAAGAACAAGACTTGGCGCATGTGTATCGACTACATGAGCCTGAACAAGGCCTTTTCGAAAGACCCTTTCTCTTTGCCCCATATTGATCAAGTTATTGACTATATGGCTGCCTGTGATTTGCTCTCCTTTCTCGACTGTTATTCCGGTTACAATAAGATCCGGCTAATCAATTGAAAACTTCGCCGTTCGTCCTGAAGAATGCATGTGCTACCTATCAGCATTGCATGCAGAAATGCTTGCACTCGCAGATCGGCCAGAATATGCATGCTTACGTGGACGACGTCGTCATCAAGATGAAGGAGAAGTAGACCCTGCTGGAGGACCTCGGCGAGACGTTCACGAATCTTCGCTAGTACTAGATGAAGCTGAACCCGGAGAAGTGCATGTTCAGCATGCTAGCTAGACAGCTCCTCGGTTTCCTCGTGTCAAGCCGAGGGATCGAGGCCAATCTAGAGAAGATCGTGGCCATCGAGAGGATGCAACTGCCTAAGATCTTGCTTGGCGTCCAGAAGTTCACCGGATGCTTGGCCTCCCTCGGCCGATTCGTCAGCCGGCTTGCGGCGAAAGCACTTCCGCTATACCATCTGATGAAGAAGACGGACAAGTTCACCCGGAATGCACAGGCGGATGCCTATTCCACGACCTCAAGTGCATGCTATCCACAGCGCCGATTATCACCATGCCGGCTGAGAAGGAGCCGATGTTGCTCTATATAGCCTCCACCAACCGGGTCGTCAGCGTTGTCCTATCAGTGGAGATTCACAAGGAAGGCAAGGCCCAGCCGGTTCAGTGACCCGTCTACTACCTCAGCGAAGTTCTTTCCCTCTCCAAGCAGAACTACCCCCACTACCAGAAGATGTGCTACGACATCTACCTAGCCTGCAAGAAGCTCAAGCACTACTTCCAGGAGCACCTGCTCACCATGGTGTCCATCGCGCCATTGGGAGAGATCTTCGGCAACAAGGACACCATGGGCCGGGTAGCCAAGTGGGCCATCTACCAAGTCGCCTACTGCATCCGGTACGAGCCAAGAATCACCATCAAGTCTCAGGCGGTGGCAGATTTCTTCGTCGACTGGGCGGAGAACCAGTACCTTCTGCCAGTTCCCGATTCCGACTACTGGAAGCTACACTTCGATGGCTCTAAGATGCGCGGGGGATTGGGGGACGGCATCATGCTCACCTCGCCCAAGGGAGACCGGTTAGAGTATGTGCTGCAGATCCACTTCACCACTTCGAACAACGTCGCTGAGTACCAAGCTCTCGCGCACGGGCTCCGGCTCGCGAAAGACATCGGCATCCGCCGGATCCTTTGCTTCGAGGATTCGGATCTGGTGGTGCATCATGTATCCGGCGAGTGGGACGCCCGGGACGCCAACATGGCCCTCTACCGGTTCCACATCCAGCTACTTAGTGCCGACTTCGAGGGATGTGAATTCCATCACGTTCCTTGCGCCAACAACAAGGCGGCCGACAAGCTCGCGCGAGTCGGATCCACCAGAATAGCCATTCCTCCCGGAGTTTCCTTGGAGCACCTCCGCAAGCCTAGCATCACCCCTTCTCCAGAATTTGAGTCCATCATTTGGGTAGCAGACCCGGGGGCTGCCGGCTCGAAAGAGTCAGGCCCTGCTGTTGTGCCCTCTGGCTCGAAAGACCCGGGGGATGCCTCCTCCTCAAGCAAGTCATCGCTGACCAAGTCAAAAGGCTCGGGGGCTACTGACTCGGGCATCCCACCCAGCCGACCCCCGTATGAGATCCAGATCGTGCCGGCTAGTGTCTTCACTATTCGGGAAGTGCCATCCTGGGCCCATCCCTTCATGAACTACCTCCTCAATGATGATCTCCCAGCTGACGAGGTGGAGGCAAGGAAAATCCGGTGTCGTGCGCACACGTACACCACCATAAATAAGGAGTTGTAGAAGCGTAGCACCGCAGGCGTCTTTCAACGGTGCGTCGATGCAGGTACCGGCCACCGGCTGCTGAAGGAAATAAACCAGGGGGAAAAGGCAATGCGCCATGGATTCTACTAGCCCAACGCCTCGGAGGATGCGGACCAGCTAGTTCACGCGTGCAATGGGTGCCAGCGGTTCGGCCGGGTAAGGCACATGGCGACTTTGGCACTCAAGACCATACCGATCACGTGGCCCTTTGTTGTTTGGGGGTTGTACATGGTCGGCCCCTTCAAGCGAGCCCGAGCTGGCATGACCCACCTGCTGGTGGTGGTGGACAAGTTCACCAAGTGGATCGAGGAGAAGCTGATCCGGAAGCTGGACGGTGCCACGGTCGTCACCTTCTTCCGGGACATCATCATCCGGTTCAGGTATCCCCATAGCATCATCACCGAAAATGGCATGAACTTCGCTAAGGGAGCCTTCGCCCGGTTCTGCCACAACAAGGGGATCTGACTGGACCTCGTGTCCGTCGTGCACCAGCAGTCCAACGGGCAGGTGGAAAGAGAAAATGGCTTGGTGCTAGCCGGAATCAAGCCCCGAATGATCGAGCCATTGGAGCGCTCACCTGGCTGCTAGATCGAGGAGCTCCTGACTGTGATGTGGAGCTTACGCACCACCCCGAATCGATCAACCGGCTTCACCCCGTTCTTCCTCACCTATGGCTCGGAAGTGGTCCTTGCGGAGGACATCGAGTTCGACTCACCCCGCAAGCTCCTCTACAAGTAGAAGGAGATCCAGGAGGCGATGGAGGATAGTGTGGACCTCCTCGAGGAGGCCTGTGAGCTAGCCTTGTTCAGATCGTCCATCTATCAGCAAGGGCTGTGTCGGTACCACTCCAGCCGGATCCGACCCGTCGCATTCCACGAGGGCGACCGGGTGCTCCGGCTGGTGCAAGACACAAAGGTAATGGACAAGTTGTCTCCTTCGTGGGAAGGCCCTTTCATCGTTAGGAAGGCACTGCACAATAACTCCTACTACCTCATCGACGCGCAGCAGCCGCGCAAGAATAATATGGACAAGTCAGACGAAGAGACGGAGCAGCAGTGGACGCAGACCTGCTCCGACCATTTTACACTTAGTCGAAAATCATGGTATGTATCTAGAACCCTGAATGAATGAAAGATGTGGACCCTCGGCTGACGCTCGTGGGATCATTGCCAGATATTTTGTTGTTTTTCGTTTCCGATTAAAATTCTGCAATGTTTTTTCGGCTTCTATCGACCCCTAACCGCGGGGGCTCACCGGTTGGCCCGGCCTACTAATTCTATAAGTCGAATGAGTAGTGTGCGATGATGCTAGAGGCCCACTCTTCGTCTCAGCTACAGATCGCAACCCGGCTGTCCGGCTAGCAAGAGCAAAATCCCGAGGCATCCCACATGAAAAAGGTGAAAGATGTGATAGATTGGACAGTCTGGCCATGTTCCTATTTTCCGACTACTAAGCCTCTAGTACCGTGCACGATGTATTGTTAACTCCCCTCGGTTCCAGCTCCAGACCGCAACCCGGCTGCCCGACAAGGTGCAGCGTAAACAGCATCGGGCACGATAAAGTGACTAAGTGTTCAGAAAAGCACGAGCTAGTTTTCGAAAAACGAAATTTTAGTCGGATAGTGAAAGACGTGTCGCATAATAATGTATTGATAAGAAATCATTTTCGTGTGTTTTCTTTTAGACAGACCGCACCAAGCCGGTTCTCAAAGGCAGAGAAGATTTGAAGCACCTACCTGCGGTAGCTACTCCGAATCTTGGGGGCTACACCCAGTGGGTGCGCTGGCGCGCCCCCACCGGAAGTATATAGTTCTCGGCTAGAAGATGTTCCAGCCAGTCGGAGAAAGACAAATCCAGACAAAAAGCAAAATAGCATGATCACCCGGGCCGGGATGCAATTTCTCCCGTCCAGCTAAGCACATCAGTCGGATATGCAAGGCGAAGCCAGTCGGAAAGAAAGAATTTTTGGAAGATTAGAAGTACCTACCTGCGGTAGCCACTCTGAATCTCGGGGGCTACACCCAGTGGGTACGCTGACGCGCCCCCACTAGAAAAGCGAAGTTCCCGGCTAAGAGATGTCTTAGCCGGTCAAGGCAAGAGAGGTGTAGAAGTAAGATTGAAAGATGAAAGAAAGAAAGAGAAAAAGAGGAAAGAAAGAAAGCGGGAAAGACAAATGTGGTAAGGAAAGTAAAAGAGAAAAAGGCCTAAAGTATGGCCGGATAGAGTAGCCGGACCGGGATGTAGTTCCTCCCGTCCGGCTAAGCAAGTCGGATTCTAAGAGATGAGGCGAGAAGCAATAATTTTTTGAAGATTCAAAACACCTGGCTACTCCAGCTATTCTGAATTTCGGGGGCTAGACCCAGTGGGTTCGCTAGCGCGCCCCCACTGGAAGAATGTAGTGCCTGGCTAGAAGGCATGCTAACCGGTGAGAGCAAGACGGAAAAATCCTACCAAGTTAGAAGCCAAGATCACAGAAAGAAAATTGAAGGAAAAAAGGCGCACGAACGAGTAAGTCAGAGGTGGTCAGCTGTCCAAGTAACACTACTAGGAAAACAGCTATAGGTAATCAGCACATCCGTGGCTCACATGGCTGGAGTGCCCCACGGCTAAAACAGGCGTGGAACACATATGGGCAGTTCCCTACTAGTAACTAGAACAAACGTGGCGCACATGACCATAGTGCGCCACAGATATGTGTGGGCCAGGGCCCTATTGGCCGCATGCCGCATACCCGTAGCGCACATAGGGGTGGTGCGCTACGGTTGTTGGCGATAGCCATAGCGCACATGCGGCAAGTGCGCTACGCCTATGCCCAGCCCCCTCTGCTCCTTAAATGGGCATAAACATCCGTGGCGCACTCTGGTATATGCGCCACGGATGTGCTTTTTCCCTGTGGCGCACTCGGGCCATGTGCGCCACGGATGTGTCGACCTGCACAAACATATGTGGTCATGTGATCATCTCCACCACCCCACACTTCACTTTTCCCTTCTTCTTCCTCCTTAGATCTAGTCGGGATCCTTCTCCTTCCCACCTCAATTTCTCCACCCATTCACCATTTTTAGCATGTAGAACTTGCCTTGGATGTTACATAAGTAATAGAGGAAGCTCTCCTCTCTCATCACCTTCTCCGGTCTCGCGCGCACCTCTCCTTTCCATCTTCTTGCGATTGGTGTCTCATCTCGGTAAGTTGTCCATGTAAGGATGTGTTCATGTGTATATGGATGATATGGTCATATGTATGTAGATGATCGATGCTCATGATGTGTGTATGGAGAGGATCGATATGGTCATATGTGTGTATACATGGAGAGTATCGATGATGCTCATGCATATATGTGTGTATGGAGAGGATAATGATATGTTCATGTGTGTATGGATCTCGGTATCTCTCTCTTGTGTTTGTATGTGAACAAGTTGCCATTTGTTTTGCCAAAATGTTGATTCATTTCCATTTTGGCAAGACTTTGGCATTTCGGAAAGGTCCTAATTTTAGGATAGGTCATGCCGAAATTTTCTATCGACCATTGCCTGCATGCATTCATTATGTGGTTCTAATAGACTTATAATTGTACCATGTACACCGTGTGATGGGGATATGCCTACCGGGGTATACCCAGTAGGGCGATTCCGACCGGCCCAGGAACTGGCGAGTGGGCCTGCAGGACGGCGACTGGATCAAGACCTGGCGTAGATTCAAGAGACTGGAAGCTAAAGGCCCAGGAGAGTAGATAGGCCCAGTCGGATTAGGTTAAATGATTGCTGAAACCTTAACTGATTCAGTTGAGATCTGTAAACCCTAGGGGGGTGAGTCTATATAAACCTCCCTAGAGGGCGTGTAGGAGATACGTTCCATCATCCACCCAAGCGGCTCGCCGCCTAGCCGACGAGCTCGCCCCATTGTACTCTCATCATAATACAATTTAGCAGGAGTAGGTCTTTACCCTTCGGGGGGCCGAACCTGGGTAAAACCCTGTGTCTCCGCCCTCATCTCGCACCGCAGATGGCTGGCCGCCCTTGCCCCATGTTCTACTACTCGCTGCCGATTGCAGAATCTGTCGTGGTCATTCCCACGACAGTGGCGCCCACCATGGGGCCTGGCTGGTCAGGCCGGTGTTCTGCGGCGAGATCCAATCTACCCATCAACGAGTCGATCGCCACCGGCCGCATGATAGCGATCGGCGAGATGCTCCAGATCTTGCCGTGCAGCTACGTCCCGGCGGCGCGACCCGTCACGCATAGCATGATCTTGCCGGTCGGCACGATCAGCCTCTTCTTCGTCCTCACCGACTTCATCATCTCGGAGGATTCGGCTGGCATCCGCGAGTCGCCACCACGCGACCGGATCTCCGAGAGCCAGGTCCGCACGATCCACCGCCTCGCCTCCGAGTACAACTCGGCCCATAGCGACGTGGCCGAAACCACCGCAGGCGCGGAAGATGCGGCCCTCAACAACGACGCCGACTCGGCGACCCCGTCGTCACTCGCCGAATCCATCATCGCGTCTTCGCCCGCGGGCTCCATCACCCAGGTCTCCAACATTGGAGACTTCGAGGATCCCTCCATCCTTGGGATCTTCGAATCCGACTCCGGATCGGAGAACTCCGCTGACCTCCGTCACGGTACCAGCCTCCACACCGCGACCTACATGGCGACTGGCACCGACCCGCCGGAGGATCCATTCTCCACCCCGATTCCTCCCAACGCGACGGCGACGGAGGTCGAGGAACTCCGTGTGAATCTGGCGGAAGCAGTCCGCAAGGAACAAGCCGAGCGCGAAAAATTTCGCCTCGAGCAGGCGCCGGCACGGGAGCTGTCGCACTATCACCAGCTCCGAATCAGGTCGCGCCTGAACCCCACCATCCAGGGGCGCGCCCTGAACTTCGACGACGAAAGCCACCCCGCCCGCGCGGCCGAGTGCGCGGTCTGCGATAACGCGCCTCCAGGAGGGAGCGCTCAGCCCCCACCAGGATCAACGGCCAATGGCGCGCCGCCACCACCCAACCGCACACCCCCTAGGGACCAACCACGGATCGTGGTCTCATCACGGGAGCGAGACGTGAATGGCCTACCGATGTTCTTCACTCATATGGAATACCTCGTCGCGGGCCACGCGGCAATCGACAACATTGCAGCCACTGGTGAAGTCACCTTGCAGATCCAGTACGCCACGACCCTTCTCGCAAAGGCGGTCGAGCAACAAAGCGCAGGCGTCGACTCACAGGGTCGGATGTACTCGCGTTCATCCGGAAGCAGAGCGGCCTCGAGCGGCCGCCCCATGGCGGCAAACACCCTCAACTGCCCGCCACCCGAACCACTACAGATCCAACACTAACCCGCGAACGCGCCACTCTCCACCAATGACCCCAGGCCGGCGACCAACTTCGTCGCCGCCAACGGTCAGCCCGTCGACGCCCGCACCCACATCATCAACAATCAGAGCTGGCGCGCACGCCAGCCCGACGACTTGCGGCACACCCTAACCAACCGCCGCGATGGCGAGCCGAGGGGGTCGCTAAGCCGACTCGGGCCTCGATGCTTCGGACCGATGATCCGAGGCGAAAAATAACCGGCGAACTTCAAAGCGCCGAAGGAAATAGATAAGTACGACCCTTCGTACGACCCCTCAGTGTGGCTGGATACCTACCTCATGGCGATGGGGATCGCCGGCCACACCGATCTGCTGGCTGCCCGCTACCTCCCCCAGATGATGGAGGGAGCGTGCAGGCAGTGGATCAACACTCTCCCCCCGGATAGCATTGACTGCTGGGAAGATATGCGCGATGCCTTCGTCAGGCACTTCGAGGGCTCATACACCCGCGCCACCACCATCGAGGACCTAGAACGATGCTTCCAGGGACCTCGCGAGTTGACCCGCAGCTGGGTCCAACGGTGGCAAGAACTATGGTACAACGCGGTCGGCATCCACCCGGACACCGTGATCCACTACTTCAAGACCTCGTGGCGCTACGAGCCCTTGGTCGCGAAGCTCAAACAAGCATACCGCACACTCGACAACATACCAGACCTCCTCGAAATCGCCAAAAGATACGCGGAGGAAGACCCAAACCAAGAAACTGACGACGAGTCGGGAGGACAACGCCGCATGATCGACAGCGACAACGTACGACAATCCGATCTACGCTACAGCAACACTTGCCTCACCGGCAAGCGCTGCAGTGACGGGCGAGTCGACTTCGTCACCAACGCTGGATACGCGCAGCGCGAGCCCAAGAGCTCCCGTCGCGATGGGGGGCAACGCCGCGAAGGCGGCAACTACAAGGCGAAGCCAAGGTTCGACCTCGCGGCCCTTCTTAACCAACCTTGTGTATTCCACAGCAGGGAAGGATAACCTACCACGCACACGACCGCCGACTGCCACTCTCTCAAGGAGATCGAGAAGGCAAGGCGAGCGCAAGGAGACCATGACGACAACCCTCCAAATGGTGGAAATTTCGGCAGCATGGCCGGCTCGCTCCACACCTTCACAGGCTTCAACACGAAGCGCGAGAAGAAGGTCATCGCCCGCGCCGTCGCCATCAACGCGGTGGCTCAAGTGGATGTCCCTCAGTTCCTTAACTGGTCTGAGCAACCAATCACGTGGAGCCGCCAGGACCACTCGCCACGCATCGAGTACCCAGGCCGAGTCGCCCTGGTGGTCAAGCCCAAGGTGGGAGACTACTGGCTCCCCAAGACATTGATGGACGGCGGCAGCTCCATCAACATCCTGTACCTGGACACCTTCAGGCGACTGCGGCTCCCGCAGTCAATGGTCGAGACGACCTACACCATGTTCCACGGTATCGTCCCCGGTCGGAAGGCGTATCCGATCGGCAAGGTCACGCTGCCGGTCACCTTCGGCACACCGGCAAACTTCCGCACCGAGCGGATCGTCTTTGAGCTGGTACCCTTCGACAGCCCCTACCACTGCGTCTAGGGGCGCCAGGCGTTCTCTAAGTTCATGGCGACACCCCACTACGCGTACAACGCGATGAAGCTCCCCGGGCCGTGCGGCGTCATCACCATCCACGGCGACCCCGACATGGCCGCCGAGTGCGAGGCCAAAGGAGCCGAACTTGCCGACGCCGTCATCGCGGCAGAGGCCAACCACGCCGACGAGCTCGCCAAGTACGCGAGCGGGGTCAACAACGACGACCCCACCATACTCAAGAATCCCAACTCGGAGGGCGGCAACACCTCAGCCTTCCAGGGAACGACGCACACCCGCACCGTCGAGCTGGTCCCAGGCGACTCCAGCCAGACGGTGACGATCGGGACAGGCATGAGCCCAGCATAGGAAGGCGCGCTCATCGGGTTCCTCCGTGAGAACAGGGACATCTTCGCATGGAAGCCCTCCGACATGCCTGGTGTACCTAGGGAACTCGCTGAGCACAAACTCAACGCCGACCCCAAAGTGCGACCTGTCAAGCAGTTGCTGCGGCCCTTCAATGAAGAGCGCCGCCGAGCCATCGCCGAGGAGGTGCAGCGTCTACTCACTACAGGCTTCATCCGGCCAATCAAATACTCCAAGTGGCTGGCAAACCCAGTCCTGGTCGAGAAGAAAAATGGGACCTGGAGGATGTGTATCGATTACACAAACTTAAACAGCGCCTGCCCAAAGGAGCAATTCGTCCTCCCGCGGATCAACCAAATAATCGACTCCACCGCGGGCTCGGAGTCGCTGTGTTTCCTCGATGCCTACTCTGGGTACAACCAGATCAAAATGGCTGTTGAGGACAAAGAAAAGACGGCGTTCATCACGCCATTCGAAGCCTTCTGCTACACCGCCATGACCTTCGGCCTCAAGAACGCCGGGGCAACCTACCAGCGGTGTATGCAGGAGTGCCTTGCGAGCCAAATTGGCCGCAATATCCACGTCTACATCGACGACGTGGTAGTGAAGTTCGCTCGCCAGAGCGACCTACTCGCTGACCTGGCGGAAACATTCGCCAACCTGCGGAAATACAAGATAAGGCTGAACCTAGGCAAATGCACCTTCGGTGTACCAGCAGGGCAGCTACTGGGATACGTCGTCTCCAAGCGCGGGATCGAGGCGAACCCCACCAAGATCGACACGATCGCTCGATTCGGCAAACCCGAGTGCCTGCGTGACGTCCAGAAGCTGGCCGGGCGAGTCGCGGCTCTCGGTCGCTTCATCCCCCGATTGGGCGAAAAGGCGATGCCCCTATACCGCCTGATGCGCAAGAATCCCACTTTCCAGTGGGACAAGGAGGCGGACAGTGCGCTCCGCGACCTCAAGAAGGTGCTACTCGCAGCACCGTTACTCGCCGCCCCCATCGACAAGGAACCCATGCTGGTCTACGTCGCTGCTTCCGAGCGCGTCGTCAGCGCCGTCATGGTCGTCGAGCGACTAGAGGAAGGAAAGGAGCGCCCAGTACAGCTACCAGTGTACTATATCAGCGAGGTCCTCACCGAGTCGTGCCCACGATACCCGCGATACCCGCAATACCAGAAACTGGTATACGCGGTCTTTAGAGCACAACGGTGACTACCGCACTACTTCCAGGAGCACCCGATAACGGTCGTCTCCTCAGCACCGTTGCAGGACATAATCCGCAACCGTGAGGCGACCGGGCGAGTCGCCAAGTGGGCCGTCAAAATCGACGTCCACAACATCAAGTATGAGCCGCGCAAAGCGATCAAGTCGCAGGCTCTTGCGGACTTCATCGCCGACTGGGAAGAGGCCCAGCAGCCAGAAAAACTGCCATACCTCCACTATTGGAGTCTGCACTTCGACGGCTCCAAGAACGCAGACGGTGCAGGAGCAGGGATCGTGCTGACCTCCCCGAAGGGCGACAAGCTCCGCTACGTCCTCTGCCTCGACTTTACCCCCTGCACCAACAACATGGCCGAGTACGAGGCACTACTCCATGGCATGTGAGGTGCCAAGGAGATGAACGCCAACCTCTTACGCTGCTACGGAGACTCTGAGCTCGTCGTTGGGCAAGTCGCTGGCACTTGCGACGCCGTCTCCCCCACCATGATGGCATACTGCCAAGCAGTGGACAAGCTGGGTGGACACTTCGCGGGCTACTCCGTCGAATGGATTGACAGGCGGAAGAACGAGGAGGCCGACGCACTCTCTCGCATCGTCTCGGCTCGCCTCGCACCACCCGCCGGCGTCTTCCTCAACACCATCACCAAGCCTTCCGTCTCTCCCCAAGGGAGATCGACATCGGAATCCCGCTGCAACCAGAGGCAGCCCTGGTCGCCCTCATCGCCGAGCCAGCCGACTGGACCACGCCGTACATAGCCTACCTGGAGGGAGGCACCCTGCCAGCAGACGAAACAGACGCCCGGATGATAGCACGCCGCTGCAAATCCTTCGTCATCATCGAAGGCGAGCTCCACAAGCGCAGCGTGACCGGCGTATTCCAACGCTGCGTCCAACCCGCTGAAGGACGCAAAATCCTCCACGACATCCACTCCGGCGACTGCGGCCACCACGCCGGCGCCCGCTATCTGGTCGCAAAGGCTATGCGACACGGTTTCTACTGGCCTACCGCACACGCAGACGCTGTCGACATTGTCCAGCGGTGCGCCGGGTGCCAGAAGTACGCCAACCAGACCCACGTTCCGAGCTCGGCGCTCAAGACAATCCCCATCACCTGGCCGTTCATCGTATGGGGTATGGACATGGTAGGCCCTTTCAAAAAGGCCCCCTCCGGCTTCACTCACCTCCTGGTCGCGGTCGACAAATTCACAAAGTGGGTGGAGGCCAAGCCAGTCCGGAAATGCGACGGGAAGACCGCCACCAAGTTCCTACGCGAGCTCATCTATCGCTACGGGTTCCCAAACAGCATCATCACGGACAACGGCACCAACTTCGCCAAAGGAGCCATGGCCGAGTTCTGCGAAGAACATCACATCCGACTCGACCTCGCCTCGGTCGCTCACCCGGAGTCCAACGGCCACGCGGAACGGGCCAACCAGAGCATCCTCCATGGCCTGAAGCCACGGCTCCAAGTACCACTCGAGCGCACCACCGGGTGCTGGGTCGAGGAGCTACCCTCCGTCATCTGGGGCATCCGCACCTCTGTCAACAGGTCGACAGGATTCACACCCTTCTTCATGGTGTATGGCACCGAGGCAGTCATGCCCACCGACCTAGAGCACGACTCGCCAAGGGTTGTCCACTACACGGAGGCTGCAAACGAACTCGCACACCAGGATGGAGTCGATCAACTCGACGAGGCACGTGACCTAGCTCGCTCCCGAACTGCCATCTACCAGCAAGGAATCCGCCGCTACCATAGCCGGCGAGTGAGGACTCGCACTTTCCAGGAAGGCGACTTGGTGCTACGCCTCATCCAGGACAAGAAGGGCATGCACAAGCTCTCCCCCTGTGGGAGGGACCATTCGCCATGAGGCGAGTACTCGGCAACGACGCCTACTACCTCACTGACGTCCGCAGAGATGGGAAAATCGACGTCAAGCGACTATGGAATGTAAACCTCCTACGGAAGTTCTACTCCTAGAACTCCATACATGTACCCTCCACCCGCTATGAAATAAAACATATTGGCCACCGCAAATTGCGAGTACTCTCCGTGTCTTGTGCCACTCGCACTCGTAATAACAGCGTCAAGCTAACTGCAGAAGTCAACCTCTGGTACAGCGACCGGCACGGCCAAGTAGTGCGTTACGAGGGCACTGGGTTACCCCAGGACTCGTAACGTCCACGAAAAACGCCTACCCGGAGCCCCATTTGAGTCGCCTAGCTCGACTGGCTTAACGAGCCAAGACAACTGCCTTCGCTCCTCACGGCGACCATGATCCTCCGCATCCTCGACACAGCGACTCGAATGGCCAAGTACCACGCTCGGGGACTGACGACCAGTTAAGCACGAGCGACTAGGGAAAAACGCCAAGTATGAGAGCGTGCCCAGGACTCGCCATGCGACTGACCCTATGGGCCAGGAAGGAGTGATGCGCTTACTCTAACGCGCTCAGTCCTCACCCACCCTAGAGCGTGCCCAAGACTCGCCATGCGACTAGAACCACCAAGTACCACGCTCGGAGACTCGGCCACCCGACCTCGTTCGCGCAAGGGAAAACAGTCAAGTAAAGAGCACTCATGGGAGTCGTCCTGCGACTGGCTTTCCAAGCTCGGGAGAGTCGACCTCAATAACAAAACAACTGACAAAACGTTCAAAACCATAAACACATAACAAAACGAGGTAAACCCTATAAAAAGGGCGGACGCGCTCGGGGACTCGTCCAATCAGCAATCAAATCGCAAGACAATTCACAAAATAACACGAGATTCCATTACAGCAGAACAAAGTTGTTCCAAAATACAAGTCGAGCCCAATGGCCAATTGCTACTAACGCCCCAGGGCACAATGTTTCTATTCCGCAGGCTTCGACGTCGAATCGCCGCCATCCCCGCGGTTGTGCATGAAGGACGTGTCGGGTTCGACGGGTACGTCATCAACTCACCCGCCATCGCCGCACGGAACGGCTGCTCGACCTTAAAGTCCCGATGCGGCGGCTCGGGATTGTTGGGCGCGACAGTCGTCTCCTGATAAGGGAGGAGGTCGCCCATCGCCCAGACGCGATCGGAGTATACCGCGGCCCGGTCCGTCAGCTTCAGCACCTCGGCGATCTCCACCGAGCCCGTCGATGAGGGTAACCACTCATCACGTCATCAAGGTCGAAGTCCTCCGGGAAGTGGGCAACCCCAAGGCTAAGCGCCGTCGCCGCCTCGCGCCGGAATGCCGACCGCGTCATGAACTCGACGACTGACGGCGCCTTCTCCAGATACCGCCATACTTCGACGAGGTCGCTGGGAATCACTTCCGTGGGCGACATCTCTTGAAGATACGCTCGAATGCAAGTCGCAGAAAACGTGGCCGAGTCGACCAGAGTGGTCACACACTGCCGCGCGTCGTACGACTGCGCCTCCTCCGAGCTGTCGATAATCCGACCTGCGGATAAGTGTTGTCAGTAAGCACAACGATGATTTCATAATGCAGCTATTACAGGCAGAGCCAGGAAAATTTACCAATTAAAGGACGGCAGAGGCCCGCGATGAAGCTTTGAAGCGAGGAGAAGTCGTCCTGCATCCCAGCAACGAGGGCGTTAGAGACCTTCCGCTCTTCAGCGGCAGCCGTAACAGCAGCTCTGGCTCGCCCATCCACTGAGCTCGCCTCCGACTTTGCTTCCTTGAGATCGTGCTCAAGATCAGCGATCCGCTTCTCAGCCGTACTCAAAGCAGACTGTGCCGCCGTCAGTTCACCCGCCGGAACAAGGCCCTAGCGGACTTCCTCCGCCTTGGCAGCGAGTTCTTGGAGTCCCTTGTTCTTTTTTGGACGGCCACAAGTTCCTTCTCCACCCGACACTTCGCAGCAAGCCGATCGGCTGATTCACGCTGCAAGCCCTGCACACAAATTAAACCATCAACCACAATAAAATCCTAAGTGCGCACCCGCTGAAATTCAGCGACCAGGCACTCGGGGACTGGATGAAACAAAAAACATTAACAGAATCCGACCACTGGAAATTAGTGGCCCGATCCTCGGGGACTGGACATACCTGGATGGCTGCGCCCAGCATGCCGTGAAGCTGTAGTGCGTCGACAAATGCAAGCAGAGCTAGAGTGTGTCCGCGACGCTGCTCAACCTCCGTCTCGACGACCCCAGGCACCGGCTCGTCGGCATCGCGCCACTCGCTGTGGCTGCTTTGGCCACGAAACGGGGGAAGGTAACCGAAGATGCCCCAGCACCACTAGGAGTCGGCTCGGTCACCCCGGGCGAGAAAACAACCTCCTTGCTCTTTGAAGCTACCTCTTCCGTGGTCGAAGGATCACTCGGAGCAACGGCCGTGTCGTCAGAGACCGTGACGACTTCATCACCCTTCGCCCTCTTAGCGCTGTCTGCGGGAGCAGCGACTTCATCAGCTTTTCTCTTCCGCGAGGTGTCCTCCACGGCGACGACTGGCGAAACCTTGGCCACGGAAGGGTCGCCGATCTTTTTAACTCCAGTCCTACGAATTGACTATATGAGCAAAGTGGTCCGATTACAATGAAAGGCAAGCAGATGAACGAAACTTACTTGGCGACTAGTATGAATCGCAGTCCCTTTCGGATACTGGACGGCTTCTCCAGTTCGGGACCCAGTTTCCGACTGAGGCCCAACTCCAAAACATCATGTGCCCAAGACACGGAAGGCCTCTTCGACGACGAGGCCGCGACAGGAGCCTCCGAGACGACGTCGGCAGGAGCTCTCCTGGGAGGTGAAGCTGCTGCGGCTGGAGCAGCCCCCAACCTAGAGACCGAGGGGGTGGAAGAAAGGCCAGAGGTACCTCATCCAGGGCGGCAGCGGCATCCGGTGCTGCTGTCGTCTGCGGCGCTTCATCCTTGGCCAAGCTGGTGGCGTCGGAACTACTCGCCGAACGAGGCGGAGATGCCTGTTTCGCCGGCTTCGTATTTCTCTTTGGTGGAGCCTTCACTTCCTTATTCTTTTTATTTTTCGACGGTGTAGCCTCACGACACGAGGTATGCTCGGGAAGCTCGTCGTCGTCGTCTTCGTCATGACGTTCGAGGCTTCTTCTTGCCTCGAGCTCGCGCTGATGTTGCCCGCGAGTTTTGCGAACCATCGGGGCAGCGTCTTCCCTGGGCTCGTTATCATCGTCTTCGTCATCACTCGCGTCGCTCCCAACGCCTCCCTTGGCAGGAGGCGACTCGCCCCCGTCCTGGACGGACGAGCTCGAGTTCTCGTCGTCCACGGGTGGGAGCCACCCTTCCACCACTTGGAATAACTGCAACAGGGACGAGACAATATCAATATAACCACGAAAGCATCAACTGCGACTGCGAGTGGTAGTGAAAACAACGACTTACCGTCGGAGCTGGATGCTTCGTGGTGTAGGGGTCCACCCCAGCCTTTGCGTCCAGATATGCTGCCTGGGTGATCTTCTTCAGCGCCAGGACGTAGTCTTCGAGTTTCCACTCGGCGAGGCAGGATTTCGTCGCGTCTTCCCTACCCGTGTACTCGTACATGTAATGGTCGCGGCGGGCCAGGGGAACGAGTCGCCGCCCGAGCCAGCAGTTGTACAAGTTGATGGTTTGGAGGCCCTTCTTCTTCAGGCTACGGATGGTTTGAAGCATCTCGTCCACGACCATCCGCTGGTCTAGTGGGAGCTTGCCGACCTGGAGTCGGCGCGGTTCAGGCCGGTCGGCGGAGTACATTGGGATCGCTACCTCGCCGTCTGGAGTCGCCTCGGTGACGTAGAACCAGGACTTCTTCCACTCGCTTGCCGCCTTGGAAGGCAGCATCAGGTCGAAGAAGGAGGCCTTCGACTTCAACTGAAACGTCAGGCCACCCGCAGCCAGCATTGGGCCGCCTGATTCTTCGCGAATGATCCTCCCATGGAACAGATCTTGCCACAGGGGGAAGTAGGGCCTGCGGCCCAGGTAGCACTCATAGAACGGCACAAAAATGGCGAGCTGCTCGATGCTGTGCCGGCCCAGGTCCGACGGCTGGATTCCGTAGAAGGCACATAAGCGCCGGAACAAGAGAGACGTGGGAAAACCCAGCCCCCGCTCCAGGTGGCTGGTGAAGCAAATAAATTCTCCCTCGCGCGGGTCCAGAGTCACCTCTCCGGCCGCGGGGATGCGCCACCTGCCGGCGCGAAGGATCTCGGCCTCCTTGAAGGATGCCAGTAGCGCCCTGGTGCACTTGGACCTGCCCCATGGTTCGGTGGAGGGGGGCATTGGCTGAAAGGTTCACGGAGGTCAAGGCTTTCTGGATCGATTGGATCGCGATGCGCTGGAAAACGGAGATGGGCGAAATCGGAGGAAAGATGAAGGAGAGTTTTCCCGATCGCCTACCATTTCCCTTATATAGCGGTTGCTACCCGCCAATTTCGGGATCCGTTACTACACAGTGATTACGCCAAAGTTACCGTTGGATTACCCCAACGGCTAGTTTGACCTCATCTGACGGTCCAACTTCATCCATTCGACTCGCCGACCCGATCACTACAACAGTGACTGAACATTCGCCGACCCGTTCGCCGAGCTGCTACCCAACTGACCACTATCATTGCGACTAGAATAACTGGTTTTTCCTTTATTCAGGAGTCCACCGCCGATTCGACTGGGTGTCCTCATTAGACCCGTATACTATGACTGCCAACGAACACCTGCAACCAATCAACGACAGCCTCGAGGACTACTGATGGGGATATGCCTACCAGGGTATACCCAGCAGGGTGTTTTCGACCGGCCCAGGAACTGGCGAGTGGGCCTGCAGGACAGCGACTGGATCAAGACCTGGCGTAGATTCAAGCGACTGGAAGCTGAAGGCCCAGGAGAGTAGATAGGCCCAGTCGGATTAGGTTAAACGATTGCTGAAACCTTAACTGATTCAGTTGAGATATGTAAACCCTAGGGGTGAGTCTATATAAACCTCCCTAGAGGGTATGTAGGAGATACGTTCCATCGTCCACCCAAGCGACTCGCCGCCTAGCCGACGAGCTCGCCCCATTGTACTCTCATCATAATACAATCTAGCAGGAGTAGGTCTTTACCCTCCGGGGGCCGAACCTGGGTAAAACCCTGTGTCTCCGCCCTCATCTCGCACCGCAGATGGCTGGCCGCCCTTGCCCCATGTTCTACTACTCGCTGCCGATTGCAGCATCTGCCGTGGTCATTCCCACGACACCATGCAGGCAAAAATGGTCCGCATAATGAGCGAAGGCATTGTGGCTAGATTTTTGAAATGTGCGATGGCCGACATGATCGAAATAACAAGACGGATATAAGATGTCCGTGCAGAAGATGCAAACTCAACTGGGTGATTGACCCAGATTCCGGGAATCTGCAGGCGCACCTGCTCTGCCATGGTTTCATGGATGGATACACTCGTTGGATAAGCGATGACGAAGACGATGTAGACGGTGAAGGTGGCCAACATGACAATGATCATCATCATGGCAAGAACGGGCGAGATGATGAGGAGTCTCCTGGAGATGGTGAAGGTGCAGAAGCACACCAGGATGATGATGATCTAGATGCCGGAGGAGCAGACGGCGATGGAACAACGTCAGACTGGGTGCGGGACCCTTATGTGCAAGAGCTGCTTCTCAAGCACACGAGTAACGCCAGGGCTACCGCTAGAGAGAAAGCCAACCTTGCGCAACTTGAGAAAGACGCGGTTACTCCATTGTATGAAGGATGCAGGCCCGATGATACCCGGTTGAATGTAACTCTCAAGGCTATGGAGATGAAGGCAAAACACAAATTGAGCGACGCAAGCTTCAACGATATGATGGCATTCTGGCACGATCGTCTCCCGGAGGGGAACACATGTCCAACTAGTATCGAGGACGCTAAGAAAATCATCTGTCCTCTCGATCTACCGCACGTTAGATATCACGTATGCATCAACAATTGCATCATTTATCGGGGCGAGGACGCGGAGAAAACCACATGTCCGGTGTGCGGTGTGAGTCGATACAAGAAAGGGAAGAAAGCACCTCGAAAAGTGGTATGGTACTTTCCTATCACTCCTCGTCTCCAGCGCTATTTCGCGGACCCTACGGAAGCGAAGCTCATGCGATGGCATGCGGAAAGGAAGAAGCCAGGAGATGATGATGACCCCGAAAAGGATGAGCTGCTGACGCACCCTTCAGATGCTAGCCAGTGGAAAGCATTGGACCTCGAATTCCCAGAATTCGGTGGAGATTCGAGGAACATCAGGCTTGGTGCGAGCACCGATGGACTCAATCCGTTCGGTAGCCAGAGCAGCACGCCCAGCACTTGGCCCGTGTTTGTATGGATATACAACCTCCCTCCATGGTTGTGCATGAAGAAGAAGTACATACAAATGAGTATGCTAATTCAAGGGCCAAAACAACCTGGTACCGACATCAATCTGTATCTCGGGCTGTTGAAAGAGGAGCTAGCCACGTTATGGGAATCTGGAGCCAATACTTACGACGCTGTCGCACAAGATTATTTCACTATGAGAGCCGCGTTGGTCACTACGGTGCAAGACTATCCAGGTTGCGGGTATATCTCGGGGCAGGTTATCCAAGGATTCTGCGCATGCATTAGGTGCATGGATAAAACAAGCTATCTCCAACTAGAGAAAGATCCAGGGTCATTGAAAACTGTGTTCATGGCGCACCGGAGGTGGCTCGGCAAGAATGATCCATGGAAATACGTGGAGACCTGTTCGATGGCAAATCCGAGACCCGAGGAATCCCAGAGCATAGGAGCAGCGAAGAAGTGGAAGAGTTGCTGAAAAACTGGAAAGATTGTGCTAAGCCTGGAAAGAAGCGAAAGAGGCAGCAACAAGACAAGCCGCTGATGAAGGTATGGAAAACAAGGTCTGTTTTCTGGGAGTTGCTATACTGGAAGTTTCTCCGCACGCCTCATAGCCTCTACATCATGCATATCACAAAAAACGTGTGCGAGAGTCTGGTCGCCACCATAATGAACATGCCAGATAGGACGAAAGATGGTCCGAAAGCAAGGAACGACCTGATATGCTTGGGTATCCGGAAGGAGCTTCACGGAGGACGCACTACTCCTGATGATCAGGAAGATGATGATGATCATGATTCGGAGACGACACAAGGTCGTCGAAAGGGTAAAAAGTTCAAGAAGAACGAATATTACTGCCCTCCTGCTTGCTTCACTCTAAGCCAGGATGAGATCAAACAGTTTTTCAAGTGCCTTCTAGGAGTCAAATTTCCTTACGGCTACGCGAGCAAGATAAGCAGATACCTAGACGAGGCGAAGCAGAGGTTCAGTGGCATGAAGTCTCACGACTGTGCCGTGCTAATGACGCAGGTACTTCCGGTCGCACTAAGAGGGATAATGGATAAGCACGTCCGTGAAACGTTATTTGGCCTCTGCAAGTTTTTCGACGTCATCTCTAGGAAGTCGATTGGCGTGAATCAGCTCGGGAGGCTACAGGAGGAGATCATGGTGATATTATGTGAGCTTGAGGTCTACTTCCCACCCGCATTCTTCGACGTTATGGTGCATCTGCTGGTCCATGTCGTGGAGGACATCATACAACACGGGCCGATGTTCCTCCACAGCATGATGGCGTTCGAAAGGATGAACGGACACATCAAAGGATACGTTCGCAACAGGTCCCGTCCAGATGGAAGCATAGCCAAGGGCTTTCTGGCCGAAGAATGCATCTCTTTCTGCACGAATTATCTACACATCGAGAACCCTGTCGGTTTTCCCGTCAACAGGCACCGAGAGGGTCGTCGCATACTACATGCAGACTTCGATTTTCGACGCGCAGACTTTGATCGAGCAAACCTCGTCGCGCTACAGCATTTAGAACTGGTCGATCCTTGGGTACAGAAGCACAAAAGGTTAATCGAGAAGAAGTACAGTGACCGGGGCATACAGGGGACGCAGGGAGAAATAATCAAAGAGCACAACTCAGATTTCACGCGTTGGTTTAGGCAGACGCTCCTTGATAATCCCCCGTGATCGCATTCTTCTGACACGGAAAAGATCATATTCACCTTGAAGCAGGGACCGATGCAAAACCTGGTGACCTATCAGGCGTATGACATCAACGGCTACACATTCTACATGGAGGAAAAGGACAACAAGTGTGATTATCAGAACTCAGGCGTAACGTCGGAATTCTACACCGATGACAACGTGAAGGAAATATTCTACGGAAGAATCGAGGAGATCTGGGAGATCGACTACTGTGGATAAAAGGTGCCGATGTTTCTTGTCAGATGGGCAAAGAGCGTCGAAAGATAAGACCGGTATTTCACAACCATGGTTATACCCGAAGCAGCCAAACCAAAGGCCGCCGGTGCGAACGTGGCCGCGAAAAATGAACCGTGGGTACAGGCTACCAAAGTGGACCAATGTTTTTTCATTACCGACCCGACAAAGCCTAGCCGTGTTGTCATGAGGAGAGGAAAAAGAAACATCATCGGAATGGATGGAGTCGCCAACGAGCAAGACTTCGACTAGTACGACGATCCAAAGATTGAAGATGACGACGACTATGATGCAGCAACATACATCACAAGAAGAAAAAGGACAACCCTACCCAAAAAGGGTAGCCCGTTCGAAAGAAGAAACATTAAAGTGCCGGGGCTAAATTATTCAACCGCGACAAAGAAGGTAAAAAGATTATAAAACGCTAGCTCAAAAAATATTGTAAAACGCGTGGTCAAAAAAGATTGTAAAGTGCGGGTGTGGTCGAGTAGGGCTGTGCCCAATTCATATTATTATGGACAAATTATTATGAAATTTAGTTATACTTTGAACCATATTATTTGTACCACTTCTATGACATATATTATCACTTTTGGGCATTTTTGGAACATTTAAAAGTATTTATAAAATAAAAACAAAACAAATATGGCATATATTACCACTTTTGGGCATTTTTGGAACATTTAAAAGTATTTTTAAAATAAATAAAAAAAGGGGGCACCAGGATTCGAACCTGGGTGCTCAGAAGTTTAGAATAGAGCAGTGGGCAGAACCAGTGTGATAGGGTAGTTAATCTGTTAGATAGTGCGACGGATTTTTTCTTATACAGTTGCTAGAGGCAAAGATAGGCGTAGCGCACTCTGGCATAGTGCGCTACGGATATCTGTAGTGCACTATGCCAGATTGCGCTATGCCTATCTTTGCCTTATCCACACGTGCATGCACAGGCACGTCCCTCATCCAGGTAGACGCGCCCACCCATCTCTCTCGAGCCCCCGCCACCGCTATCGATCCGCCGCCTCGCCAGCCCTGCCAGCCGCCGCCACTCGAGGAGGAGACCGTGGAGGAGGAGGCCCGTGCCGCTGCCAATCCATGGAGGAGGAGGTCAACGTCACTACCGAGGAGGAGGAGGCCACCGTCGCTCGAGGAGGAGGAGGCCACCGCCGTCGAGGAGGAGGAGGCCACCACCGCTCGAGGATGAGGAGGAGGAGGAGGCCGCCGCCTCGCCCATGCGCTCATCGTCGTCCTCGTCTCAGAGGTGAGCCTTCTCCCCTCTCTCCCTCTCTCCCCTCTCTCGGACTACCACTTCCCTAGGAATACAAATGTAAACAGTAGTTTTCCTAGGGAGGCAAACCTAGAGCTAATTTTCTTCTTTCAATAGTTGGCAAATTTAAATCAACAGGGATAGTTGCAATTTCGTTTGAGCTTTCACCTTTCAAGTTCTGCAGTAGTAGCTTCAGAGATACAAGGCAGGGACAAATGACAGGGACATATACAGTAGCTTTCACCACTCAAGTTCTGCAGTAGTAGTATCTTCAGACATACAAGAGAGGGACACATACAGTAGTAGCTTTTGTTTCAAGGCCAACACTTAGAAATATGGAGCTTTGGGTTCTACTTAGGGAAGGGGGATTGGGAAACAATGGCTCATCTGCTCATGTAGCTCTAGATTTTAATTGTTGGTGCTTAATCATCACTTGATGTTGCCATTGCCGTCGTGTTTGTATGAGGTCTCAGTCAGATGTAGTTAAGTCTGGATGCAGCAGTTTGCTCCTCTACTAGTCAAGCACATGCCAAACAATTTTTTAAAACTAGTACAGGGTTGCACACACACAACTATGCCATTTCTAATGGACTACCAGTATATTTAATCCTATCAGGCAAAAAGGTGGGTTGCGCTCTATCTAAACTGAAGTAAGATGGGAGTTTCTAAACTTTGTATGTTGCCATTATGGAAACCTGCAGTAACCTTTACACGATTACTGATTCATTTCAGTCTAATAGTTCAGTCATCAGTTACAAAGATGTAAATAGCCATAAACATTCTACCCACAATACATATAGATGGCATCGACTATCAAGTTTGCATTATTGGTTGATAACATGGTATCACTAGCTTCAGCTTTCCTCTACTGACTTTGATGCTTCTGGAATTATTATATCTCTGCTAGATAGATTCATTCTAGGCTTGCATTCCTAATAAAAATTGTCCCATTGTTCTGTTAGGAATTCCTACCCCTAAAACTGAAAGAGAAGTTCTTTCATTCTATACATCTTCTCTGTATAAAGAAGTTTATCCATTGAAGATGATGGCCATTTTACTTATGCGAGCTCTAGATACGTCACTCTTCTGGCTCAATTTGCTTGCTGTCAAGTTTGTAGGCTTTGGGTTTTGTTTAGGCTAGAATAGGTTAGCTTGTACATTTTATAGGTTTTATTTGTTGAGGTAATTATTTGTTTGTTGCTGTCAATTGCTTGCTGTCAGTTCCTTGCTGTTGTCAGTTATTTATTTGTTGCTGGTAATTGCTTGGGTTTTCTTTGCTGCTGTCAACTGCTTGGGTTTTATTTGCTACTGTCAATTGCTTCGGTTTTATTTGCTACTGTCAATTATTTATTTGTAGTAAAATGGAACTTTGATGTCATTTTCTTGCTATCAGTTCCTTGCTGTCATTTTCTTGCTTGCTATCATTTGTGCTTCTAAGTTATATGTTGTAGGATTGCAGAAAATGACAGCAAGCATTAAAGTGCACTTGGTTATGAAGCACTTGAAATTGTTCTTGTGCTTGTATGGAGCACTTTATTATGTCGTGTATGCAGGTTCTTGTATGAAATGAGTCCCGATTTTTGCCGGAATGTTGATTAACTTCCGTTTCGGCAGAAATCGGACACTCCTAGTTTAAGAAAATTAGCAAAGGTCATGCCGGATTTTTCCGTGCATTTAACCAATTATTTGTTTTTTATTAGCGCGAAGATGTGTGACAACGACGAGGCTAGATGTTCTAAGCGCATCAGCACTGAAGGAGAACTCAGACCTCCGAATAAACAATTGACATTCTGGAAGGCGGCCCAGCGGCTAGAAGACGATGAAGAATACCATCCTTCGGAGAGCGAGGATGATGAGATGGAAGACGCGGAGGAAGAAGCCGAAGGAACGGCGGGTGATGAAACAACTGATGGCGGCGAGGGCACATGGAGTGGTAGCAATCCTCCTACGAAGAAGAAGAAGCCGAAGGATCCGCACCCAAACACGGTCGGCACCGTCAGGGAGGAAATTACCGAAGTGAGCCCATCAGGGGTTCCTTTGGAGCCTGCCCTGGTCGTCAAAGGGTACGGTGGGCAAGTGGCGGCGATCACCTAGACAACCATCTCGATCAACACCGAGAATCTTCGGCATAAACATAATGGCCACTTGCGCACACTCCTCTTCGAGAAGCTGCACGCAAGATACAAGTTCCCCGCTAAGTATCAGAACACAAATTATCATGGGAACAAAGTAAACAAATCCGCCCTCACAAATATGAGCACCGCCCTGGCCAGCTGGAGAACCCGGATAAAGAAGAAGATCTATAAAGAAGGCAAAAGTCTCGAGGAGATCCAGAAGATTGACCCGCAGATCACCGAAGATCAGTTCCGGGAGTTCAAGGAGAGGTGTGAATCTGAAAGAGCCCTGGCCAATAGTAATCGGGGAAATGTGCTGTAGGCGATGAATATAGGTCATCACCATCTTGGATCTGGTGGATACAGAACCGCGGAAGCCAAATGGAATAAGGAGGACGAAGAGTATAGATCTAAGGGGATAGAAAACCGCTTTGCGAAATTCGAACCCGGGAAGGTTCGAAACTTCATCAGGGCCCGTTACCATGTGGACCCAAAAACCAAACAACTCACCGCGAATCCTGCGGTGAAGGAATTCGAGGAAATTGTGGTAAGTATAATCTAATTACCACGGATCAACTCGATTGCAATCTAATCGATGATCTAAACGATTCACTATTACTTCTTCTGCAGGAGGAGGAAATTGTTGCTAGTCATGGATCCCAGGGTTCCTCATCCCAGGGGTCGACGGCAGCCACCCGGTAGGATAACCCTTTTAACAGGGCGATGAACCGGGCCAAGAAAATAGATCCGGTTACGAAGAAGCCATCGTCGGCTGGCCGTCTGGACGGCCTCGGGGGTAAGAATTGGGTGGATCATTTTGGTCCACCGCCGAGGACGCATGTGGCGCCATCGGGAAGGAGCGAGGAGGAAAACCGCGAGGTTCAAGAACTTAAGGAACAAGTGGCGCGGATCCCGCAGATCGTCCAAGACAACCTGGCAATCACCCTCACGTCCTTCCTGCCTACCTTGGTGGAGTCAATACTGGAGTGCAGGTGGTCGAGTAGGGCCGTGCCCGATTCCAAGCATGGTCAACAGCCACTCGAACAACACGGCGCCGACGAATCAGGCGAACTACGTGTTCGTGACTCTGTCCGCTAGCACCACGACACCGCAAGTGTTGGTGACTCCCCCTGCCATCACCGCGGCGTCGGAGTACATGTTGGTGCCCCCTGCCATCGTCGCGGCAGCACCAGAGCTCCAAGCACCCGTCGGTAGGGAGAATACACCGGCGACCAGCACCGCGCCATCAAGCAGCCCTTCCGTCTCTTGCACGCCCGTCGCCGTATGCGGTGCGTCGACATTAGCCGATCTCGACGCCATCACGGTAAACAAATTGCTTTACCGCCTTTCACGCCATCTATTACTCTTATGGCATCTCTGGTGACGCCGTACATGTTTTCCGCAAACGGATGTTCCTTGCACTCTCTTATGCTACGTGAACAACAAGATGAGGGATGTTGCCAAGGGTACCATCGTTCAACCCTTGCAGCACATGTTCCACTTAAGGCCGATGCCAGATAGCGTGCACAGGGTTAAAATTAGTCAGGTGCTAAGGGGCTGCAACGACCTGGAATCTCCCATTCAACCCCCAGGAGCGGATGAAGAAGAGCCGGCTGTCCTCAGAACTTGCTTCGTCTTATTCTTGCAATGGACAAAGAGCATGATCCGTTTGGGTACGGCGGGGGCCATCACGCCACAGACAACAGCACCGCCTGTCGTGCCAGCGACAAGCGGTGGCAAGGCCCCCTTACCGCCCTCGCCGTCACCTCCACGCAGTGGGTCGGATGATCATGTTGATGATATGCACATGGCGCAGGATCCGGCCGAGGACGACGAAGACTGGAATGATCACTTCTTCAACACTCATTTTAGCAACGAAGACCTAGCTGGTGGCCCCACAGAGAAAGCCACTATCACCAAGCGTCCGTTTGGTTCTCAGGAGACGCCTCCAGCTTGCGCCTTTATAGAGCCCGCTGATACAACCAACCGGCCCTTTATTCTAAGCCCTGACACACTACATAGGGTGGTCGGTGCTCAGATTGTGGTGCCTGCCTGCTCTCCAAAAGGAAAAAAGGGCAGGAAAAGAAAATCTAGTAGCTCGAGCCAGCTGGTGGCGTCAACAACTGCGAATCCGATCAGGTTTCGGGACGGGCCACCAAGACCCGAGGGTATTATGTGGAGGATTCATGTGGCGGGTGAGCCCATGCTACCTAAGAATTTGCGGAAGCTCGCCGGTTTGGAACTGCAGAGTGTGCATGACGGCGTGCTGACGATAGAGAGATGCCTTCTATCGGAGAAAGATCCCCCGCACCCGGTATTCGTGGTTAAGGTGCCACTAGGCTTGGGCTTCGTCGACAATGCCCCTGCGGATCTGTTCTTCTGCGGTTCGACGACATCTTCAATATGTTCCACCTATACCCGCTGCACTATACCATGGTCCGTTTGTTTTCTCTCAGCCTGGCCATGCAGATCATTAGAGAGAACACACCGGGCATCGCTATAGTGGACCCCTACTACATGCGTGACAGTTGCTTGGGTTCCCCCGCCGAACGACGTATCATGGCCTCGTACCTAAAAAGAATCCTCGTGACGAACAAGACAAAGGAATACATTCTCGTGCCTTACTTTCCCGAGTAAGTCGTTATTCACTCGCCATCGTCGATTGGCTTTATTAGATTATCATCATTCTTTTTCCAACACATTCCATTTGAATTTTTTGGGCTGAGATGAACACTGCACGCTCATCTCCTTATCGCCGAAGCATTCCCACGCCACGTATTTCGACTCGGGGAGTCTAGAAAAGAAGAAAAACTACGACAAGATCAAGGAAGTTCTGGATGATGCTCTCACTGGCTTTGCCTCGACGGAAGGCACCACCTTCATGCGTACGAAGGTCAAGTTCGGCAGGAACGTCTTCAACCACGTAACGGAGTTCCCCTGCGTGAAGCAGCCGGAAAACAGTAAGAAGGAAGCCTACTACGCACTCCATCACATGAGGGCGTTCCTACTTGACCAGCATAATTCTACACTCCCAGATCATCTCAAACAGTGGGCCAAAGCAAAGGCCAAGATCACTGATTCAGACATTAGACAAGAGATGTATCGCATCCAGCAGCAGTTTGGGGCAATCATCTTTCCTGATGTCATGACTTCGGGGGGATCTTCTACGGAGGAAATATCCCGAATAACCGTGACATAGAAGATCGCCTAGAGATGCAGGGTGACTATAGGAAGTTCATGACGAGACAAGGCGTCCTCCCGTTCCCTAAGACGAGCCAGAAGGCTTGATGTTGGCTTAGTTGTAGTTACAAACTATAGATGACCTTTATGTGTGTGTGGACAAGTGTACATGCTACTATACTTATCTTATTAGGTTTATGAATCATCGCTTACTTCTTTTGCTTATTATTATTATATATCAATCAATGCTTGTTTTTTTGCTTACTCTTTGGTCCTTTGCTCACTTTGGTCCTTCTTTTTTCCTTACTCTTTTTTCGAGAATAATGCCGATGATTGAAATGTTGTGGCACACTATATATGTGAATGTGCTACGATGGGATTGTGAGCCTTGTGATATGCACAAGTCTAGGTCTTGTGCATCCTACTTGGCTCACCGTTCCATCGTAGCATATTCCTGTGTCCAACGACCTATGTATATATATGAGGCATTCTTTTCGAGTTATTTTTGTCTTTTTCGAGAATAATGCCGATAATTGAAATTTTGTGGCACAATATATATGTGAATGTGCTACGATGGGATAGTTAGCCTTGTGATATGCACAAGTCCAGGAATTGTGCGTCCTACTTGGCTAACTGTTCCGTCGTAGCATATTCCTGTGTCCAACGACCTAGCTAGTTATATATGAGGCATTCTTTTCGAGCTACTTTGGTCTTTTTCGAGAATAATGCCGATGATTCAAATGTCGTGGAACAATATATATGTGAATGTGCTACGACGGGACTATAAGCCTTGTGTTATGCACAAGTCTAGATGTTGTGCATCCTATTTGGCTTACAGTTCCATCGTAGCATATTCCTGTGTCCAACAACCTATGTATATATATGAGGCATTGTTTTTTATTTACTTTGGTCTTTTTCGAGAATAATGCCGATGATTGAAATGCCGTGGCACACTATATATGTGAATGCGCTGCGATGGGATTGTCCGTCTTGTGCTATGCACAGGTCCAGGTGTTGTGCATCCTACTTGGCGAATAGTTCCATCATAGCATATTCCTATGTCGAACAACCTAGTTATATATGAGGCATGCTTTTTGAGTTTGGTCTTTTTGATTTAGGAGTACTTTCTATAAGTGTATCTTCATATGCGATTTTAATTATATATATTTTTTTCAATCATCGGTTAATTATTATTGTCAACTTATAGATGACGTGGTACGTCGTGTACAAGGGACGGGTTCCCGGAGTCTACGATGATTGGGAAGACAGGTGCACCATTTCAGCGGCAATAGCTACAAAGGGTACAACACTATAGCAGAGGCGCAACATAGATACATGCGCTATCTAGCGGGAGTTAGGACGAGGAACCGGATGAAGACCTGCACCTTCATCGCGGCGGTGATCATGCTTATCTTCTTTGGTTTTTTATCCCGCGTTTGTGTCTAGCTAGTTTAGATGTCTAGGCGAGCTTCCGATCAAGCTCTAACTTGTTCGATCGACACATGTATTCGCATGTCACCAACTACTTTGTAACTTGATCGAAACAATGTATCACTTATGTATTCATGTATGAGACTTATCTATATGTATTTGTTTCAATCTTGTTTTGCGAATTGTGTATTTATATATATAACTGTATATCTTATATCTGTGTGTATATCTGCCTATATAATCTGTATTGTATATCATCTGTCCCGGATTTTTTTTTAAAAAGACACCCGTGGCGCACATGGCACAGCTTATGTGTCGCACTGCAACTAAAACGCACCTGTGCATCTTAGTGGCGCACTGCAACATGCGCTATAGAAGATCCAAAGCGTAGCACACCTGCCAACATATCCGTGGCGCACTAGCAGGTGCGCTACGCCTATCTCGACATAACCGTGGCGCACCAGGCAGTGCGCCACGGCTAGGAGATACCCGTAGCGGAAGGCCCATGGCGCACCCCTAGTGCGCCACAGATGATGTTTACAGTTGCGCCACATACGACCGTTTTCCTAGTAGTGTAAAGCAAGTTGAGGACGAGAAATCAATCGGACAAACCCAGTGAAAGGCATACACTTCAAGGCAAAAGGCAGCCATATAATCATTAAGTGGCGGGGGACGAAGCCCCCGCAGATCCAAAGGTTCCGAACCACAAGTGCGCAAGACTAAAGTTATATACAATTACGCCTGGCATCCTGGGGATCTTTACTTCTTCACGCTGACGGCCCCTTTCCGTGGGGAGGAGCTGAACTGGCCCCGGCAGACTAGGAGGACGCCTCCGCCTCACCTTCCGGCCCAGTGCTCGCCTTCGTTTCTGTCAACACTTTGTCGATGTCAGCATAGCTGGCGATCGTGATGGCGGTAGAGTGAAGTACTGGATTGGCCCGTCGCACGATAGGGAGCTCCACACCGGCTCGGAAGCCCTCCGGCAACTTCTCCACACACGCATCCTTGCACTAGCTCAGGATCAGCGCCAGAGCCATCTCTGAGCCGACACGAGCAGGGAGGTCGCAGAGCCGGTCAATGGCGGCTGGTGTGTCGCCGATCTTGCCAGAGTGCCCATGGTTTCCGGCAGGATCTCACCCGGCCAGGCGAGGTCCTGGATGGTGACATCGGCTATGCGAAGGTTGGCGAAGTCCTCCCCGAGCTGCATCACCAGATCCCGGGACCAGGCCTTCTTGCCCAGTGCGACCTGCTGCACCCGGTCGTAGGCCAGGGCATCTACTTGCTGATAGAAATCTTTTTTATTCAGAAGGGTAAGTTAAAAGGCGAGTCCGATAAGAACTAGCCAGACAAATGTAAAGGGAAGAGGCAGCCGGACTCACCCTTGGCGACATGGCCGATCTTCATCAGCTCGTCCTCAAGGAAGGCGGCGTGCTCCTTCAGCCGGGTGACCTCCTTGTCCAGGAGATCAAACGCGGTGGCCCGGCTAGCGAGTGCTTCCTCGCGCACCTTCACCGCGGCCTCGAGCTGGCCGGCCTTGGAGTGCCACTCCTTATTCTGCATGTAGAGCACAGAGTTGTCCCGGCTGAGGCGCGCATTAGAGCGCGTCATCCGGTCAATCTTGCGATGCACGCAGACGAGGATGGCTGCAGTAAGACAAATAAAAAGAAAGACAAGTGAGAAAGCAGTCAAAAAAGGAAAAGCAAGACAGAAGACTTACTCCGCGCAGTCCCCCGTGCCATAGCCAGCTTCTCCGAGGCGGACTGGTTGGCGCTGGCCAGCGTCGCCTACAGCTGCCGGCACTCCTTGAGTCTGGCTTCGAGGTTCCCCTCGAGGGCTTGCAGCGAGGGCCCTGCCTCCACGGGGAGCAGCGTCAGAGGACCGGCTAGAGCAGCTGGGGCGTCGCGGGCGGCAATCACCCACTGCACCATCACCTCCTCATCAGATTCGACCTCCTCCACCACCACCATCTCCTTGCCAGCACGAGAGCCCCTCGCGCTAGTTGAAGAGCCCCCACCCGGGCTGGAGGCCGCATCCAGCTGGGTTGGCGCGCTCAAGGGCGTGGTGGGAGCCGGCTTGATCATGGTCTCTGGCTCTGGCGGGGGCATGACTTCCGTCGGAGGCTAGGGGCATTTGTCGACGGGGCGTCCGGCTGGATCGGGGGGTCGTGAGGCGGCGAGGTGGAGACATTGCGAGCCGGTCTCGCGATGAAGGAGAGGAGGAAACTGCGAAGGTAAGAGCGAAGTTAAGGCCAGAACGAGGAAAATAGAAAGTGCAAAATGGCAAGAAATCAAGAAGATCAAGACAAAGGAAAACATACTTACTCCTGCACCTTCGACCCGGTCGGGGCATGGAAGGACGCCTACCCAGATGCGCTTGGCAGTCGGATCCTCGGGAGAAGCAGTCTAGCTCGAGCTCCCCTCTCCGGCTTGCTTCATGGCCAGATCGGGCGGTGCAGGGCCGTGCGGGTCCTCCACCGCCTCATCGGTCCGGCTGGGTAAGAACCCCTCCTCGTCGTTCGAACCCTCACTGGATCGACGCGGGCGTGGCTCGGTGAGGTCGGCGGTGACGACATGGAGGGGCTCCTCGCCCTCCTCCCAGATGATGCTAGGGAAGGTCTACAAAGAAAGAAAAGAAAGATGAGCCGGATCAAGAGGTTGTTCCAGACGAAAAAAGGCAAGAGAAAGGCAAGAAAACCAACAAGACAACTTACCCGGGGAGCGTGGTTCTCGCGATGGTAGGGGGCAAGAGACGGACTAGTCGTCCTTGATCTTATCCTTCGTGATCATCTAGACCCACTCGTAGAGGTTGGCGAATGGGGGGATCACGACAAGAGAGCTGGGTAGGATTCAAGTGGGGAGCAAGGGGGCGCCCCCTCCCCTCTATTTATGAGAGGGAGAGGCAGTTTGGGGGGAGGGGATTCCTCCCCCAACTTGTAACATCCCAACATTTAGGACTAAATGAAGGATAGATTTAGGATTTTGTGCATCCGCATGCATGCATCTGAAAATCCGGGTAAAATTTTCGCCAAATTAAAAGACTAGAGTGATTAGAATTATCTTACACTGATGAATTAGGTTTAGTGTCATCTGAGGTGAGTGGGATGAATTTTGACATGAACTCTATTGTTTTTTTGAATTATGAGGGGAGAATTTTGCATTACAAATAATTATAAACAATATATAAGTTAAAAAAGAATTAAGTAAATGAAATAAATAATAGGAAAAGGAAAATGAATTACAACAATGAAATAAATAAAAATAATTCTTTATTACAATAATATATGTTACAATGTTCCTTTATAATAAAGGAATGCTTCATTACATTAATAAAAATATATTACAATGACCTTATATTTACTCAAATGGATGAGAGTATTACAATAAGAACTAATAGGTACAAGTAAATATATTCTAAGGAATATGTTACAACAATTATGAATATTACAATTTATAAATGAAATAAAAAATCCTAAAACTAATCTTCATCTTCACATCTTCCGATATTGTTCTTGTAAAAGCATAAAGAACCAAATATAATATAAAAGGAAACATAGTTAGTGTTGATTAGTTTTGCTCCCAGTTTAGCAATGAAATGCATTGCTATTTACATCATTGAGCAGAGTAAAATGGGTGCCAAATGGAGTAGTATCTATTCTTATTGCAACTCTGGCCTCAGAACCACATCATAGGAAAACAGGGGAAATTTTCACCAATTTAGAAGAAGGTAAAAGTAAAATAGTAATACCCAGCAAAATATCTAGTTTCAGTTGATCTGATCCATTTGAGTGATGCAAGCACACCAACAGCTCACACAACACATGCAAATGTGTATGTTTTCAACACAACAAGGCTTGTATTAGAAGGAGAAGAGAAGCCAGCCGTAGCATCACTTCTTTCTTAGAACGTTATTTCATAGTTGTAGCAGCAGAGAGCTTTCTTTGCTGAATGCAGCACCACACACATATAATGAACACATATAGAACCTTATCTGTTCTTCCATCCTTTCACCAGAAAACAACAACTAAAATCACATCAACCATCCTATTCTCAATCCTGCATCCCTAGCAATCTGGTTGCTTAGATAAGCCATCCAGCAGTAGGTCAGAATCAAACAATATCAGGAGAAGGAGGAGAACATCAAGTTGGAGCAAGTGTAGCATATTCAGCCAATCTATTCAATCCAACATCACCAAACTTGGATATGCACTCCACAATAGCAAGTCAGCATCCAGAAATCATGCATAGTATCCATTCTTAATAGTTACAGGCATGATAGATGGTATAGTGATTGTATCCTCAGATCTGTCCTCAAATGGAGTACAAGATCATCCCAGAATTTGTCAACACATGTGGAAATCTGTTCTTATCTCTCTAAGAAGCTAGCCTTAGACTTTTGCATCACTAGCTAGGGACTTCCAAAATCCTTATCTTACATGCAAACTATATCTAGTAAATGATTCCAACTTCATACATTCAAAGATTGAGTGTAGCAAATCACGTTAGGTACATACCCACTGTGCCCACTCTAATTAGAGGTACCATAGTGGTATATACACTACCAGAAGTCACTCTGAAAAATCCCATTAGGAAAAGATTAATAATTTCCCTAGCTTTAATTGCTAGGAATCATTTTTAAAGTAATCTGTCATGTTGACAGTATAATCAAACAAAGCAAGATATACTTGCAAAGCACACCAAATGAATTCAGACCATCTCTCCTGAAGTTATCTTCCTAGTTGAGTTACCTAGGAATCATTTTGTTTAAAAAGTAAACTATCTTGGAAATATTTTAAATCATCACTGAACCATATGTTCAGTTCAGCAAGTATATCAACAATAGATCATATACTTATCTAAACTTGATTTACATCATGCCAAACACATCTAGATGATTTTATGATTACCCAAAGTAAGTACATGACACATCTAGAAATTAATCATATCAAGGTAACATGCTAGACATCGGGTATATCACAAGAAGTATGTTTTCATTCCTCAAGAATTTGCAAAACGGTACCAGTGACATTTAGAACAGCAATAGCAAGTATGGCAATAACATGTCACTTGTTTTCTTGCAACAGATCAATCTGATCTATCAAATAATTAGGATGCTAGCAAATTTAGTTTCAACATGCAAACCTAACCAAAGAACAACCATATACACCCTCCTACACATTAAATACATCTTTGCCTAGAAATACAACATGTATTCTCTAGTTTCAAAGTAAAGGCACTAGGAAGTAGCACAAGTATCTTTGGGCATGCTTGAGTATTTAATTAAACAAGATCATGCTCTTGTTGATGATCTAGGAGCAAACTATGTGCAATACAATACAAAGATCATCTAACTAGGACCTCTACGCTACTGTTAGAGTTACATAAGAACTAATTTAGCACATGTTTAGGAGTAAGACACACCACTCTGGTTACGAAGTAGCAAAAAAACCAATTTGTCCAGTATTCCATCTTCCACCTAACAACCTAAAATATACTAGCAGAACATCACCATGGTCTACTACTAGAAAATCGTTACTATAGAAGCACATGACAAGACTATAACCATCTATCACACCTAGATCAATCAGAAGTTCTCTAAGAGGTATACATAACCAATGTGCAACAGAATAACAAGAACAAAGGAAACCAATTGGATATCTAACCAGTAACATGCCAAATAAATATTTAGCCAAATCCTAAAAATTAAAGGTTTGGTTATAAAACTTCAAATTGCAGCAAGAGAAGAATGTATTCTAAGAGAACCAATACTATTAGAGACAGATTTAAATACCTAGAAGATATAATTATTAATTCCCTATAAGTTCCAATATAGTGTAATTTAATTCAATCCACAAAGTGGTCATTTGTTGAGCCTCATTGCTTAGTGACTAAGTTGATTACCACCGGCAAAACTAGAGCATGTCAACCTATTCATAACATTTACATCACCAACAAGTCATCAAGAGCATACTACAGCCATCCACCTCTTAGAGTGAGCTATGGAGGTATAACAGCCATACTAGGACTCTTTCAACAACACAATCATCTTTGCGCCTACTTAGAACACCAAGAACTAGCAACAAGCATTTAATTTGGACAAATCGTCGGCTCGAAGTTCGGTCACAAGAGGGTATACCTAAACCACGCCGTAGGCGTCATAGTCGATGTCGGGGTTGCTTCTGCAGATCATTTCGCTGACGTCGAGATTGTAGGAGACGACACAGCAACAACATCACCAGTATCACCACCGTAGCATCGAGTAGCAAAGTCGTGAGGCGGCGGGTCTTGGTTGTCAAGGTTGCAGTTTGCCGTTTCGCCGATGTCGTATTTAAAATAGGCGAGACTGACGGGGCAGCAAGAGCCGCACCAGGGCTGTGCTACGTCGACATCAACGTCGAGCCACCCGGCGAGCCATTGAGTTCACGAGTGAGCGCGAGAGGAGTATCCTGTAGGGGAGCTTGATCAGGCGGAAGAGGTGCAGGTGTTGTCTAGCGGCGGCCAGCGGCCAGATCGATCGGCATCAGTTAGGTTCTATAGTCGAGGACGAACGGGAGAGGCAACAAAAAATTGAATCGAATAGGCCGAGGAGGTAGAACGTGTCGGATCAAATTCCCACCTCTCTGGCGCTGGAGTGGGCCAAGAGCGGTCAGGGATGAGTGGCGGTGCGACGGCGCCATGGGCGTAGCTGTGCGTGTGTGCGTATGTGAGATGACCTAAGAGAGAACAGACGACGCATTTGTGCATATGTGAGACAACCTGAACAGCGAGGCGTGCGTGCATTGTTGTGAGTCAGGTTCCTTCTCAGCCCAATCCATCCATTTAGGTGAGTTTTCACGTGTTAACTAATTGGCTAATTTTTCCTAGCCCAATTAACTAATCATTAGGATATACGTGAGCCTAATCAAATAATAAATAAGGTTAGCAATTTACGCATATCCAAACTAACCTACCTGTGTTAAATTTTTACTCACCCAAATAGAATTAGTAAACAAATATTTTTAGTCCAAAAACAATAATAGGAATTTTACCTTGTACTTAAAAGTTTATTTCTTGAGTCTTATAAATTATTAAAACGTAAACTCTACAAAAATTGTTTTTTCCACAATATATTTCTATAATACATAAAGATTAAGGAAAAATCACTCAGAAATGTTATGTGGTTAAATTCCAATTTTTAGTAAAATATTTAATAATATTTTTTCTCAAATGTTCCATGATTTTGAATGAATCCTTTAAATGCTTGTTTATATCCTATTAAAATCTCAAATAAATCTTAAACTAATTCTTTTATATCCTAAAAGCTAATAAATATTATTTATAGGTAATAATTATTGAAAGCCTTAAACACAATTGTAAATTGTTCTAAACTAGTATCCTTTAGAATTTAAGGAACTCATGAAACCACCTAAAACCCTAAGAAATGCTCTTGAACCAGAAATCCATTCAAAGACAATTCAATTCTATAAGAAATTAACTTCACTCAAACATCATGGTTTTACTATGTGGGTTTATACAAAATGCATATCAATACTTATGCATAACAAGATATTGCTTCTTTAAACATTGTCCTTACCAGGCAATGATGATATTTTTGTAGAACCCAAGGTTTAGGGTCAAGTCGAGACATTCGACTACAATACTTCGCTATATCAAGGCAAGTTCACACTTGCTCATGTCATTTGATTATTTTATGTATAGTATTTACAAATCCAGTGTTGTCATCAACTGCATTTCAAAAAAGGTCAGAAAACACTTTTTTTATAATAATGTGAACTCTTGGTTACTTTTCCAAGGTGATCAGCTAATCTATTAAGTCTAGCAGTTAGAATACCACTGCACAGGAATATATCATCTAGGACTTAACAACCAATATCGCCAGTGATTCTCGCGTCGTATATTACGTGTTAACCATGAGATTTGGAGTGGGACGGAGAAGTCAGCTGTATCGGATCCCTTTCGCATGCCTCAGACACTGTTCTGGGTGTTTTGTAAGTTGCAGTTCGTGGGTATAGCCGTTTTATACGGGGAAAGGTCTACCATGGATCTGGGCTTACAAAAGACAGATTTCTAGTGTTAATGGTTGTTGTATGTATCCGACTAAGGTATAGCCGTTTTATACAGGGAAAGGTCTACCTTGAGTCTGGGCATACAACAATTGCGCTGTATGCGGGGTCGTGGAGAAGGACAGTGATTGGCTTGGATCTTAGACTGGGCCCCATACCAAGGAAGTATGGATAAGCTCATGACTTGGTTGTGCAACAAGGATAAGGTATCTCATGGGTAAAGTAACGCACCTCTGCAGAGTGTAAGGACTATAACTTGTTACTCCCTGTTTTGGGAAGGGGCTGCGAACGCTATAGGAAAGGAACTTCATGAAAGTTCTGGTAAACCTGTGAAGGCTGATGGACATAGCTTTTCAGAATAAAGGCAACCTTTGAAGAAATGTTTACAAAAACTTGCATTGCCTACGACCTATGGCCTGTGGCTATAGATATAGTACATCAAACACTCCTTTTTAGTGAACTTGCGGAGTACGCTCGTACTCAACGTATCTTGTTAACCCTTGCTAGATTTTAAAGACATTAACGGTCACGAAGAGGAAATAAAATATCCAATTGAATACCAAGAAGAATTCCTCTATGAAGAACCAGAAGTATCTGGAAGTGTCGAAGGGAACAATTATGAAAAGATCTATGGAATGGAGACCGAAGTATCTGAAGAGTAGATGTATCACATATAGTGATCAAGTCCAGTAGCATAGATCTCTATCCTCTCACTATATTAAATCTTGTATAAACCTTAAAGTTTAGTTTGCTTCTTTATCTTGTTCTGAGAGTTAGTATAGTTTAGCCCTGAGTCATCGAGATACCTCTATGGACCTAGGGGGATCTTGAAGTCGTCATGTAAATTTCTGATTATAATAATGATAATGTATGTTGTGGACCCGCTGTGTTTCTGTTGTACAACTCTGAGTTACTATAGGACATGATGCAACCATTCCACTTTGTCATGGCACATCTATGTACCCTTCCCACTCTGGATCGGTGGACCTTCTAGACCCTTCCAGAATATTCCGGTGAAAACACCGAAACCATTCCCAAACTCTGGAATTGGACTTTCCTTATATGAAACCTATTCTCCGGACCATTCCATATCTCCTCGTGATATCCTGTATCCAATCCGAGACTCCGAACAACATTCGATCTCTTACTCACATTCCATATCTACTAAACAACATTGAATCCTTAAGTGTGTCTCCATACGGTTCGTGAATTATGCAAATATGATCGAGACTCTTCTCCGATCAATAACCAATAGAGAAATCTGGAAATTCATATGGCTCCCACATATTTCTACGATTACTTCGTGATCGAATGAACCCCATTTACATACGATACCAATTTCCCTTCGTCTCACGATACTTTACTTATCCGACGTGTAATCGTTGGTATCTCTACATACCTAGTTCAACCTCGTTATCAATAAGTACTTTTTACTCATTCCTGTGATATGTGATCCCTTGTGACCCAGTCACATGCTTGCAAGCCAATTGGATGATATTCCACAGAGAGGTCCCAAAGTATATCTATCTGTCATATGGATGCACAAATCCCACTCTTGATCCATGTGCCTAAACACATACTTTCCGAATACTCAATGCCACCTTTATAACCACCTAGTTACGAAGTGGTGTTTGATGTCATCAAAACATCCATCTAGTGATGGTGATTAACATGATATCATGGTCGAAGGATTTAGGTTACTATGTATCTGAAAGATTATAGCAAACAAACTATTGAAATGACTTGATCTTATGCTACGCTTAACTATAGGAGTATGTCCATCACACCATTCTCCTAATGATATGATCTTGTTATCAACAACATCCAATGTTCATGATTAGGAAACCATAATCATCTATTAATCAACAAGCTAGTATTACAAAGTGGCTTTACTAGGGACTCTTACATGTTTACAAATCACACAAGTATTAATGTTTCCGGTTAATACATTTATAGCATGAATATAAACATTTATCATAAACACAAAGATATAATAATAACTACTTTTATTATTGCCTCTTGGGCATATCTCCAACATGAGCAGTATCAAGATCCCGTCTGGCTTCTCATCGAATATAAAGGGAATAATAAATATGGCAGAGAAAAAATTCCAGAACCTGAAGTCTCATGACGGCCACGTGATTATAACGCAATTGCTTCTGATTGCATTGAGGGGGCTTTTGCCAGAAAATGTTCGAGTACCCATTGTGAAGCTTTGTGCATTCCTCAATGAAATTTATCAGAAGGTAATCGATCCAGAAATTCTACCAAGGTTACAGAATGATGTGGTCCAATGTCTTGTTATTTTTGAGTTGGTGTTCCCACCATCCTTTTTCAATATTATGATGCATCTCCTGGTTCACCTAGTCAAAGATATTGCCATTCTTGGTCCTGTATTTCTACACAATATATTCCCCTTTGAGATGTTCATGGGAGTCTTAAAGAAATATGTCCATAACCGTGCTAGGCCTGAAGGAACCATCTCCAAGGGCTATGGAACAGAGGAGTTCATTGAGTTCTGTGTTGACTTTATTCCTAACCTTAAGCCGATTGGTGTTCCTCAATCGTAGCATGAGGGGAGACTCAGTGGAAAAGGAACGCTAGGAAAGAAAGCAATAATATGTAGAGACGGGCATTCTTTGACGCAAGCACACTATACAGTACGTCAACAATATGTGTTTATCACATTGAAATAACTAGAAATAAGTGTTTGCAGAAACTATGGAGCGCGATGAATTTCAAGAAGGGATAATGGAGGGTATAATAGCCGGTGATTACCCCTTGGTTTTTCTGAATGACTCCGGTGAGGGAGTTGAGGATATCGAGCGAAGAGATGACTTCGGTGATCAAAGAGTCGACTTCGGTGAGGAAAGAGAAGACACCGATGAGCGAAGAGACGGCTCCAATGAGGGAAGACAAGACACCGGTGAGCGAACAGACGGCTCCGGTGGAGGAACCATCACTACAAATTCCGACGAGGTATATAGCTTAAGCCGCTGCTTACTAGATGCATTAATTTATTTGTATATGTATTTACAATTCCTTCTTTCAATCTTCTGAAACCAAACGAGGCCCAACAAAAAAGCTGTCCCCCGATGCTAGGTTCGCTATCGAAGAAGTCGGTGTAGATGGCGCCCCGATTTCTCCCGAGCACAACATAAGAACATATGCAAATCAATGCGGAGTTATTGTGAGAGACAACTTCCCAATCACCATTCGAGAATGGAATAAGCCAAAGGAGGGTGGAGTTAGTTATGTCGACGATATATGCAAACATATGCTTTGGACTACGCTCATGAGAAATTGCACCCTACCACCAGAGGTGGATCCACAAAACAAAGTTATAGAGCCAAAAGTCAAGAAGTAGGCTCTTAAGAAGATGGCAGGCCAATTCAAAGACCACAAGAAAATATTGTACAAGATAAAAAGCCTCTCAAGTTCGAAGGAGCGAATGAAAAGCTAAGGGATCACTGGAAAGAATTTGTGACGTACATGAAGCTAAGAAAAAGTCAGAAATAAACAAGGCAAATGCTGCGCTGAAGAAATATCACCATGTTTTGGGGATAGGTGTCTGCAAGGGTGCCAGGCCTAAGTGGGAGAAAGCTGAGAAAGAACTGATTGATATAGGGACCCCCCAGAGACATTGGAGTGGACCGAAAGGGAAATGTTTTGGTTCTACGGGCATGGGGAAATTTGGACCCAGAAAGAGGGAGGTGTATTCATAACAAAAACATCTTGAAGCACCTTATGAAGCCCTTAAAACTGCAATGGAGGACGTGAATAAGGGGAAGTTCCAGCCATATAGAAAGAATGACGAGCTGACACGCGTTCTTGGGAATAAAGAACACAAGGGCAAACAAGAGGCACTGAAGGCTATGTTCCGTGGAAGCTCGGGTTTCCCGCCGAAAGGAAGAAATATCCCGATAGAAGCCATCAAAGAAGAAAGGACATGAAAGTAGACCAGATGCAGCAGATAGAAGAAACACTAAGGAGGTAGCAGGAGAAAATAGACACTCTTAGCCAGCAAGCTACCGGCCCATCTCAATGGCAGGACGAAGATGCTACCGGCCCACCATCTCGGTGGAAAAGCAGCATGGCTTCCACGAAGCACTCGTCTAATAATATGATGATGGTTTCCACAGAGCACCCGACTGATGACCTGACGATGGCTCGTCGCTACCCCATGGATGATATCACATAGTCAATAATTTGTGAGCTACATGTGTAAGTTGTGAACATATCCATGAAGGTGGCGGTCGGCTTTGCCTTACCTGTTTCTGGACCTAGACCAACTTACCCTTGCTCTCCGGTTCTAGATGGCTATGCTGTTATCGGGGTGGACGAAGTTATGAGCGCATTTTATGAGCTGAAGCTTGACTGCCCTGTAGGTGAAGGGGATATGAATGAACTAGGAGAAGCCAAGAATAACACTGTTCTATGGAAAAAGGAATACATCATGCTTCCAAATTGGACGCCAAGGCCACAGACTTCTCCCAGTAGCAATCCATCTCAATCTCTGGCGCATATAAAGGCTCCACCGCATCAGTAGACTCCCTCGCCTTCGCCGCGTCAGCATACTCCCCTGCCTCCACCACGTCAGCAGTCTCCACCATGTCAGCGGATTCTCCCACCTCTGCCAAGTCAGTAGACTCCCCCGTCTCTGCCATGCTAGCAGTCTCCGGGGCCCAGTTGCAAAAGCGGAAGAGCACCGCAGCTCCGGCAGCTAGTACTACAACCACGAAAAAATCCTCTGCAGGTATAAGGAAGAAACCCAAGGTGGCTCCTGCCAAGTTACCTTATCATATGATTGATGAGGAAAATAAAGCGGTCCTGGATGAATATTTGAAACAACAACTTGCACCAAAACGTCCCAATCCAAAGAAGTATATAGCACCGAAAATGGTGAAACACTTTGTGGAAATTCTTGAAAGTAAAAGGCCAGATAATCTGCCATCAGACTATGACCACTCTATTATGAAGTCACATAGAGTGAATCAGCAGCAGTCGAGAAGTAGTAGTACAAGCGGGAGAACAGTTCCCCAGCTCGGAGAACAGAAAAATCTACCATGCCCCCTGCTCAAAGTGTTTTCCGATGATTATGATCCGGAGGTTGCATGACTATGCGCACCAACGGCTAGAAGTGATCCTTCTTTTGCCACAACTGAATTAGCATACAAATACCGGTACGGGGAGTCTCTCGTCAGACCTCAGGAGGCCCCGCATCTACAAACACAAATGCGAAAATTGCATAAGTGGTATCTCGACGCCTATAAGGAGGGGCAGATCATGACCACAGTGGGAATTAGAGATGAGCATTACTTCCATGGCGACACCGAGATACACATTGACTTCAAAGAATTATTTCAGTTATTTAATCAAGACACCCTCAACATATCTATCCTCAGTTGTTATTTTCTATAAGTGATTTATTTCCCACTATGATTAAGCCTCTAGCTCAGCTCGTTCATTACATGTATAATTATCCTCACTATATTCTTTTGTACTCTATTATGCATACTGAAAATTCTCGAATGCAAAATAAGAAAAATCTATGACCTTGGGTTCATTGATCCAAATAACATTAATGAATGTACGATAAAAGATAAGCCCCATGAAATATAGGATTATATGCTAAAGTTTTTACTGCAACACCAAACCAAAACAAAAATACTATTTCCTTACAACTTTGAGTGACTGTTACTATCTTCTACACATTTGATTTTGTTTACTCGATGTTAAGTGTAATTTATGAGATATGCATGCGTAGGTTACACTATATTCTGCTAATCATTCATGTTGACACCAGAAAAATACTTGTCATGGACTCGAAATGTAAAGAAACTGGGAGATGATCAGACCTGGTTTATATGCTCTAGAGGTAATTTTAATCATTATCTGCAGTGACCCAGCATACCACTGCATGATGTAGTATACTATAGTCGTTGACATAACACCAATGAAACACGGTTCACTAGTATTACATCCCTTAGAATGGCACAACAGAAACACAACGGGTCCAATACATGGATAAAGGTTACAACTCACACTTTACACAGGATCCAGATAATACTCTAGGTTAAAGAGAGAGAAAGAACTTCTTACCAAGAAGAATCAAAGATAAACAACGCACGAACTATTATACTATTAAGACTAGTATTTTAACTAGGGGGTTGGCATTGCTGCTATTGCAATACACTATAGAATTAGGTTCTTGGCTAGAGGGTATATTCCTTCCTAACCAGTAACTCCGTCTTCACTTGAGTTGATGTATATGTTGACTTTCTTGAATGCATTGAAGATCTTTAGCTTTGGATGATGAGTCCTGGAGCATAACTTGATGTAGATGTTGTCTGTACCGGCTTCAGAATCTAGCAAGGGTTAAGAAGATACGTTGAGTACGAGCGTACTCAGCAAGTTTCACTAGAAAAGAAGTGTTTGATGCACTATAACTACAGCCACAGACCGTACGTCGTAGGCAATGCAAGTTTTAATAAACATTTCTTCAAAGGTTGCTTTTATTCTGAAAAACTATGCCCGTCAGTCTTCACGGGTTTACCAGAACTTTCATGGAGTTCCTTTCCCGCAGCGTTCGCAGCTCCTTCCCGGAACAGGGAGTAACAAGTTACAGTTCTTACACTCTGTGGAGGTGCGTTACTTTGCCATGAGAGATCAACTCCTTGTTGCACAACCGGGCAGCTTACCCGTCCACAATTCCATGTTATGGGGCTCAGTAGTTGGTCCAAGCCAATCACAGCCCTCTCTACGACCTCATATGTATACACGATCCTTCAGGCTGGCTCATCTTCGTTAAGCCCCCTTTCGGGTAGGCTAAAACCCTGATGAGTTCCCGAAGACTCTATGACCTGGTGTTTCCCTGATAAGTGCCATATTAAATGGTCCATCCACTAAAAACCATCCATAGATAATCTAGACACCAAAAGTGTGGGGCGTAATGGTGCCCACCCATATGTTGGATCCGCACTAGGAATCACAACGTCACGTTAAGGTCTTCTTGCCTCCATACAAGAGGAAAAGGTTACAACTGACTTCTCCGTCCCATTCCAAATCTCATGGTTAACGCGTAATATACGGCGCAATAATCACTGGCGACATTGGTTGTTAAGTCCTAGATCTTATGTTCCTTTACCACCGGAACTTTTATAGTAGGTTATAACCTCATGGTAATAACTTATAATCACATTATTATGAAAATAGTGTTTTTGGACCTTTTCAAATGCAGGTGATGTCCACATTGGATTTGTAAAATACTTTACCAAAAATAACCAAAGGACATGAGCAAGTGTGAACTTGCCTTTTGTGATTGCAAGATTATGCACTCACGGTCTTCAAGGTAATATAAGATCCAAAATCTGAAATCAGCATCATTGGTGCGGTAAGGACTAATGTTTGAAGAAGCAATATGCTCTTATACATAAGTAATGTGATGCATTTTATAAACGCGAATCTCGGGGTAACGTTGTTCTAGGGTTTGGATACTAGAAATGATGTATTTGAAATGTGTTGTACTTTTGGATGAGTTTTATACGCGTGCTTCTTATTAAGGCTTGTGAGTGTGTGTGAAACAATTATAAAATTACAATATCATAAAACAATGGAACACACAAAAGGTGAAATGCTATTCAAGATTGCTTATATAAGAGTTCTTGTTTGAAGTGGCAAAAAAGAATAACATTTGAAGAAAATATTTCTTTTCTAAGGTCTAAACAATCTTTGTGGTTAGTTGAGCCTGGTTGATGTTATTTGTGCTTGCTTGAATAGTTTGGGCTTGAGATGCTTTATGTCTTAACTATATCAGACCAGAGTTAACTATAAAACATATAACAATGCTTATAGTGTTATATTTAGATTCTTGTAGACTAAAGTTAACTTTAAAACATAGATAGTTTAAAAGTATAATGCTTATAACATTAGTACTTTGTGTAATTGGTAATGTTGCCTTAAGGTTACTTAATGCTTATAACATTAGTACTTTTCTTGATTTTATAATGGAATGGTATCACTTATCCCTTTTATGGATGAGTGGTTATGGTTTGTAAATCATGGACTAATGTTACTTAATTTCTTATGAGTTCATTTTTATTGTTTTAGTATGTTGATAATCTTGTGGTTAAAATAAAGGAAATAAGTTTTTATTTATCTACAAATTATTCTTGATGATTTTATATTTTGATAAGGATTCACTTTAGAAAATATTTCACACCTATGGTTGAGGAAAATTCACTAAAATTTTAATTAAAATGTGTTAAACTATTTGGACTTCATATTATTAATGTTGAAGACTAATACTATTTATTAGACTAAATTGGTTAATTTAGACATATTAGCAGTTTTTATTTACCCTTATATGAATTTTCATTTAAATAAATAAGTTTAAACTTGAGTTGTTAAAGTATTTGAATTTTTATTTAATTCAAAAGTGGGATATTAGATTTTTAACATGTAGATATTATTTTTGTGATCATTTTGGTATATTACATTTATTTTTGTCATTTATAAATAATAAGATATGATTTTGACAATTCTTATTACTTTATAATTACTTAATAAATAATAAATATTTAATTAAGTGAAATAATAATACATGATTATAGTTTTTAAAGTATTGTTTTTATTGTTCCAATATTTTTGGTATTTATTTATATTCTTAACATTTACCATTATTAAAATATGAATTGTCAAAGTTTTATTACTTTTAAAACCTTTATTAAATAATATTTAATTAAATAATCATCATAATAATATTTGATAATAATTTTAAGTTGTAGATTTTATTTTCTACAAATTTTCATATATTATACACATTTTTCTGAATTATGAATCAAAAGTTATTAATTAAACAAGATTTAATCATTTATTTGATTTCTGGAATATTAATAATTGATCTTATAACATTTTATTTATTTCTTAAACAGAAAATAACTTTTTACACCGCACCCACACGTAGCCATAGTAACTGTCCAGTGGGGCAGTGGCCACCTCAGCGCTCAGGTGAATAAATGTGTTTATTACCGACCCTAGTTCTACTCCTAGACAATGACATATGGGCCCCAGGCCATGTCATCAGCCACGCGGGACAAAGACTGGGTCAAACACGTTGACGTGGCCAAGGGTGATCTCACCCTGACGTCACCTCGCCGGTGGCATGGAAGACGACAGCGAGGAGGGCAGTAGCGTGCGAGTGAGCGGGTGTGCAGGGGCTTGTTCGAACCAGAACAACAAGGCGAGTAAGATAGTGGTGGCGCCTCTAATTTTTGGTCATCAGAGGGAAACCGGCAATGAGCTTATGCGGCGGTGCTTGCGGGTGCTTACGGTGGCGTGGATTTAGGGAGCAAACAAGGCATCAGCGCATGCAAGGAGACTTAGTGACTCACTAGGAACTCGATGGTGTGATTGATTCGGCGAGGCGCGGTCGGAGACGACGGTGAGGTCAACGAACAGCGTCGAGAATAGAGGGTGCGATTGGGTCGATTCACGCCTCCTCCGCAGGTGCAAGTTGGGGCAATCAAACGAGAAGAGCACGACGGCCCCTACCATGGTCTTATCTGGCCGAGGCGAGCACGGAATCGCCGGCTCTAGCTCACCTCTGAGCTAGGGTTCTCGGCATGGTTGGGGAAACGAGGTAGAGAGGGTTTTAGAAGGGGAAAATGGGGATGAGGATGAGCAGGGCGTCGTGGTGGCCTCCTTATCCTATCCTGGCGACGGCGGTGTTGATCTTGGCGCAAGGACGACGGCGGACGGCCTCGTCCGCGCCACCGAGCTGCTTCCAGCTGGAGGAAGGCAACGGCGTGTTGTTTTGTGGATAACCCCCTGGCATTTCTTTCCTCTCAACCCGCAGTCCCTCTTCGGTCCCACCTGTCAGCCAGAACGATAACGACTGGGCTGGTTATTGGGCCTTTGTGGGCTGCACAGGGCAAAAGGTAGGAGTTGGTCCATGACCAGGTCTTGTTTTTTTATTTGTTTTCCATTTTTCTATTTTATGTTTTCCTTTTCAGATTTGTATATAATCTTTAGTTTGTACTTTTCTTTGTAGAATTTATTTGCTGGATAATTGTAGTATTACTAAAATATATTTAGTATCATTTGTGAACTTTATTATATAATGTTTTTATATTTCTTTTATTTTCTCTACATGAACCCCTTTTAATATTTTGTAGAAGCTTTTCTTATTATTTATCTTTCCACTTTTAACCATGGATTTATTAAATGATATATTATTATTTGTTTATAAAACTTAACTCTAGTTGGCTTATAGTTTGAATAGAAATTTTTATATGTATAATGATCCTTGATCATTATTTGATGCATGAAATGCAAAAGAAATTAATATGGTTATTACTACTTCCATTAACTTGGAGAATGGCAATGTATATATTCTATTATGATAAACATAGAAGTTTAGGGTTTGAATTGTAAATGTTTACCCAACGGTTCAGGGTTCTTAAATTACTTATATCCTTTTGTTACTGTGAGTAAAGATTTAATAACTAAGCATATTGTTTTCTATTTGTGGAATATAATGATATCACCCTTTTAAAATAGAAAGTTAAAAATGTCCTATGGAAAGGAGTTGATAAGAATATCTTTTAAGCACATATGCTTAAGATAATTGGAGATGATAAAGATGTGCTTATGTGAATTGCTATAGGAAAATATTCCTATAAAGTGATATGAAGATAGGATGATGGATCAATAACAATAAATAGATATTATGCTTGGTTTAAGAATTAGAGTTGAGTGTTTACCAGGAATGTCTATTTTCTATAATTCACAATCCTGGACCTTTAGTTAAGGAATTCCTTTTCTAGATATAATACTTCTTCCTATCCATCATCATGGTTAGTATGATGAGATTTACTCATAAAAATCTTCTTATTCATATATTATTCTTCTAAACTCATGGATGAATCCAATGAGTTTGATATTAAAGCATTTCATAGTTTTCTCATATCCTTGCTTGGTTATACCCACTACTCTACTATTGAATATCTTTAATCCAACAAGTAGTTCTTTGAAACTCCACTCATAAACTCCCTTAATCATCTATCTACCTTTCTTTAAGGCTTACTATCCTTTAGGATGCATAACACTACTTCCATAACTCTATGCTATACTAGCTTCAATTAAATCATACTGTCTTATAATTACTCTAGTAACTCATACTCCAACCTCACATTATATTATTGTGACATATAATAACTACTCTAGGATAACTTACCTATACTAGGGTTTCAATCATGCTCTACCCACCAATGTTACTTATACTTGCTATAGGTATTCAATCTTGGTGAGTAAGGTATGATCATTTTAATCCTTTAATCATTTATATCTTAGATTTTTAGTTGGGGAAGAAAGGCTTTAGCAATACAACCTTACAATTGTATTGGAATTATCTTCTTAGTATCTTTAATTGGATTAAGACTGTTATTCATGGACTATGCCCACTTGGTCTAATATAATTACTACTAGTAATTATCTTCAGAATTCATCCTTGTAATCTTAATTACTACCATATAATTAAATGGTATAAATAATTATTCTTTTTATTTAGGAGTGATTTAGATCTATCAATTATCCTATTGATTTGATTCTCTTCAATTATTCCCATCCTATAGATGATGTCTAAAACTAGTATTACTATTTACCTCTTCTTAGTTGTTTCTTTATAGACACTTAATTGTAAGCTATATTCTGGTCAAAAGTTGATAGATTGAGAATTGGTGAATGGATAGTTGATTTCTCAACATTGATGAATAACAGATATTGAAATATAGCTCAATAGAGATGATAAGGATTGATATGGAAAGAAAGATATATGGTGAATGATCTAAACTTAGTTTCCTTCAAACTCATTAAAGAGTTAAAGTTAGGTATTAATATGATACTCATCGTAAGAATAGATAAGAATAAGAGAGGTCAGGATTAGTCATTATATTTATTTTACTTCAGATGTAATCTTAACTTGGCACTAATGGTTTGTTGTGCTGAATGTTATGGTATGATCCCTTAAGGATCAGATATTAATTATTTAAGAAATGTATTATGAGTAACATTTATTATATCTGATCTACCCTTAGATCAAATCATGCTTACCCAAATAAGGTTTTAGCAAAGGTCATATTGAAACTTATCACAGTCAACTTGATGATCTACTTCAATTCCGTCAAGTTAAGAGAAGTTCCAATCACTTTGACAAGTTTCGTTTAAAAGCGCAAAAAATATTCAGATTTTCTATGCATGAATGCAATGCACACATCTAGGTTCGGCTTATTTCTAGACTCTAATGCTGGGATGTTACATTATCGCACTATATCGGCATATTTTGTTCATTTCCTGATATCAAGTACTTAATAACTCGTTTACTCATTTTCGGGAAACTAGGCAGGGTTTAGAAACGGTTCATCAAGGCTACTAAGGGTGAATGGAAAGAGCAGCTGACATTTTGACAAATCCCTGTAAGTACTACTATTGACTGAATGTCCCCGCATCTCTTTGAATCTCGTTTTAATACATTACCATACTTGATTATTATTTTCACTGAATTCTATTATCGTGAATTGTTTGAGGCATCTAGACGGGAACAATTTATGTGGATACTATGTTTGTAAGTTCATTCTCTAGACGACCTTTGAGAAGAAATGAGCTAGGAAACAACTTGAAGTACGTCAACAATGTTCATAATCTTATTTTATTACCATCAATTGTGTTGAGTTTAATTCATATATATTGACCCCCTTCTTTTAATTAGATCAAACAGATTCAGGACGATCTCCTAGAGCAGGATCGCATACAAGCTATTTAAGAGGAATTAGTGGGATTCTTTGTTAAGGAGGTCATTGATCCAACCGGAGAATACCATCGAGAATTTTTATTTATACAATAGGGATCGTGTAAGAGAAATTACATTGTATATATGCATGAATGTGTACTGTATGTAATATATGTTCGACCAAAGCACGAAGAAAGATTTCACTCTTCGATCTCTATATTCATGATGATGTTCTGTAATGGTTCCTATCACAAACGCCAAACCTTTCTCGCTCTCCCTCCTCTACAACGATAGAAAATTGCCCCAAAACTCTATTGCGGCAGAAGCTGCTGCCGCACAGCCACCCGCTGTCACGACAACCGAAACATGCAAAACGCTACCGCGGTAGAGCCCACATTGTCACGGTTCATAATACGAACCGGGACTAATTGTCCTCCACCCCCTCTCTACACCGCAGCCACGTGGAGCGTCTTTTGTCCCAATTCAGGGAGGGACCAGGACTAGAGGGGGGGCCTTTAGTCCCAAAACTGTAGTGTCGGTTAAAAAACCGGGACTAATGGCCCTCCATAACCAGGACTGATTCCCTGTTTTCCACTAGTGTGCACGGGAAAAAAAAATTCTTACATTCTCTTCAAAAAATACGAGGCGAAATAATGAAGAGCTCATTTGAGAGAAGAAGATAGTATTAGCATGGACTTACACGAGAATCTAATTGTGATTCCATTAAATGTTAGAATTTTTCCTACAATATGGCTACATATCCTAAAATTACTATTGAAGTAGAGTGGCTACGTGAAGACCATATTTACTGCTTGTACAAGTGATGATATAGCCCCCATAAGGACATCCTATTAGACTTTTGTAAAGCTATGTAAGCTCGCCTATTAGATCCTATGAGATAGCCCGCCTTTACAAATAATTCTTAACGAGGTCAACTATGGAAGCAAAACTCACCATATTAGACACAACCACTATTGAAGTAGAGTGGCTACATGAACTATTTATGAACTTACATATGATTTAAGAACCAATACCCGCAATCCTTATGAACTATCATAATCAAACTATGATCTTAAAATGAACATTTATAAGGATAATATGAAGCCATTATGGGATGTGAAGAGGAGACTGAAATCTTCCAGTGATGTACTATGGAGCATTGTGTTTGCTATTGATGACCCACAAGTGTAGGGGATCGCAATAGTCTTCGCGGGTAGTATTACCCAATTTATTTATTCGACACAAGGGGAGCCAAAGAATACTTGCAAGCCTTAACAACTGAGTTGTCAATTCAGCTGCACCTGGAAATAGTTCTTGCTCACAGAAGTTTATCAGTAGCAACAGCAAAGCAATAGCAACAGTGAAACATGAGCAATAGTTACAGTAACAGTAACAGTAGGATTCGAGTGTGGTAGGCATAGGGATGGATGGACGGGCGTTGCATGGACGAGTCTAAACATGTAACTTCAAGATCTAGGGCATTGCAGATAAATAATAACAAGCATCCAAGTACTAAACAATCCTAGGTGTGTGCTCCAAATATAGTCATACGTGCTCGTAATGAGAAATTGCACATCTTCTGTCCAGCCAGCCCGTGCCAGCGGGGCCTCTAGGGAACTACTAGCAATTAAGGAGCTCCTTTTAATAGAGCACCGGAGCAAAGCGTTAATACTCCGTGAAAATATGTGATCCTCACACCACATCCATCCCCTCCGGTTGTCCCAATTATTGTCACTTTGGGGCCTTTAGATCCGGACAATGATATGTGTACACAACTTGCAGATAAGATCACAAATAATACTATCATAATGATTCAATAATAAGTTCAGATCTGAGATCATGGCACTCGGGCCCTAGTGACAAGTATTAAGCACAACAAGTTGCAACAAATTCAAATAGCACTAATAGAGATACTAGGCACTATGCCCAAATAGATCTTATTCGATTAGATGATAGAACTCATCCAATCCCTACCATCCCCAAGCCTAAAACGGGGGATTACACACTCATGGATGAGGGAAACATTGGCGGTTGATGGAGATGCGTTGGTGATGACGATGGAGATGATCCTCTCTGTGGCATCCCGCAATACCACTACTAGAAAAATCGCGTTGAATTTGTGCATTGCATCGTCATCATCATGCATTGTTTGCATAAAACTATTTTCGCAACGCCCGATTTGTTTTCCAAACGCCCCATCTTAATTCAAACACAAAGCCCGGTTCTCCGGATTAATTATTTTGGCCGCTATCGGTTTGCATACGGCCCATTTAAAACAAATAAAATGTTTAAGTTGTTTTAGCGGGGGCAGTCGAACGGGCCGAATCGACCCGAACGACCACCCCCATTTTTAAATCGGTCCACCAGACAAATCCTACAGCTACCTAAAAACCTTACCCACACCCAGCCTCCACCTCACCCTGGCCAATCACCATGTACCACCTCGCCCTCTCCCCTCCCCCTAGCCAACCAAACTCTGCCACCTAATCCTACCCTCTCCCCACCTCTCTCTCTCTTCCCACTCCCTCACCCATGCAGCAAACACACACCACACACGCAACAGCCCCACCCCACCTGCCAGCACGCCCGACCCCGCCTGGGACCCACCCGTCACACCCCCACTCCCCTGCCACCCTCTCAGCCCTGCCCCTGGGCCCCGCCCGCGCCCTTGGCCCCACCTGGCCCGTCCCGTGCCGCGTGCCCACCTGCCTCCCTGTTCCTCTTCTCCACCTCCCCCGCGCGCTCGCTCCCTCTTCCTCGCAGCAGCCCCGTAGCCCCGCTCGCTCATCCCGCCAGCGCCGCCCGCACCGCTCCCGCCTCCGGCCACCGTTCCCTCGCGGCCGCTCCCCTCTCCCGGCGCCGCCGCCCTGCTCCTCCCCCCGCTCGCGCCCCCCAAGCTCTCCCGCGCTGCGCCTCCCTCCGCCTTCCTCGCCCCAACCTCCGCCGCTCCGCCGCATCCCCGCTTCCACCTCCGCTCGCGCGTCGGCGACGCCGCCCGCGACGCCGCCCTCGACGAGCCGCCCTCGCCTCCAACCGCGAGCCGCGCAGCTCCTCCGGTCGCCCCTCCCGCTGCTCGCCCTTCCTCTGTCCCGCCGCGCCGCCTCCCTCCGCCGCGCTTGCCCACCTCCGCGGCCCGCCCCTGGCCACCGCCGCCGTCCTGCGCCGCCTCTGCCGCCTCGCGCCCCCTCCCGCTCTGCACGCCGCTCCTCCCCGCTCCTCCTCCGCCCCGCGCCGGAGCGCCCGGCCACGCCCGCGTCTGCCCCGCCTCGGCCGCGTGCTTGCCGCAGGACCGCCGCCGACCCCCCTGTGCAGCGCCGCCGTCCGACCTCCTCCGCTGCGGGCCCGACCGCGCCGCCCTGGTCACCCTCCGTCCGCCACCCTGGGCCCGGGCCACCGCCGCCACCTCCTCTGCTTGAGCGCTGCAGGCCGCCGCCGGTCCGACCCGCGGCAGCTCGCCCCGTCCCCGACCGTGCGTTTCCTGAGGTCTCCATGTCCCTGCCCGCGACCCGTTTCTACATTGCCCCGAGCACCCGTACGCGATGACCTCCGTCCCGTGTGTGCACGTTGGTGGCGGCCTCTTCATGAACCCCAAGGCCGTCGACATGGAGCTGACGAGGACTAATACATGGATTCGAAGACCGATCCCGGCGCCCGGAACCCGAATCCCTCGCCAAGATCTTCTCGCCCACAAGGCCATCGCCAAGTCCTGCTTCCCGGATGCCGAGGTCACCGACACAGGACAACAAGATCTACCCCCGCTATCCGAGACCGCTTCCGTTGAACCCCGAACCCTAGATCCGTCGAGCCCTGAGACCGGACCCCGAACCTCGGAACCCCAAGACCGTCGAGACCCCTCAATGTGTGACCCTTACCCGAACCCTTATTTTTATGAATGCTAAACATAAGACCGGTTGCATATTAACTTGTCATTCTTGCATGCATACTAATCATGTGGTTTGGGGGCCTTATGCCGATTCACCATATAATTAAATATGGGGCCCATATGCGGGCAAATCTAGCCTTATATTGGCCTCATTTAAACTTGTGTAGCGAACCGGTGCTATCATTTGCCATGTTCAAACAACACTTAAATTGCGGGGTAGCTAAACAACATGAACCACCTTATTAATTGTCGGGACCCCGGTTCCACTTTATATTAACCTAATTGCATCGCACCTTGCCATGCCATGCATCAGACATGCATCATGCCGATCTTCTGCCGTTGTATTAAATATTGCATCTGGTGTTTATTCTAGTGTTTTGCTTCTTCGCGGATAAGGCCGTTGAGTTGATGTGAGCTTCGCCCGATCTTCGGTTGAACCTTCGACATGTTTTCAGGCGAGCATCTCCCCCTTTCTACCTATCTTACTTTTCTAGTATTTATTCCCTCCTGTTGATCTTTGCTATCTCTGTTGCGATGCTCTAGTTTCGTACCCGTGATATCCCTTGCAGCCATACATAGCCTTGGACACATCCTATTACCTGTTGTTTGGTAGATAGTTGGACCCGCGTGTCGTAGTTGCTTGCTCAAGTGTTGTTGCATGTCGCCGAGTACCACAATTGTTGGAGAATTGCCACATGTTGATGTTGAAGATGATCATGGTTTTAATTATTGTTTCACTTTAATTCATGTTTAACAACTAAAATTGAATTAAGCAGAGGCATCGGTGGGTGATAGATAACATTTGGTTTCCGACCGCCCACTTGTGTCCCGTAGGACCCCGAGTTCTTGACACCTGTTCCGAGATCGAGCGCGCTAACCACAGGTGGGGAGATATGGGCCCCCCATTGATTATTACCTGATTTCAAAGTATTGTACTGGGGGCCACAAACTAGTTTGAGCTTTTATGCCATGCTTTACTTCTTTATTTAAATTGTGCGACATATAGCACCTGTACTGTTTAGGATCGGGACACGTTTTCGCGGTGTCGACAGTCCCCGTTTGGGGATTTGCTGTCGCTCACTGCCGTCTACCCAAACCCTAAGTCCGTCTCGGAGACCGGCCGACTTCGTTACGGGTGTCGACTTGGTGGGGTGGCCCCCACGTACTTGCTTTGGGTCTGGGAACGTCGTGACTTAGGCCCCGCCGACATACCGATGGGTGTATGTTAACTGATCTGGCAAAAAGGGTCGAAGTGCCTGTGGATACTTTGGTGCACCCCTGCAGGGTTAAATCTTTTCGAGAAGCCGTGTCCGCGGTTATGGACGACTTGGAGCACAGTGCTTGATCATAGATAACTATAACTAAAGTTTACTGTTATAAATTGACTTGTATCCGATATGACTAGTAATCAGCTTCACTACAACGGAATGGCTAAGTAAAAGCACCAACAACTGCTGGGTTATGGGTTATCTCATGCTAATTGTATCTGACTAGTAAGTGTTGCCACTATAACGGAATGGTTAACTAAAAGTGCCCACTGCTTACTTTATCAGGATGATTATCTAAACCTGACTAGTAAAGCACCGCAACTGTAACTGAATAAGTAAAACTGCCAACTGTGTGGGTTCCTCGGTTGACTTCCTCGTTTGGTCTCGAGGGGGAAACGCCAGGATGGGTTTGTTTGATGATAGTATCAGGTTGGGTCCGAATAGGTCTTTCTCACCCCTCTCTGATAGCCGCCAGTTGTATCGAGTCTCTATAGGTTGTTTAGTGCATGCTGCCGCTGCCGCTTCAGTCCACCATACCTATGTAGGCGAGGACCGCCGAATTCTAGCCTCGCCGTGTACTGGCCTCAGTACTGACGCTCCTCTTTTTCCTTTGCCCTTCGTCGGCACCCCTTTTGTTTAAACAGGTTTTGAGATCGACGTCGTTAGCAGGGTTACCCTTCCGGCTTGGCCTGGGCAGGGTTATGGACGCCATTGGTTATTCTTCAGGGCTCTTAGCCCCATTTGCATCTTGTCCGTAGTCGGACGCTCTGTCATTTTCAAGGTGATTTGGATCTTTGTATATTGTATCTGTATTCTTGACTCCTTGAGTCGCTGTTACATATATCTGTTCTGTGGGTCCCATCGAGGACTGTTGTGTAATGTTATTACTTCGTTTTCCACCCGCACGAAAGTGCCTGGTGGGCACCTTTGAATCGTTTCTATGCGGGTTTGGCGGATTTCGCAAAAAGTTGCATAGGTCCGATTCTGAGGGTGTTACACTCTCCAATTCCCCCGTCCCGACAAGGTGCTAGAATGGAGTTTCTGGATCCGAATCTTGGTTTCTGGTGGCAGCGGCGGAGCAGAACTCTTTCTGAAAAACTATCGAACCCCCCATTGTTTTTAGGTCGAAAGGAAACTTATAGGCGCAGAGGGAGGCCGAGGGGGTGCCTGGGATGGCTGCACCCCCTAGGCACGGGGCAGGGCCCACCCGCACCTGGCAGGGGTGTGGGACCCCCAGGCCCCTTCTCCGTCTCGTCTTCTGGCTCCGTGGGTCTTCTGGTGAAATATAATTTTTGGCATATTTTCCGGGATTTTTCCTGATAGTTGATTTTTGGCATATAATTCTGCTGAAAACAGCATCAGTCCATGTTAGTTGTATCCAAATCACACAAGTTTAGAGGAGAAACAATAGCAAAAGTGTTCGGGAAAGTAGATACGTTTTGGACGTATCAACTCCCCCAAGCTTAGCTTATTGCTCGTCCTCAAGCAATTCAGTTGAAAACTGAGTGCGATAAAAGAACTTTCACGAACACATTTGCTTCATATGATGTATATATTCTCAGCATAGGAGTAGATGCTTAAACCATTCATAATAAGATGTATGCAACTATGTATACTCAATAGTCATTGCAAACTATGAAGAGAAACCAACTCAATAATAATAAGTAGCATGAAACATAAACATAAGCAACATTGCAATGCTCATAGTAAGGTATGATACAGTGGTATCTCGCTTGCCTTTGTTTGTAGAGCATAATATAAATGCCGAGGCACCTCTGAGGTTCAAGTGAAGCCTACAAGTAAAGATATCAGAGATACAAGCATCAAAGTCATGACATAATGAACCAGGTTTTGGAACAAACACAAGAATGACAACTATGCTCTCAAGAAGGTGCTCATAGAATAAGTGGTGACTCAACAAGGTTGTGAAAATGGTTTTGAAAGGTTTGAAAGGCTTCCTAATGCTGAAAGGAAGGTACTTGTTAGCTTTGAGATCTCATTGCCCCTATCATAGGCATCTTCATGTGGTTAAGGTGAAAGTGAGGTCCACTCTGAATTATATGATTGATAGACCATAGACTGGAAATCCCAAGTCCATTGAGGGCCGCTCTGCATGCTACTCAACTATGGTCACCTGAAAGTTCCTGTCATTGTAAATACATGCGTATCATAGAGAACCGCCAACGGGGTACCCCTTGCACATGGTACATGAGCTTTCCCATAACCAAAATGACAAGGCAAGCAGACAATGAGCATCTCAACAATCTTTTTATTTACCATATGCATAGCTTTTTATTGAGGATGCTTCATAGATGCTCATTATGGTGATGCTGCAAGTTTCCACCATGATTAGGCATGGCTTAGGCTAGCGGCCCAGGCGTTTCTCTAACACAATGTATAGACTCCATGAACTCACAAGCTCCCCTTTTATTTCACATCGTCAACATCCGTAAACAAAAGAGAAAAGTATCAACTGGATAGGATATCTAAAAAGTGTTGAAAGCGTTCCCCGTGACAACACGGTTCTGCTGACTCCCAGCACATAATTTGCAAGCATATAACTTTCATGGACTAGTAACAATGGTTCAGGATTATTAATGCAAGGAATAAAGTATGTCATCAAGTTCGTGAGAGCTTTACTAACTAACTTTCTCAAAACAAACAAACATTTTATTTTGGAAGAAAACAAGGCATATTGAATATGCACTGAAATAGAAAACGATGCTAATAGGTAGATATGGTGGACACAGCTGGCAATGTTGGTTTTGGGGAGTTGAAAACACAGGTAGAGCTCATGCTAGCAAAAGAGAGGGAGCGAAAAACGAGAGAGTAATAATTGTGATAATTATGCTTGCAACAAAATAGGACTAATTATGGCATGAAAGTGATACAAGAACTTGGAGGAAAAATAAATCATCGAGGCTTACTGACTATTGATTAGTCATATGCATGCGTGAGCATGTGCCAAGTCGATTCACATGAACAGTCAGAGGAGGATACTACAATATCATACCAAAATATGAATAAAACAATGCAAGCAAACATTCATATAACATGCTACAAACTATTAGCAAGCTGGAGCTAATCATAGACAAGCAAGAACTACTAAGCATACATAATGACATACACCTTACACAAACAGGCTAAGCATGCTCACAATGATGAGTATATGTACAAAAATGAAACAAATAGCGTTTGTTACCAGCCTCTTACCACCCCTCAAGTTGTCTTAATCTTCATTATTGCCCTTCACTTGTGTGACTTTGAATAATAACATGAAACCAAAATCCACTAAGGACGGCTGAACTCTGCAAAGAACTCACAAAAACAAAGAAGAACAACAAATATTTTTGGTGTTTTCGATTTTTTAGAAACAAGCAAACAAAGAAAAATCAAACAAAAACAAAGAAAAATCTTTTTGGATTTTTCTTTTAAGGCAAACCAAAGCAAAGAAACAAACCAAGAGAAATGACAAAAATATTTTTGTTATTTTTGTGTTTTTGAGAAAGTAGCAACAAAAACCAAAAATAAAGCGAAACAATGGATATACAAAGAACCGACCGAACATGATATATAAATGAGTGTGATGTCGGTATACCTCCCCCCAAGCTTAGGATTTTGGCCTAAGTGGGCCTCAATAGCGCGGGTAGTAACCATGCTGGTGGGTTATCATAGGAATGATCATAGTCAGGCGCTTGCGATGAAGAAGAAGACGTGCCCCAATCAAATGAGGGCTGCTGGTACGAAGACTCTCCGAAGTTGGAGGGCTGAACCAAATTGTCTTTGGCATCCTCTTCAACATTATCCTCTTGATGGAGAGCTCTGCCACATTTGTGTCAACCTCCTCCTCCGTAAGAGACCATCTTTGCCTGTTATCAAAGTTAAACAAAGCAGGTGCAGGCAAATAAACTATTTTCTCAGTCCTACCCTTTCTCCGACCTCGCTGGGAAAAAGATAATTCATACAGTAAACTTCTCACATTAGCTCCCAAAGAAACAAAACCATGTTGAACCATGGATTCAAGATCCAGCCTCTCTATGGGGAACTGATAATCTGAATAGTGAGGCTCTATACCATGGAAAGCTAGCAACCTAGAAGCAATGAGACCTCCACAAATTCCACCCTTCTCGCGGTTGGTGGTGAGACGATGAGCTATCAAAGCACCCAGGATATAGGATATATTCCTATTCAGAGTAGTTGATATAAAAGCTAGATCAAAAGAAGACAACTTTCTAGCAATCTTTCCAGAAAGAACACACTTGGTAATGAAATAGGAAAAGTATCTAATAGCTAGGAACTGAATGTTCCGAATTTTACCACTTTCCTTTGAGAATTCGAAACCTTGGCAAATCTCAGCATATAAATCCATAAGTGACTTGGGCCTTTCCTTGATCTTCTCACAAGATCCCCACTGAGTTATTCTAATTGCTGCAAAAAAATTAGCAAAAGGCAGGTCGATAGGTATATTATATATTTTGTAATAGACCATGGGATTAGATGTAGATCAAGTGAACCGGAATTCCTGCACAAAAGCCATGGTTAGCTTAACAAATTGAAATGGTTCACCTTCAACAAAGTGTTCCAATCCTGCATTGGCAATCAAGGTTTGGAAATCCTGAGAGATTCCCGCAGTTCTCATAAATTCATGGCATGTGTATATGGAAGGAAAGACTGCCTCCTCATTATGAACCTTCATTAGCACAGACACCATCAAGTCATATTGATTCAGTGGATAAGTACTCATCTTCCTTGCTGAAATTTTTAAACAAACATCAAACCAAGTGATTTCCAAGTTGATAAATGATGAGCAACTACTATAGGAGCTTGCTAGAGGACTACACATGCATCAAAATGAAATTTCTAAGCATAGAACAAGCATGCAAGCTCAAACAACCTGTCACCTACAGCAGCAAAATACTCAAGATACAATCTACCAATCACAAATCTAATTGGACAAGTGGAGAAGGCACATACCAAGGAACAATCTCTCCAAAAATCAGCAGCAAAGAGGGGCTAAGCAAGGAGATTGAAAATTGCGAGAAAGAATAGCAAGAACTCGAGCTTGGGCAAGTTTTCCGGTGTTTTTCGGGAGAGAGAAAGAAGATGGCTTTGAGGAGGTAGCCTGGAGGGGCCCAGGTGGGCCAGACCCCCCAAGCGCCGCCCACTAGTAGGCCGCGCCTACCATGGGTGTAGTGGCCTGGGGTGGCCCCCGAGGTCACTTCAGGTGTCCCTCTGCCCCTTTTTCGAGGAACAAATTATTTTGAATTTTCTGGGATTTTTCGGGAAACTTTATTTTTGGCCAATTTTTAGGGTATGAAAATTGATTTTCTCGCAGAAACAGTTTTTTCAGAATAAGCAAAAGCAAACCAAAATCCAAACTACAGGAGCTCTAATACAAACTAATAGTCAAACAACTAGCAAAACCAAACCTAGCAAAATAAAGGCAAAGACTAGGAAGGAGAAAAGTAAAAGAAAGCAAGTATAACCATAGTGAAAACATTATTTTGTTCATTAAAATCCTTTTGTTAACAAGGTTGATCAAGTCTTGTTACCAAAACAATCTTATATGAAACAAAACTTTGCATTCCACAAGGTGATTATGTTACGTCATACTTGATAGCAATGGTCTCAATCATAATAGTTTCAAAATTTTCTTCTGGAATGGGACAATATATTTCTCCAACCTTGATGCTCTCAATATTTACAATGGAATTCAGGCAATAGCTTCTAACAACCTTCTTTGGGAAATAAACAATATTCTCTTTGTCATCAATATTGAATGTTACTTTTCCTTGATTACAATTAATGACAGCACCTGTAGTATTAAGAAAAGGTCTCCCAAGAATAATAAACATATTATCATCTACATGCATTTCAAGCACAACAAAATCAGTTAGAACCAAGCAATTATGAGACACTTGAACATGAACATCCTCACATATAACAACAGGAATAGTAGCTGACTTATCAGCCATTTGCAAAGATATATCAGTTGGTATCAACATTTCTAGCTGGAGTCTCTTGTAGAGAGAAAAAGGCATAACACTAACTCCAGCTCCCAAATCACATAAAGCAGTTCTAACATAATTATTCTTAATAGAGCAAGGAATAGTTGGTATACCTGGATCACCAAGTTTCTTTGGAACCTTACCATTGAAGTAATAATTAGCAAGCACAGTATAAATCTCCTCATTAGGAATCTTCCTTTTATTAGAGACAATATCCTTCATATACTTTGAATAAGGAGGCAACTTAATGGCATCAGTCAAAGGAATTTTCAAAAAAATAAAGGTTTCATCCACTCACAAAACTTGTTGTAGTGTTCTTCCTCCTTTGACTTGTGTTTCTTACCTGGAAAAGGCATAGCTTTCTGCACCCAAGGTTCTCTCTTTACCATGTTTATTATCAATAAAATCTTCCTTGTGTACCTAGTGTTTTTAGTGTGCTTCTCAGGTTCTTCTTCAACTTCCTCCTTATCAGGAGCATCATTATTACCATTACCACTCTCAGTTTCAGCATCAGAGACAGATATACTATTAGGATCTACAGCAGGTTCAAGTGATTCCTCAACTATTTTGTGTTTCTTTTTATTTCTCTTACGAGGACTACCACTATTCTCACCTTGTTGAGAATCCTGCTCAATTATTTTAGGGTGTACTTCAGGGTGTAAAGGATCTTGAGTAGCTATACCACTCATAGTTCTAATTCCAAAAGCATGTTTATTTCCTGAGGCATTAACTAGCATATCCTTTTGTACCTTAGAAAGTTGATCAAGTTGGGTTTGAACCATTTGAAAGTGTTTACAAAGCATTTTAATATCATTAGAAGTTCTTTCCACAATATCTTTCAACTCATGGATAGCTCTAGAGTTTTCCAATAAATGATTCTGAACTTGTTTATTAAAATTACCTTGTTTAACAATAAATGTGTCAAGTTCCTCTAAGCATTGATCAGGAGGCTTACCATAGGGAATGTCCCCTTCATTAAAGTGGAGAGAGTGTACCTCAATAGTAGATGAGTGAGGAATTTGCTTGCATAGTTCTTCTATAGGAGGTAGATTCTTCACAGCTTCAGCTCTAATACGTTTCTCCTTTAGACATTTCTTAGCTTCCTTCATCACTTCATCATTTAATGCAATAACTCCCCTCTTCTTTGGTATTGGTGTTGGAACTTGAAGGGAATATGCCCTGAGAGGCAATAATAAAGTGTTTATTATGTGTATTCCAAGTATATGATAGATGTTTATTTTGCATGCTATAATTGTATTAATACGGAAACGTTAATACATGTGTGTTTAATAAACAAACAGAAAGTTCCTAGTTATGCCTCTCTCATAAACTAGCTCGTTGATTAACAAGATGATCAAGGTTTCCTGATCATGGACATTGGATGTTGTTAATAACGGGATCACAACATTAGTGTAATGGTGTGATGAACATTCATCCGAAGTATAGCATTACGATCAAATTCATTGAGTTTATATTGCTATAACAACTTACGAAGTGATCCTAATCCTTAGACCATGAGATCATGTCAATCACTAACACCGGAAGAGTTTCTTGATAACATCAAATGTCACACCGTAACAGGGTGATTATAAAGATGGATTCAGAACTAATAAAGTGTTATGTTGAGGCTCATGGATTGAGAGTGGAATTTGTTTATCCCGATGACGGATAGATATACTCTGGGCCCTCTCGGTGATATCTCATTGATTAGCTTGCAAGCAAGTGATTTGATCACTAGAATGTTATATCACAGGAACGAGAAAAGAGTGCATGTCGGTAACGAGATCAAACTAGGTATGGAGATATCGATGATCGAATCTCGGACATGTAATATATCGTGAAACAAAGGTATTAAGATACTAGCGTAAAAGGTTCCGACGATCACAAGAAAGTCATCGTTGAATGTGTGGGAGTCAGTATGGGTCTCCAGATCCCGCTTCTGATTATTGATCCGAGAGGGGTCTCGATCATGTGCGCATTATTCACGAACCGTAGGGTGACACACTTAAGAGACACCGACATCCAATTGGAGCAAATGTTTCATGCCGAAAGAATGAACAAGCGCAGGAATTTATTTCACTAGATACCGAAACAGGTTTTCGGGTGAAATTGCATAAAGTGGTTATGCATGTGAAATAGAATTCTAGCAAGGGGTTATTTTTGAATGTTTGTCATTAAAGTAATTGACAAAATTCTGAATAAAATAAAAGAGTTTTATTTAATGAGAGTTTGCATTAAATTTGGTGGAAATTTAATGGGAATTTGAGTGGACTTTTGAGTGGAGGGAATTTAAAGGAGATTTGTGAGTGGAGTGTCCACCCACATGAAGAGGGGAGGGAAAGGGGGCAGCCCCATGCGCCGGCCACCCCCTTGGGGTTCCCCCCTCCTCCTATAAAAGGAGCCCCCCTCCTCACTTGTCTCTCACACCTCCTCGTGAAGGATCTCTCCCCCCCTCTAGAATTTATCCCCCATGGTCTCGGACTAGCGAGATACATGTTCCCAGTGGCTATTCGGCAAGAAAGAGTTGTGCTTCCGCTGCATCGCTGGAGCGAGGAGGCGGAGGTTGCTCGGTGCCTCGAACGTGTGTGCGAGCACGGATGCGCTGCTGATTTGCGGCGCTAGGACTTCCTCTCGATCTTGAGATCGGCAAGAGATCGTCTACATCAACCATGAGTTGAACTCGTTAAGCTTTGTCGGTCTTCAAGGGTATGTTCTCTACGGATATACATCCGCCCGTTGTTTGTATCTAGTAGATAGATCTTGGTATATAGTTCACATCGTAGGAAAATTTTTGTTTTCTATGCTGCGAACCCTACAGTGGTATCAGAGCCGGATCTATGCGTAGATACTTTACACGGGTAGTACACATATGAGTATGTGGGCGATGATGATCATGTCGTTGCTCCTTTGTTGTAATTTTGGATATTGGTGGCATAGTGGGATGAAGCGGCCCGGACAAACTTTACATGTCCTCGCACATGAGACCTGTTCCACGCTTGACATGCAACTAGTTTGCATAAGTGGCTAGCGGGTGTCTGTCTCTCCTACTATAGTCAATATCTATTTTGCAAGCGAGTTGTCAACAATTTGATTATCCTCATTGTGGTTCATGTTCGTAGGTAAGAACGGTTCTATCTCGAAAGCCCTAAGCCACGTAAAACTTGCAATGGATAAATTAGAGGCGTCTAGTTTAGATTGTTGCTGGGCTAGTGTTATGATATGGTAGTGTTGTAAGTAGAAGTATGAGATGATACTCTTACAACACACATAGCGTGTAAAATCCATAGACCTTGGATTTACACATATAGGTATGATAGTGATCATACCACGATGCACATGATAGAGATCATCGGCGGGAACCATATAATTTCACAAATAAACATATGATGTTTGATAGCATCTTATATTGCTTGTTTAGCGCTTTGTTAGCATAATAAGATGATCCCTCATTTAAATATCAAGATAAGAATGTGTTCTTCTTTTAGTATGCACCGATTATGTTTTCGTCGCTCCAAGACATCACGTGATGATCGGGTGTTCTTGGATCCACGACCATATTTCGGGTGTAAAACAGTTACACACGCGAATACTAAGGTTCTAACTTGGCGAGCCTAGCATGTACAGACATGGCCTCGGAACACGGACCGAAAGGTTAAGCATGAGTCATATAGTTGATATGATGCCCATTTGATGCTCGCCTTTGAAGCTATACCGACTCACGTGATGATCAGACTTGGTGTAGTGGATTTGGTTCATGTAATCACTAAAAAGGCACGAGGGATGTCGTTTTTGAGTGGGAGTTCATTCGATTAGTTGAACTCAATCTATCATACACTTAGTCTAAACTTTACAAATTCTGTTGTAGATGGCACCACCTGCTTTTAATTTCAATGTGTTCATGGAGAAAGAGAAACTAGCAACGAACGGTAGCAACTTTACCGAATGGGCCATGAATTTGAGGATTTTCCTCTCTGCTGCACAAAAGCAATATGTGCTAGAAGCGCCGTTAGGCCCCCCACCTTTTGATGATGCCCCTGACGAGGAGAAGAATGTCTATCAGACTCGTCAGGAGGACCACAACTTAGTTCATTGCAGCATATTGTATGGGCTAGAGCCGGAACTTCGAAAGCGTTTCGAAAACGGCAATGCATTTGATACAATGGGTGAGTTCAAAATGATTTTCGACACACATGCTGCTGTAGAGAGCTACAACGCTTCAGAAAAGTTCTTTAGCTGCATGATGGAAGAGCACAGCTCCGTTAGTGAGCATGTACTCAAGATGTCGGGTTACGCCGATAAGCTTGTGTCCTTGGGAATATCGATTCCCATTGACTTAGGCATCCATCGTGTTCTGCAGTCTCTGCCACCTAGCTATAAGAGCTTCGTGATGAACTATAATATGCAAGGCATGAAGAAGTCTCTCCCCGAGCTTCTGTCAATGCTTAAAACTGCAGAAGTGGAGATCAAAAAGGAACATCAAGTGTTGATGATCAATAGGAACACTGGTTTCAAGAAAGACAAGAAGGTAAAACGGAAGGGAAGTAAGGGCGGCAAGCCGGTTGCCGCGCCTGAAAAGAAACCCCGAGTTGGACCTAAGTCTGATTCCGAGTGCTACTATTGTAAGGGGACTGGCCACTGGAAGCGCAACTGCCCCAAGTATCTGGCAGACAAGAAGGCCGGCAAGGCAAACAAAGGTATATATGATATACATGTTATTGATGTGTACTTGACTAGTGCTCGCAGTAGCACCTGGGTATTTGATACCGGTTCAGTTGCTAATATTTGTAACTCGAATCAGGGGCTGCGGAACAAGCGACCGCTAGCAAGGGGTGAGGTCAAGATGCGTGTCGGCAATGGATCAAGCATTGATGTGATCGCCTTCGGAACGCTGCCTCTCCACTTACCGTCGGGATTAGTTATAAACTTGAATAAATGTTATCTGGTGCCTGCACTGAGCATGAACATTGTATCTGGATCGTGTTTGATGCGAAGTGGTTATTCATTTAAATCCGAGAACAATGGTTGTTCCATTTATATGAATGAAATCTTTTATGGTCATGCACCGATGATGAATGGTTTATTTCTATTAGATCTCGATGATAATGTTACACATATTCATAATGTTGATGCTAAAAGGATTAAACTTAATGATGATATATCCGCATATATGTGGCACTGCCGTCTAGGTCATATTGGCGTTAAACGCATGAAGAAGCTCCGTTCGGATGGACTTTTGGAATCACTTGATTATGAATCATTTGATACATGTGAGCCATGCCTTATGGGCAAGATGACTAGAACGTCGTTTTCTGGTTCAATGGAACGGGCGACAGATTTATTGGAAATCATACATTCTGATGTATGTGGTCCAATGAGTGTGTCGGCACGAGGTGGATATCATTATTTTGTTACTTTCACGGATGATTTGAGTAGATACGGTTATATCTACTTGATGAAACACAAGTCTGAAACCTTTGAAAAGTTCAAGGAATTTCAGAATGAAGTGGAAAATCATCGTAATAGAAAGATCAAATTTCTACGGTCCGACTGTGGAGGTGAGTATCTAAGTTACGAGTTTAGCACTCACATGAAAGAGTGTGGAATTGTTTCACAACTCACACCTGCCGAAACACCACAGCAAAATGGTGTGTCGGAATGTCGTAATCGTACTTTATTAGATATGGTTCGATCTATGATGTCTCTGACGGACTTGCCGTTGTCATTTTGGGGTTATGCACTAGAAACTGCTGCATTCACTTTAAATCGGGCACCATCTAAATCCGTTGAAAAGACACCGTATGAATTGTGGTTTGGAAACAAACCTAAGCTGTCATTTCTTAAAGTTTGGGGATGCGATGTTTATGTGAAGAAACTTCAACCGGATAAACTCGAACCCAAAGCGGAAAAATGCGTCTTCATAGGATACCCTAAAGAAACTATTGGGTATTTGTTGCCTGCCAAAACTCACCGGCGAGCAGCGACGAGCAACACGAAGAGCCGGGAGGCTCCCAGAACTGCTGGTGGGCCCTGGTCCCTCGGGCAACGGCCCGCAAAACTCCGGCACACATCCTGGCTTGGTTCGAGGGCGTGCCACCTGACCTATACCTGGTCAGGAAGGTGAATAATTTCTCCGATTGATTTCCTGCATGGTAAACAAGTATACGTAAAATTCGAGCCGTGACCGGCTCCCAGGTTTCCCTGTAAATCGGCTCCTAGAGCCGATTGCCCCATGGTTCTGCATTAGATTTACGATAACATGAGGTTTTGCTTGATCCCTACAAGTTAAATCAATCTACGACAGTTTAATGTTTTCACCACGTAGCTGGAACGTCCTACACGTAATTGAGCCTGGTATGTACAAAAGATGAAGAATATTATCCCTAGAGGAGGCCTAATAACCAACGTAAAGTCAATTACCGGAACAACTTCTCTAGAACGAATAAGCTACGTCCTTACGTACTACTGGATCGTTCAACCCGTTTATAAGGCCTGACTACGTAGATGTCAAACTGAACCTTGGCGAGCAAGGCACAACCATAACAGATCGAATCAGCTAAATAAAGATCAAGCAAGGTGCTACCCTTGCACTTGAGAAACGGTGCAAAGGTAGCGAGACAACTAGAGGTAGCAAAATCAAAACGATTATAACGTAGAACACCGATGCTAACCTCAAAAGATCTATGATAATAGTGTTACTCGCCATCAACAAGGCTTCAGTACGAGTAACACCAAATAACGCATAAGTAAAAGTACTGCCTAGATCGCAAGATGCGATCTAGGCAGCATGACACTTACCCAAAAGAAACCCTAGAAACAAGGGGTGGCGATGCGCCGAGATTGTGTTTGTTGTGAACGTGATTGTCCTCCTTTTCTTGATAACCTTAGGTACATATTTATAGTCCGGAGACTTTCTGTCTTTGGAATAACTCTACAACTCTATCTCCTACCTAAATCTAAACGGAATCTATTACAATATAAGATACACGGGCAATTTAGCCCAAATCAACACGCGAGGCCGATTCAACAACACGTTGTATATATGTATCTTCTAAGCCCATCTTGATCACGGCCCAACTCCTCCTTTGGCCAAAATATGGCGATAACACATGCCCCCCTGGTTTTGGCAATAATAATTCCAAAACCACTCTGTTCTCTTTTTTTCTTCTCCTCTCCTCTTTTTTTTTATCGGGTTGCGCGTTGACAGAATGCGTGGCAGAACAGAATCGTCACGCTACCCCTTCATCATGATGCCCTGTCTTCTCAACTCCTCCGCAGTGCATGATCTGACGATTTTGGCAGCGCAATCTGGGAAACCGCTATGGCATTGAACCGTCTCTCCACTATTCCCCTTATTTAAATTCGTCTGAGCAGTTCGCAGTCCCCATCTTCCTCCAGTAGCCAAAAAACCCTCCTCCTCCGCCATGGCTTCTTCCTCTTCCGCCCGTTCCTCCCAGTCTTCCAACAGCATCAGTGACCGAGAGCCGACGCCAGAGCACCCACCCACGGCGGCGTACAGTACTTTCGCCCCACGATGGTGGGACGAAAGGGACTGGGATTTCGCCGTCTGGTCGGAGGACGATGCGCCCCTGACTGACGGCGAGGAGAGCCTACAGTTCCTCGTTGACGGGGAACTGGAGGCAAAGAGCAGCGATGACGCTTGGTCTTGGGACGGCGTCGAGTCCTCCGACGAGGAGGAGGAATCGGAGGAAGACACCTCCTCCGACGAGTACCCGCCGACGAAATGCTTCCGCGCCGGGTCCAGCGAGGACACCGAAGATGACGACGAGGATGAGGAGGCCCCCGCTGGCTTCTTCAGCAGCAGTAGTGAAGACGACGCCGGCAGCAGCGCTGAGGACAGCGAACAAGACGGTGGCGACGACAGCGGCGACGATCTCGCCCTTTAGATTAGGAATCAGTAGCAGCAACAGTAGTAGTAGGCTCTCTTTTGTAATCAATCATCCTTTTGTAAGCAATCAACTTTCGAATGAATGAAAATCCGTTTCCCAAAGATTGTTCTTTTCGCTCCAATTTTGCCGATAGCCGAAATAGGTCGATGCTCCAGAAATCGATGACACTGTATCGGCTCTCAACATACTGCACGCATACAGTCAAACAAGTCAAATCGCAAAGAGTCGATGACTACCCATCGGCTTCTCCCAAAAAACGTTGACAGGGTCAAAACTTGGTCGTATCTTTAGGCACATTAAAATGGCCACTTCTTGGTTCCAAACGGTAACCTGCGCCCTTTTTCAAAACGGGCGACCTGCGCCCTTTTTCAAAACGGGCGACCCAAATCTCCAATTGCCCATCGAAAAACGTGCCTTGAACAAACATCCAGTGACAAGCATGGGTGAAGATGACGAAGCTGAGATCGCCGAGGTGGATCGTGTCCGTGCTGACACCCTCCACGCCTTCGAAGCGTTTCTTTTCTTCAGTAGCTTGTATGTGTAAACTGGCATCGGATTGTACCAGTTTTGAACCTCTAAAGTCGATGACCGTGCATCGGCTGTATACTTCTATTGGCCGATTTCATGCATCGTCCCCCATATCTCACTGTCCATCATCCCACGTGCTTGGGAACTACATAAATTTTTTTTATTGGCCGATTTCGTGTATCGGCCCCCATATCTCATTGTCCATCATCCCACATACTTGGGAAATATTTCTTGAGATGTTGACCGTTGACAGCTACTGGGAATTTCACGCCGTCCAGTTCTTCCAGCATGTACGCGTTCCCTCTTAAAACCTGATCGACCCTGAATGGCCCGTGCCAATTTGGAGACCATTTACCATATGCTGCATCCTTAGTCCCTAATGGCAACACCGCTTCCCATACCAGATCGCCAACGTGGAACTCCTTAGGTCTCACCTTCTTGTTGTATGCACGAGCTACTTTGGCCTTGTTCTCTTTGATTTTCTCAAGCGACCACAGCCTAAGCTCAGTCAAATCTTCAACACTGTCACTCATCAAAGCTGCATATTCTTCAGTCGTTAGATCGTTCTGAAAAGTGACACGTCTCGATCCAGCCGTAATTTCCCAAGGCAATACGGCTTCTTGTCCATAGACCAGATGGTACGGCGAGCTTTTTATCGCTCCATGACATGACATGCGGTAAGCCCATAAAGCCTCTGACAAAACCTCATGCCAACGCCTAGGGTGCTCATCGATTTTCCTCTTGATCAGCTTGATAAGGCTCTGGTTGGACGCTTCAGCTTGCCCATTTGCTTGAGCATAGTACGGAGATGATCGAATCAGCTTAATCCCTGTGTCCTCACAGAACTTTCTGAACTCGTGAGAAGTGAAAACCGAACCTCCATCGGTCGTGATAGTCTGGGGAATCCCAAATCTATGAATGACATGTTCTTTCACAAAATCGACAACATCCTTTGAACTTACTGACTTCATAGGGACGGCTTCCACCCACTTGGTGAAATAATCCGTGATGGCCAAAATCCACATGTGGCCCTTGCTTGACGGAGGATTGATCTTGCCGATCATATCCATGCCCCAACCTCGGAATGGCCAAGGCTTGATGATGGGATTCATTGCTGACGCGGGTACGATCTGAATTTTTCCAAATCTCTGACATGCTTGACACCCTTTGTAGTACTTAAAACAGTCCTCGAGCATGGTAGGCCAATAAAACCCAGATCGCCTGATCAACCACTTCATCTTGTGAGCCGATTCGTGAGTTCCACAGGCGCCTTCGTGTACCTCGTGTAGGAGCCGATTGGCCTCGGCTGTCCCCAGACATTTGAGCAATAACCCCTCAAGAGTCCTGTAAAACATGTCGTCCCCAATGAGCACATACTTCATGACCTTGTATCTTATCCGTTTAGGTGCCCCCCGAGCCGAATCCTTCAAGTAATTGAAGATATCGGCTTTCCAGTCGTCAGCTTCCAGGAACTGTACCTGAACATCGGCTCCTTCTGCTACATCCTTGTAGCCTGAAGCCATTTGTGCAAGATCATTTGCCTCTGTATTCTGCGACCGTGGGATCCAGGTGAAGTTTATGTACCGGAACTGCGCCATCAGCTCACGGCAGTGCAACCATAATGGGAAGAGGGACTCACTCTCACACTTGTACTCCTCCGTGAGTTGGGAAATCACCAACTTGGAGTCTCCAAAAATTTCCACTGCTTCTGCTCCGGCTTCGAGGAGTAACTCCATTCCCTTGCGTATCGCCTCGTACTCGGCTACATTGTTGGTGCGAGAGGTAGACAATCTGATGGAGAAGGAAAATGTTGCCCCCCCGGGGCGACACGAGTAAAATGCCGATGCCGCAGCCATCGTCACAAACTGATCCGTCGAAAAACATAGCCCACGCTCTTATGGACAGTGCTGCTATGTTGGTGTTGATCCTTTCAGCAATAAGATCGGCCAACGCCTGTCTCTTAACTGCTTTCGCGGGTTGATACCGGATGACAAACTCTGATAATGCAAACATCCATTTGCCCAGTCGGCCTTTTAACATAGGAGCCAACAGCATGTGCTTTATGACGTCTGATTTGCATATGATGATGATCTCTGCTGATAGCAAAATGTGGCGCAGCTTGGTGCAGGTGAAAAACAGGCAGAGGCATAACTTCTCAATATCAGGATACCTTGTCTCTGCGTCCAGCATCCTTCTGCTTATGTAAAATACGACTCGCTCCAGCCCATCATAAACTTGCACCACCACCGAGGCGATGGACGTGTCAGCTACTGACAGGTAAATGTAGAACGGTCTGTCCGGCTGGGGTGGAACCAACACTGGCGGCTTCGTCAGATATTCTTTGATCTCGTCAAAGGCTCGTTGTTGTTCTGCCCCCCAGCGGAATTCCTCGTCAGATTTAATTTTTACTAGTCCCATGAACGGCTCTATCCTTCCTGACAGATTGGAGATGAATCTTCTGACGAAGTTGATCTTGCCGATGAGAGACTGCAGTTCTCTCTTTGTGGTGGGTGGCTTCATTGTTCGCACTGCCTCCTGACTTTTCAGGCCAATCTCGATTCCGCGTTCATGGACCAAAAAACCCAAGAACTGACCGGCCGTTACCCCGAAGGCACACTTCTTTGGATTCATCCGTAGGCCGAATTTTCTTGTTCGGTCCAAGACGCGTTGTAGATCGTCCAAGTGTCCTGGTGCTGAATCAGACTTGACCACCACGTCATCGATGTAGATTTCCACCAGCTTGCCGATCAGATCATGGAAAATATAATTCATGGCTCTTTGGTACGTGGCGCCGGCATTCTTTAGTCCAAACGTCATGACCACATACTCGAACAACCCCACCGAACCTGGGACTCTGAATGCAGTCTTGTGTATGTCTTCTGGAGCCATAAAAATTTGGTTGTAACCGGCATTGCCATCCATGAAGCTCAAGATCTTATGACCAGCCGCTGCGTTGATTAACGTTTCTGCCACCGGCATCGGATACTCATCCTTTGGGGTAGCTCTGTTGAGATCCCGAAAATCTATGGCAACACGCCACCGGCCATCCTTTTTCTCTATAGGTACGATACTAGAAATCCACTCAGCATACCTGCATGGCCTGATTAAATTGGCTGTCAACATTTTCTCGACCTCTTTCTTGACTTCTTCCAGAATTTCGGCCTTCATTTGTCGTGCTCGCTGCTGAAATGGCCGAAATCCCTTTTTGAGCGGGAGTCGATGCTCAATGATGCTCCTGTCTAACCCAGGCATCTCTGTGTAGTCCCAGGCGAAGCAGTCTGGATATTGTTTCAACAGGGCTATCATCGGGCCCCGCAGATTCGGATCTAACTTTTTGCTGATAAATGTTGGTCGTGGCTTATCCCCAGGACCAATGTCGATCTCTTCTAGCTCATCAGCGGATGTAAACCCATACCCTAGCTTTCCGTCTCCTGTCAAATCGACGCTAAACACAGGGCAAACAGTAGGTGAGGGTAACAAAAATGATTTGGGCCGATTACCTGAATCGGCCCCCTTTTCGATTGCATTAGTCAAGGATGGTTTACACCTTATTGTGTTATAATGGCAGGGCATCTCCCTGCTACGACTACGTGATCCGCTTGTCGTACGAGTGGTGCTTCCTATTTTTAGTGGCCGATCGCGAGGATCGGCCGTACCACATACTTTCGTGGACCGTGCTACTCTGTCAGGCCAGTGGATAAGACCAGCCTCACCCCGTTTTTTGTAGCTTCAATGCGCTCACAGCCGTCTAGACTGATTCCAGAGATCGGCTCTTGGTCTTCTGCTTCCCAGACGTTCATGCCAGCTATGGAAATCTCAATAGAATCATCTGCATGGATGACCTCCACTTCATCTCCGTCCCAATGTATTAGGCATTGGTGCATCGTGGATGGAATGCAGCAATTAGCGTGGATCCAGTCTCTGCCTAGCAAGACAGCGTAGGTACTTTTGCTGTCCACGACAAAAAACGACGTGGGTATGGTTTTCCTGCCCACTGTCAGATCCACGTTCAGTACGCCTTGCGTTTCCGAAGACTGACCGTTGAAGTCGCTTAACGTGACGTTGGTTTTGATCAGATCTGAAGTGGAGCGTCCCAAACGTCGTAGCATGGAGTACGACATGATATTGACTGCCGCTCCGGTGTCCACCAACATCTTGCTGACAGGTTGCCCATTGATGTAACCTCGTAGGTACAGGGCTTTCAGATGTTTGTAACCCTTCTCACGTGGCTTCTCAAAGATAACCGGTCGTGGACCGCAGTCAAACTGTGCCACTGGTAGCTCATTGGTTCTTGGCGCGCAGAATTCTGACGGAAGTACGAACACCATGTTTGTGCCAGCCGATGTCTGTGCATCGGCTTTTACTGGTTTGGGGCGCCATTCTTTCCTTGTCGTGCGGTCTTCCGTTTCCAGGGTCCGCCTGATTTTGACGGCCAGATCGGGTCGTGCTTTCTTTAAAGCGTGGAGATACTGCGCTTCAGCTTCCTCCAAGTTATGCAGCCGCTGCACTCTACGTTTTTGGGTGTGTCTGAGTCCGTCGGGACACCACCTTGGACGGTGATATCTGTCTTCGTCTTTGTCATTTTTTGGCTTCTCAAGGTCCTCTGCTCGAGTGGACTCCCTGTAACGGCTCTAGGGTGGAAGAGGCCCTAGACGTCTGAACACTGACACTGGCCTCGTGTCCTCCTTCTGCTGACCGCATTCCGGGCAGTTGTCGACCGTAGGCAATCGGCTCATTCCCGCGTCCCAGCAATACTTGAAGAAAGGACAATCCCAATGTTTGTCTGCACCTTCCTTTCCTTTAGACGGTCCCCTGGCGAGGTGCTCATATCCTTCATCGTCTCCATCGCGCCGGCGACGTTGGTCATACTGACGCTCATACTTGTTAAGGAGGTGGGCGGAATGTGGCTTCTGATACCGCACTCTCCTCACCTGTTCCTCTGTTAAGTACCGCCTGACATTGTGGCTGGGCCGGTCGCATGGACCAGCCTCCTTTCTTTCTTTGCCCCGAGAGCGGCCACCTTCCTCCTTGTACGTGTCATGGTGGTACCCAGACCCTGCCATATTAACACCGAACGAAAAATCCAGTTGGCGCCTCGCGGAGCGACTGAGTTCTATCATGTTGACGCCGGGAAATGGGTTCGTGTCCACTTTCATGGCGAACTGCCCAAGGATCAGACGGCCTTGTTCTATCGCCATTTGGATTTGGCGGCGAAGCTCTTTGCAATCATTGGTGGTGTGGGTGAACGAGTGATGCCACTTGCAGTATGGTCTCCCTTTCATTTCCTGAGCCGTAGGGATCTTGTGGCCTTCGGGTAACCTCAGCTGCTTCTCCTTCAGTAGCAAATCGAATATCTTCTCGGCTTTGCTCACATCGAAGTCGAACCCTTTTGCAGGCCCTTGCTGTTTCACCCATTTGCAGGATACAGGATCTACCCCCCGAGCCCATTCAGCTACGGCCACTTCCTGGTCCTGTGTAGGATCATCTTCTTCTGCATCGACCAGGCCTATCGGACGTTTGAATTTGTCTTGGTACAATTCAGGGTGGCGCTGTTCATACATCGTGAGTTTCTGGGCCATGTGCGCCAATGAGTTGTACTCCACTTGGAAAGCCAGATCCTTGATGGGTGCTGAGAGACCCAACACTGCCAGCTCGACTGCTTCCTTCTCAGTTAAACGAGCTGAGTAACATCGGTTCTTGACGGTCCAGAAGCGCTGGATGTATTCGGCTACAGTTTCTCCCCGCTTCTGCCGCACCTGCGCCAGGTCTGCAATGCCAGCCTCAGTAGCCTCTGAATGGTACTGGATGTGGAACTGCTCTTCCAGTTGCTTCCAGGTATGAATTGAATCAGGTGGCAGCGAGGTGTACCACCCAAAGGCTGGTCCTGTCAGAGATTGCGCAAAAAATCTTACGCGCATCTGATCCGATGCCGAAATCATGCCTAGCTATGCCAGGTATCGGCTTATGTGCTCGATCGAGCTTGACCCTTCTGACCCGCTGAACCTTGAGAACTCAGGGAGCCGATACTTGGGTGGCAGCGGAATCAGATCAAACTCGTTGGGGTACGGCTTTGAATAGCCGATTGTCCTTCTCTTCGGCACGAAGCCGAACTGGTCTCTCAGGATGGTACCGATTTGCTCCACTGTTTGAGCTGCAGGGGCTAGATTCTCATGACTTGTTCCAGTGGCATACTTGGCTATCCACGCCTGTTTGTCAGCGTCCATCCCAGACATCGCTGCTCCAGACACGCCTGCCCCTGAAGATCCTGCCCCAGGAACCCTGCCGCAGAAACTCCTGCGGTTGCAATCTGTTTGGTGCGTGTCAGGTTATTGCGGTCCGGCACGTAGGTGCATATATATCCGTGTGGGATTTCCTTAGGTGGCTCAAACAGGAATTGGCAATCGCCTGGGTCGCCTCCAGCCTTGTAGACGACATAAGCCGCTGCTCCTGGCGGCTCTGGAGCTGCAAGTGTGAATGGCAGCTGTGGCCTGGTCTGGAGCGGTCTTTCTCCCTGGTGAGTCCCTAAAGTAGGCCCCGACGGAGAGTACTGATGTTTCATGATCTCCTGAACTAAGCGAACCGCGACCCGTTCGAAAGCGTTCACCAAGCTCTCAGAATGGCGGTGCAGAGAATGAGCCACCATGTAGTTAACTTCCTGTCGCAGAGCTCTGGTACGCTCCTCCGAAGGAACAGACAGATCCACCTCATCAAGAGCACCCTCGGCGGAGAACCCTCTCCACTTGATGCCATTCTTACGGGTCCTCTCGAAAGAGCCGATGAGATCGGCTTCGAAGAGATTTCTGATCTCATCATACTTCGCCTTGTGCTCTTCAGGCAGCTCGTCGTACGTGACTGGTCTGCTCTCCATCGCAGCGTCGGATGTTGATGTAGACGTTGTTGAAGGTCCCACCGGGCGTGCCAGAATGTGTTGCCTGCCAAAACTCACCGGCGAGCAGCGACGAGCAACACGAAGAGCCGGGAGGCTCCCAGAACTGCTGGTGGGCCCTGGTCCCTCGGGCAACGGCCCGCAAAACTCCGGCACACGTCCTGGCTTGGTTCGAGGGCGTGCCACCTGACCTATACCTGGTCAGGAAGGTGAAGAATTTCTCCGATTGATTTCCTGCATGGTAAACAAGTATACGTAAAATTCGAGCCGTGACCGGCTCCCAGGTTTCCCTGTAAATCGGCTCCTAGAGCCGATTGCCCCATGGTTCTGCATTAGATTTACGATAACATGAGGTTTTGCTTGATCCCTACAAGTTAAATCGATCTACGACAGTTTAATGTTTTCACCACGTAGCTGGAATGTCCTATACGTAATTGAGCCTGGTATGTACAAAAGATGAAGAATATTATCCCTAGAGGAGGCCTAATAACCAACGTAAAGTCAATTACCGGAACAACTTCTCTAGAACGAATAAGCTACGTCCTTACGTACTACTGGATCGTTCAACCCGTTTGTAAGGCCTGACTACGTAGATGTCAAACTGAACCTTGGCGAGCAAGGCACAACCATAACAGATCGAATCAGCTAAATAAAGATCAAGCAAGGTGCTACCCTTGCACTTGAGAAACGGTGCAAAGGTAGCGAGACAACTAGAGGTAGCAAAATCAAAACGATTATAATGTAGAACACCGATGCTAACCTCAAAAGATCTATGATAATAATGTTACTCGTCATCAACAAGGCTTCAGTACGAGTAACACCAAATAACGCATAAGTAAAAGTACTGCCTAGATCGCAAGATGCGATCTAGGCAGCATGACACTTACCCGAAAGAAACCCTAGAAACAAGGGGTGGCGATGTGCCGAGATTGTGTTTGTTGTGAACGTGATTGTCCTCCTTTTCTTGATAACCTTAGGTACATATTTATAGTCCGGAGACTTTCTGTCTTTGGAATAACTCTACAACTCTATCTCCTACCTAAATCTAAACGGAATCTATTACAATATAAGATACACGGGCAATTTAGCCCAAATCAACACGCGAGGCCGATTCAACAACACGTTGTATATACGTATCTTCTAAGCCCATCTTGATCACGACCCAACTCCTCCTTTGGCCAAAATATGGCGATAACAGTATTCCTTCTATCACAGATCCGAGGGCAAGGTTTTTGTTGCCAAGAATGGATCCTTTCTAGAGAAAGAGTTTCTCGCGAAAGGTGTGAGTAGTCGGAAGGTAGAACTCGAAGAGGTTGTGGAACCTTCTCTTCAAAGTATGGCGAGTAGCGCAGCGCCGGAAGTTGTTCCGAAGTTGGCTCCACCTGTTGAAGAGGGAACTAATGATAATGATCATGAAACTCCAAAAGAGAGTACTACCGAACCTCGCAGGTCAAACAGGACGCGTGTAGCTCCCGAGATGTACGGAAATCCTGTCATGAATTTCATGGTTGATGAAAATGATGACCCTGCGACGTATGAAGAAGCGATGATGAGCCCGGATTCCAACAAATGGATATAAGCCATGAAATCCGAGATGGAATCCATGTATGAAAATCAAGTTTGGAACTTGGTGGAATTACCTCACGACCGAAAGGCCGTGGAGAACAAATGGATTTTCAAATGGAAAACTGATTCTGATGGTAATGTGACCGTCTATAAAGCTCGACTTGTCGCAAAGGGGTTTCGACAAATTCAAGGAGTTAACTACGATGAGACTTTCTCTCCCGTAGCGATGCTAAAGTCAGTTAGGATTATGTTAGCAATTGCTGCATATTTCGATTATGAGATATGGCAGATGGATGTCAAAACCGCGTTTCTCAATGGTAATATTGAAGAAGAGTTGTATATGATACAACCAAAGGGTTTTGTCGATCCTAAGGATGCTAACAAGGTGTGCAAGCTTCAGCGTTCCATCTATGGATTGAAGCAAGCATCACGAAGTTGGAATATCCGCTTTGATGAGGTGATCAAAGAGTTTGGATTTGTCCAAACTTATGGAGAAGCTTGTATTTACAAGAAAGTGAGTGGGAGCAATGTGGCATTTCTGATATTATATGTGGATGACATATTATTGATCGGAAATGATATATATCTTTTAAACAGTGTTAAAAGTTATCTAAATAGCAAATTTTCAATGAAGGACCTAGGTGAAGCGTCATACATATTAGGCATAAAGATCTATAGAGATAGATCTAGGCGCCTAATAGGGCTATCGCAAAGTACATGCCTTGATAAGATTTTAAAGAAGTTTAAAATGGACGGAAGTAAGAAGGGGTTCTTACCTATGTTGCAAGGCAAGACATTGAGTAAGACTCAAAGTCCGGCTTCGGCGGAAGAAAGAGAGATAATGGACAAAGTCCCCTATGCTTCAGCCATAGGCTCTGTAATGTACGCCATGCTATGTACAAGACCGGATGTGGCACATGCTATTAGTTTGACTAGTAGGTACCAATCGGATCCAGGTTCGGAACACTGGATAGCGGTCAAGAATATCCTTAAGTACTTACGAAGAACTAAGGATATGTTTCATGTATACGGAGGTGAAGAAGAGCTCGTCGCTAAGTGTTATGTCGACGCTAGCTTTGACACCGATCCGGATGACTCTAAGTCTCAATCCGGATACGTATTTATCATGAATGGCAGAGCGGTTAGTTGGAGGAGCTCCAAACAACCTGTGGTAGCGGGATCAACAACGGAGGCCGAATATGTTGCTGCTTCAGAAGCGGCTCAGGAAGCAGTTTGGATGAAGGAGTTCATATCCGAACTAGGAGTGGTGGCAAACGCGTTGGACCCAATGGTGATCTATTGTGACAACAATGGTGCCATTGCCAATGCCAAAGAGCCAAGGTCTCACAAGCATTCCAAGCATATTAAGCGCCGGTTTCACTCCATCCGCGAGCATGTCAAGGATGGAGATATAAAGATTTGTAAAGTACATACGGATCTCAATGTAGCAGATCCGTTGACTAAAACTCTCCCTAGAGCAAAACATGATCAACACCAGAACTCAATGGGTGTTAGATTTATCACTATGTAACTAGATTATTGTCTCTAGTGCAAGTGGGAGACTGAAGGGAATATTCCCTGAGAGGCAATAATAAAGTGTTTATTATGTGTATTCCAAGTATATGATAGATGTTTATTTTGCATGCTATAATTGTATTAATACGGAAACGTTAATACATGTGTGTTTAATAAACAAACAGAAAGTTCCTAGTTATGCCTCTCTCATAAACTAGCTCGTTGATTAACAAGATGATCAAGGTTTCCTGATCATGGAAATTGGATGTTGTTAATAACGGGATCACAACATTAGTGTAATGGTGTGATGAACATTCATCCGAAGTATAGCATTACGATCAAAGTCATTGAGTTTATATTGCTATAACAACTTACGAAGTGATCCTAATCCTTAGACCATGAGATCATGTCAATCACTAACACCAGAAGAGTTTCTTGATAACATCAAACGTCACACCGTAACAGGGTGATTATAAAGATGGATTCAGAACTAATAAAGTGTTATGTTGAGGCTCATGGATCGAGAGTGGAATTTGTTCATCCCGATGACGGATAGATATACTCTGGGCCCTCTCGGTGATATCACATTGATTAGCTTGCAAGCAAGTGATTTGATCACTAGAATGTTATATCACAGGAACGAGAAAAGAGTGCATGTCGATAACAAGATCAAACTAGGTATGGAGATACCGATGATCGAAACTCGGACATGTAATATATCGTGAAACAAAGGGATTAAGATACTAGCGTAAAAGGTTCTGACGATCACAAGAAAGTCATCGTTGAATGTGTGGGAGTCAGTATGGGTCTCCAGATCCCGCTTCTGATTATTGATCCAAGGGGGGTCTCGATCATGTCCGCATTATTCACGAACTGTAGGGTGACACACTTAAGAGACACCGAAATCCAATTGGAGCAAATGTTTCATGCCGAAAGAATGAACAAGCGCAGGAATTTATTTCACTAGATACCGAAACAGGTTTTCGGGTGAAATTGCATAAAGTGGTTATGCATGTGAAATAGAATTCTAGCAAGGGGTTATTTGTGAATGTTTGTCATTAAAGTAATTGACAAAATTCTGAATAAAATAAAAGAGTTTTATTTAATGAGAGTTTGCATTAAATTTGGTGGAAATTTAATGGGAATTTGAGTGGACTTTTGAGTGGAGGGAATTTAAAGGAGATTTGTGAGTGGAGTGTCCACCCACATGAAGAGGGGAGGGCAAGGGGGCAGCCCCATGCGCCGGCCACCCCCTTGGGGTTCCCCCCCTCCTCCTATAAAAGGAGCCCCCCTCCTCACTTGTCTCTCACACCTCCTCGTGAAGGATCTCTCTCCCCCTCTAGAATTTATCCCCCATGGTCTCGGACTAGCGAGATACATGTTCCCGGTGGCTATTCGGCAAGAAAGAGTTGTGCTTCCGCTGCATCGCTGGAGCGAGGAGGCGGAGGTTGCTCGGTGCCTCGAATGTGTGTGCGAGCACGGATGCGCTGCTGATTTGCGGCGCTAGGACTTCCTCTCGATCTTGAGATCGGCAAGAGATCGTCTACATCAACCACGAGTTGAACTCGTTAAGCTTTGTCGGTCTTTAAGGGTATGTTCTCTACGGATATACATCCGCCCGTTGTTTGTATCTAGTAGATAGATCTTGGTATATAGTTCACATCGTAGGAATTTTTTTGTTTTCTATACTGCGAACCCTACAGAACTGGTTCAGGCACAACTGGTTTAGGAGTAATAGGCTCAGGTGTATTCAGCTCAGTTGAAGTCCAATCATCATAATTCTTGCTTATCTTAGCCATTAATTCTTCAGCATCTGTAGGAGTTCTTTTCCTGAAAAAACAATCCGCAAAGCTATCTAGGTAGGTCCTAGAATCATCAGTTAGTCCATTATAATAAATACCAAGAAGCTCATTCTAAGGCAGTGGACATCCAGGATGTGCATGAATCAAGGCAAGCAAACCTTGTCCATGACTGAGGCAATTTCTCTTCTTCTCCCTGTTTAAAGTAAAAAAGTCTCCGCAAAGCAACATGTCTAGCACTAGGAGGAAAATATTTCTGGAAGAAAGAAGCAATCAAGCAATCAGGGCTATCAATGGAACCAGGAGGTAATCTATTAAACCAAGCCCTAGCTTCTCCTTTTAGTGAAAAAGGGAAGATCTTAGTTAAAAAGTACTTGCGCATCTTAAAATCATCAAAGAACAAAGCACTCATAGTAGAAAGCTCATTCATATGAGCCACAACACTCTCATTTTTAGTCCCACAAAAAGGTTCTTTCTCAACAATATCTAAATAGGATAAATCAAGAGAGAAATCATAATCTTCATCTTTAATATCTATGGGAGATGTGGCAAACTTAGGATCAGAGGACAATTTAGGCATAATAGTAGGCCTATCAAGGAGACTCTTAATATCACTAGTACCATGTGTGTTTAGGCACTCTTCAACAAATTCATTAGTGAACTCAATGTAACCATCATTAATATCATAACTCTCACTAGACTCAGGTGAGCTAATAGGTGTAATAGTTTCTTCACTAGGAGTTTCGGTATTTCCTAGACTAGCCATAGTAGCATCTAGAAAAGGACCTAATGAACCACTCGCATCAAGCACTATAGAAGTAACATCATGAGCATAAAAAGCAGTTTCAGATTCAGCATTAGTAGCAGTGTGTGTAGCATGAGTATGTGGTGGTGGTGTGACAAGCTTACTTATAATAGACGGTGAATCAAGAGCAATAGAGGTGTTTAGGACTGTACCCCTTCTTGTAGTGGATGGTAAAATAGGGAACTTTCCATCACGAGACTTCCCCATGATGAAAGGAGTAGCAATGAACAATAGTAGATCCAAGTGAACTTACAAATAAATCTATGCTCCCTGGCAACGACGCCAGAAAATAGTCTTGATAACCCACAAGTGTAGGGGATCGCAATAGTCTTCGCGGGTAGTATTACCCAATTTATTGATTCAACACAAGGGGAGCCAAAGAATACGTGCAAGCCTTAACAACTAAGTTGTCAATTCAGCTGCACCTGGAAATAGTTCTTGCTCATAGAAGTTTACCAGTAGCAACAGTTTGATAGTAGCAACAACAACAATGAAACAGGAGCAATAGTAATAGTAACAGTAACAGTATGATTCGAGTGCGGTAGGCATAGGGATGGATGGACGGGCGTTGCATGGACGAGTCTAAACATGTAACTTTAAGATCTAGGGCATTGCAGATAAATAATAACAAGCATCCAAGTACTAAACAATCCTAGGCATCTTCTCCAAATATAGTCATTCGTACTCGTAATGAGAACTTACACAACATCTTCTGTCCAGCCAGCCCGTGGCAGCGGAGCCTCTAGGGAACTACTGGCAATTAAGGTGCTCCTTTTAATAGAGCACCGGAGCAAAGAATTAACACTCCATGAACACATGTGATCCTCACACCACAGCCATCCCCTCCGGTTGTCCCAATTATTGTCACTTTGGGGCCTTTTGATCCGGACAATGATATGTGTACACAACTTGTAGATAAGATCACAAACAATACTATCCTAATGATTCAATAATAAGTTCAGATCTGAGATCATGGCACTCGGGCCCTAGTGACAAGTATTAAGCACAACAAGTTGCAACAAAGTCAAATATCACTAATAGAGATACTAGGCAATTGCCCTAACAAATCTTATTCGATTACATGATAGAACTTATCCAAGACCTACCATCCCCAAGCCTACATCGGGGGATTACTCACTCATGGATGAGGGAAACATCGGTGGTTGATGGAGATGCATTAGTGATGACGATGGCGATGATCCCCTCCAAATCCCCCGTCCTGGCAGGGTGCCAGAACGGAGTTTCTGGATCCGAATGTTGGTTTCTAGTGGCGACGGCGGAGCGGAACTCTTTCTGGAAAACTATCGAGCCCCCCTCTGTTTTTAGGTCGAAAGGCAACTTATAGGCGCAGAGGGAGGCCGAGGGGTGCCTAGGGTTGCTGCACCCTGTAGGAGCGGGGCAGGGCCCACCGGCGCCTGGCAGGGGTGTGGGCCCCCCAGGCCCCTTATTCGTCTCGTCTTCTGGCTTCGTGGGTCTTCCGGTGAAATATAATTTTTGGCATATTTTCCGGGATTTTTCGTGATAGTTGATTTTCTGCGCAAAAACAAGATACCAAGTTGATTTTGCTGAAAATAGTGTCAGTCCGTGTTAGTTGTATCCAAATTACACAAGTTTAGAGGAGAAAAAATATAAAAAGTGTTCGGAAAATTAGATACGTTTTGGACGTATTAGCTATTCATAAATAGTATCACACTGTAGAGCATGGTTGTCTTGTTTGCGCATGTGCGATGAAACGTGTAACATCCTGATTTTTACAGGCATAATTTTTTCCAAGGGTGTTACAACGTCGTTGAATAAAAATAAACATTTTGTTTGGTGCTGTTTAAATCAATTCATATTAGTTTTGGAATTAACTTGACATATAAAAGTAGGAGATTAATTTCTAAGAGTACTCTTCGTATTATTTTTGAACCTTGTTTTAATTTGCCAATTTACTTTTTGTGTGGTTCTTTACAAAAATCCCATTGTCCATTGACTAGACATGTATGCATGTCAACACCCGGATTTTTAATCCCAGATGCCTTTATGCCATACATCGCAATCCCAGGATTACCTTTTTGCGAGACATAACAGATTGGATATCATAGTACATCATCCATTACAAACCATACATAAGGTCGCACACAAATAAAGGATCTCATGATACAGTCTTAATACAAATCAAGAAGCGGAATAACGTAATGATAATGGTAACGTAGGCGAGACTCCATCTTCATGGTCACAGACAATGCTGACGATGGGAGATGATCCTAGTTGTCGTAACCTTCCTTCTGTCCGTCTTCCGATAGTCCTCTTCATAGTCTGGCCACGGGAATAGCCAGGGACAAAGCCATGAGTACTCTTTAAGTACACGCAAACTAATACTAACAAGTGAAGTGGTTTTGAATAGGAAGTACTAGGATCTAGGTTGTTTTGCAAAAAAGCAAAATTTACCTCTACTGAGTTTAGAAGCAAAGAAAGCTAGTTGAAAGTTTTATAACTCCTAAGTGGGAATTTGAATTTCATATCACAACCCTGCTAGGGTCAAGTAAAAGTCATGAATCATTTCATATGTTATTTTGAAAACATCTGACGACGGAACAGTATAGCCACTCCAATTGTCCATAACCGCGACGCGGCTATTTGAATAGTTTGACACTCTACAGTGGTGGTATACTTCACCACAACATTCGATACATCCATCAGGAACAATCCTGAATTCACCATACTCAGTATGAGGATAATCAATCCTAACCTTTAAATTACACGCCCTAGTATAGGCACCTCTCCTATGAGTTTGGCCTCCCAACCATGACAACTGTCATCTTGGGAACTGCATAGGTGGACATTCTTCACAAGGTAGCCTCAGCTCAAACCTGGCCGCAAGGGAACCCATACTAAAGTATATAAATTTCCAGTCAAGCCCTACCCAAATTTCGGGTGTGGTTGTGGTTGTACGATAAAATTGGAATGGTATCGCATCCAGACAATCATCATTTTTATAAAGGGCTAAGGGTCACGCCTTAACATTTTCATCATCAAAATCATCTGGTATTCAAGAACACATGTCAAAAAACATTTCAGTAGAATGACTCATCATTCTAAGGTTTCATAACCATTTTCAATCAAGTATTCCCATCTAAAGTTGATCAAATTTATGCTTAGCACTAGCATCTACAAGTGGGGGTAAATACTAATGAGGGGTGGTAAACCAATGGGGATGATCTAAGTTCAATCTCATGCCTCAGGATGACATCAAGATTATCTAACTTAGGCCAGTTTTATGATATTTATGCTATATTTTAATATCTTTCTAAAATATACAAGTCACTAAGTACACTTACTAGATAGCTTTGATAAAGAAATAAAATAACTAAGCTTGCAAATAAAACTGGGATTGGGTATCAAGTAGTGTAAGCTTTTGCAGTAAAACTTGCATGGTTTAGCTTAGCTTGCTAAGTTAACTTGTATAGTGAGGCTTGCAAGGTTGCAAGTATAGGCTTGCCTTGTGTAGAGCAGTGTTGTTGAAGTCTCTCGTCTTCTTCCTCGTAGTATTCTCCTTCCTATTCGT